>CM053576.1:132506745-132692370 GCA_028646485.1 Cryptoprocta ferox | reverse complement strand
GGGAGTGTGCATGCTAGAAAGTGTATATGGTAGGGAGTATGCATGCTGGGAAATGTATATGGTGGAGAGTGTGCATGCTGGGAAGTGTATATGGTGGGGAGTGTGCATGCTGGGAAATGTATATGGTGGGGAGTGTGCATGCTAGAAAGTGTATATGGTAGGGAGTGTGCATGCTGGGAAGTGTATATGGTGGGGAGTGTGCATGGTAGAGTATACATAATGAGAAGCATTACAGTGGGGAATGGCTGATGAGACTGTGAAGTAGTAAAAACTTGAAAAACAATCTACCTAATATGTTAAAATTTAAAAATATGTCCTTTGGCCTACTATATCCATTCCTGGTAATTATCTCCAAAAATAAATAAATAAATAAATAAAAGTGCCAATATGTAGACACACAAATTTACAAAGATGTAAATTGTGGAGGTGGTTGACCTGGAAAAAAATGGAACTAATGTTAATACCTATCAGTAGGAGAGCAGCTGAATAAATATGTTTTTTGTCCCATGGAATATTAGAAAGCCATTAAAAAGAATTAATTAGAACTGTACCAGTTGACTTAGGGGTTTCCATGAGGTGTTTTTCAGCAAAATAAATAAAACCCACAAGCAAGATAGAGTAAAACATGCATAATATGGCAGCATTTTTATGAGACAACAAAATATTCTTTCCATGTGTATACATGTTTTTATACATGTGTCTGTGAATAGGACTATAAAAGAAAAAATATATATGGATAAAAATACAGATGTCTACACTGCATGTTGTCAACATAGATTTCCTGGGATGAGTATGGGAGAGGGTGCCATGTAAATTAAGAGGAGAAATGGGGAAAAGGGAGCAACTCATAAAAGAAAAAGAAAATAATGCATTCAAAAACCATTTATAGATGCATTTATATAAAATTATATATGTGAAGATATGTAATTTAAAATTAAGATTCTATTTTTAATAAAAAATTAGGAATAGGTCAGATTTAATTTTTTTATTTTTAAAAATTTTTTATTTATTTATTTTTGAGAGACAGCATGAGCAGGGGAGAGGCAGAGAGAAGGAGACAGAGAATCCCAAGGAGGCTCCATGCTATCAGTGCATAGCCTGATGGAGGGCTTGAACTCAACAACCCTGAGATCATGACCTGAGTCAAAACCAAGAGTCGGATGCTTACTAAGCCACCCAGGTGCCCCAAGGTTTAATTTTTTAAATGTTTAATTACTTATTTTTGAGAGAGAGAGAGTGTGTGTGTGCAAGAGAGAGCAGGGAAAGGGCAGAGACAGAGGACACAGAGAGAATCCCAAGCAGACAGTGCAGAGCCCAATGCAGGGCTCACACCCACAAACCGTGAGATCATGACCTGAGCCAAAATCAAGTCAGATGCTTAAGTGACTGAGCCACCTTGGGGCCCCCATAAGATTTTTATATATGCATCATACAGATATGTATTTTCCTAGTGAGGAAACTTCAGAAACATTATGTATTTTAAAACATACACACAGGTCAAATTTTATGTAATCACTCACATTTAAAATAAAAATAGATTTCAGTGCCCACATCTTGTTAGTCACTAGAAATATGAGTGTATGCAAATTAATCACCTGAACATGAATCAGAAATAGACCATCCCTATTGAAAGAAGAATACAGCATCCCAGGAGACAGAGGTACAGCTAAGTTACGGTAAGAGTGGGTAATAAAGGACAGGTCCAGTTCCTGGGAGGGTACATTTAGGCAAGCTAACGGCATAGCCAGGACCCAACGTGAGGGCTGTGGTTGCTAGTGGGTGTCCAGGTGAAGGGGGCGGGGGATACAGAGCATGAAGGAGGGGACCATCCTCCTGCCCTCTAGAGTGTTTTGATACTTCTACTCCTCCTCCCAGAGCTTGTCACATGCTTCCTTCCAGTGATGGCAGTTATTTTCCCACGTATGGTATCTCCCGTCCTAGACTGAAATTCTTCAAGGATGGGATATAAGTTAGACTCATCTTTGTAATCGCAAAGGCCACAGCACAATGCTCTTGAATAATAGTGGATCATTATATGAAACATCACCTACTTTAGTATATTGCCAGGTACTCTTATCCTATGTGCCTAAACAGCAGAATTCCAAGAGTGACTGTCATACAAATAAGCAATGGAAAGAGGGGTAGAGGCCAAAACCCGGTGCTTTATAAATTTAGTCTCTTTTAAAACCAGCCTTATGAAATCCTGAGCTCCCAAGAATATACGGTGAACTTAATATTCAGAATATAAATCTATGAGTATACAAGAAAAATAGGCTTATTTAATTCCCATTTCAAATCAGCAGGAGAGCAGTCTTTGGAAGAAATGAAATAAATAAAGAAAACTTTAAAGATAAATCTTTATAAATTTGAGAAAGCATCTTCTGAATGAGAAGAGAAGTTTTCACAAATTACAGCAATGAGAATGTCTTTGTATTTAGAAGAGTCTGAGCATTTATTTTCTCTTCAACACCCATTAGTTCTTCTATTTGATACTAAAGTTTAACAGTGTTGCTTGATTTCTTAACAGTAATTTTTAATAATTACTAATTATAATTATATTTGAATTACGAAAAAGATATTTACTTTGGGAGCCAGAGTTTGGCAGGACTTGTGCAGACGACGGCTGCGGTCTTGACAATGGTTTCAGAGGTAATTCTTTAGCCTGGGAGGAAAAAAAAAAATGCACATAATTTTAAAATACTTTATTATCATGGAGCATATAAGGCTTTTTTCTTCTAGTGCGTGTATGTGGAACATTTTATCCTATGCACTTATTAACAAAGCGCCCTACATACGCACATGTAGTGCTGCAGGCCACGTTCAGTTGAAATGGATGCCACATGCAGAGGTTGACAGCGGGTGCCCTTCTGTACCCATGGCTTGCCTCATCCAGGCGCCTCTGACAACCTACACAGCCACTTGGTGACTGGCTCAGCAGTCACTGGGAGGGCAAGGACAACTTAGGCTTTCGGTGTCAGTTTTCAGGCCCCATGATGGGATCAAGCAAATCCGGAAGGGTGTCCTGGAACTTGGTGCACACAACGTTTGATGCTCCAAGACCTCAGCGTCAGCAGCTAATGTTAGCACTACTACTAGATAGTACAAAGTCCGATACTTGGAGAAATGCTATTATGGGGGGAAAAAAAACCTGTTTCTCCTTGAAATTTGTATAGATGATACATCAAAGTTGTATAACATTTTCACAAGCACTTTACATAAATGAAATTATAAGGGAGGTGTAGTCGGTTATCTGGAACCTGATATCAAGGACAGAATATCCTAAATAAATTTCCTGTGACTACTAAGAGAAACATAAAAACCATGCATTACAGCAGACTTCCTCAGTTCCTTTGCTGCTTTTCTTGCATTGATTCGTTGTCCTTCATTTTCATATTTTTCAGTAAAGGAATCAAGAATTTCATAAAGATCTTCTGCTTGAGCAGGCTGTGGTATATCTCCAAATAAAATGTCATAAGCTCGGATGTCTTGACAATAAAATCTAATAAGAAATATCAAAGTAAGAACATTTATAGACATAGATCTTTCCTAGTGCTAAAAGTAGGACACATACCTGTGTGTGGGGATATACTAATATCTACTACTTCATATATACTATTTTTCCAACACTAACTACAAGCTATTACCCATGTTAAGCCCCTAAATTCACTCCCCCAAGATCATCTCTAGAGCCAACCACCATAAATAGTCTGATACACATATCCTTTCTCCAATATAAATATCAAATCATATATACAAACACATATATATACAAATGTATCTATAGAAACATATATATGCAAATATACCTACACTTATGCAAATACACCTATAAGCATCTACATTTTTACAGGTTTTTATTTTTTAAGTTACAAAAATGGGGCCAACAAATACAGCTTTGTAATTTCTTTAAAAATGTTTATTTGTATCAAAACTATATAAAGATTTGCCTTACACGTTTAGAAGCCCCGCAGTTAATTAAGAAATATATTTGTTTTAGTTTATCCAGGATTTACATGAACTTTAGTGAGAAAGTCTTCCAAAGGCCTAAAATCTGAAGTTTCTAAAAGAATGCTTCACTTAAATTTCTCAAGCTAATAAAACTAGAAGAACATCTTTCTTGACTTTATAAGACACAGAGCTCTGCACATATTTTTCTCCACTCTTCCTATTTTCTAGTTTCTGTGGCTTGCACTGAATATTGTCATATGTGCTAATGAACTCTAAATTTAAAAAATTTTAATATTTTTATTTTTGAGAGAGAGAGAGAGAAGAGGTAAAGAGAGAGAATGAGCAGAGGAGGGGCAAAGAGAGAGGGAGACACAGAATCTGAAGCAGGCTCCAGGCTCTGAGCTGTCAGCACACAGCCTGACGTGGGGCTCGAATTCACCAACAGTGAGATCGTGACCTGAGCCAAAGTTGGACACTTAACCGACTAAGCCACCCAGGCGCCCCTTAAAAATTTTTTTTTAATATTTATTTATTTTTTGAGAGAGAGAGACAGAGTGCAAGTGGGGGAGGGGCAGAGAGAAAGGAGACACAGAGTCCAAAACAGACTCCAGGCTCTGAGCTGTCAGCACAGAGCCCGATGTGAGTCTCGAACCCATGGACTGCGAGATCATCACCTGAGCCAAAGTTGGTCCCTCTACTGACTGAGCCACCCAGGTGCCCCAATGTGCTAACAAACTCTCGAGTGAACTGGCACAGTAAATTTTGTATAGATTTTCCCTGGAAAGCAGGCAGGTGAGGGAGGGGGGGGAGGTGTCTCTGCTGTAACCACGCTACTGTCAGCTCCTGCCAGGCTCACAGCTGGTGGGATTTCTGCCATGTTCTGAAAGAAGTTTCTCTGTCAGTCAACCTTTTATCCTTCTCTGAGCAGCCAGACATATTTTAGTGGAAATGTAGAGAAGCAGTTTGGAGAACACTTAGCCAGATGCCAGTTTAAAGTACAAGTTCTTCTTCACCTGCTAAAATACTTCTAAATCCATTTTAAAAAAATCAAAATTGATCTCTATTTTATAGAAGAAAGAACAAAGGCAGAGTGTACTAACAGACAGCCTCTCATAATGAGGAATATTTTGATTGACCTACAGTTTGTAACTGTTAGGTCCCTTTACAGATGATTGAAAAATATACTTAATATGATACAGTCAAGTAATATAATATTATGTAGTCATTAACTTACACTTATGATTCTTGCAATGCTAGGTGGAAAGAAAGGATTTACAATTGGATCTATTATTATTACAATCATATGTGGCAAAAAAGGGAAATTATGCTTAGGAAAACATTGTAGGGCAATGAAGCAAACTGCGAATAGTGTTAATCTCAAAGGGGTAGAATGGTTTTTTTTTTCTTCCTTGTAATTTTTTTTGTGTTTTCTAGATTTTCTCTAAATACATATTGCTTTATATTGAATCTTTAAATAAAGAAATACACAGTTAGAGTCAAATGTTGTATATTCTTAAAATATGTTTTTAAAAAAAGAATATATGAAATCACTCTATAAACTCTACACAACTATGTGACTCTCTGACATACTATTTTTCTCATCACACTTCCCTCAAATTAAATTATTTGGCTTGCACTTACTTTCGATTAGTTTCTTTCCTTTCAATCAAACAACTGCCTTCTAACGATACGCCGGCAAAGAGTCCTCTGGACTTGCAGTATGTAAAGACGGCAGCCGAGCTCCGCAGGGCGACATTTCCTTCTAAATTCCTGCAACATAGAGGGTTTGCAGCAGAGAACAAGAGACCTGAGAGGATCGGTCCTAAAGATGACTATCTAAACAGCACTGCACTTCTCACTCTAAAGAGTGATATTATTCTATACTTACGTCATTTGTTTTTATGTCTTACTCCCTGTTGGCCTGAGCTAGATGTGTTTAAAGTGGTCTAGAGCAAGGACAGGGCATGGGGAAGGACATGTTATTTAAGACACATAAAATGATGTGATAATATGGAGGACTGCATTGTACAGATTTCATGAAAAGCTGATATTTATCAACTTTGTCTTCCTTTCTTAAAACAGGAACGTACATTTCAAGAGTACTAAAAACTGTGGGTTCTTTTGACACTATTTTTGTGGAATTTAGAAATCTTTTTAGATGATCGTACTGTGTTTACTTCTGTAAACAGTCTGAGTTTTCAGTATTTCTAAATTGCTCAACTGACCCAAGAATAGTTGTTCATTAACAGAGAGGGAAAATGCAGCATCCGTAGTGCAAACATCACGCCAGTAAAACACTTTCATTTCAAGTTACCACTACTTAGCTTGAAGAAAAGTTTTTTTTTTTCTTTCTTGGTCAATGCTGCCCTTTATCACTTAATTAAATTTGACCTGGTTCCTTCAAAACTTAAAGGTAAATTTTATGTTCAATTCCAGTCTATACGATGGCCTGCATTTCTGAAATATTTAGTTTCCTTTTGTGTGTTCTAGTTTTAAATTTTCTCAGTTTGTCACACTGGCTGTGTTTTGTATTTCTTATTTCTAAAGAACCTCAAACACTCTGGGACATATACAAATCATAAATCAGTTTCATTTCAATTCAAGGTTCCTCTTAAGGCAAAACTGGGTATAGTTTTTAAACCATGACTATCTAATTGCTGTTCAGAAAGTATGTTGAGTACTCACCTTCCCAGGGGCCCAACTGCCACAGTGAAATTCCCTCCAAGTGTCAGGTTACCACCTTTTGCAAAAGCTTCTACTGCTCTGTCATAATTCAAAATTATTACCAAATCTGATACCTGAAAATGAAAAAAAAAACATTTATTTAAAAATAATTGTCTAAGTATCATTTAAAATATATGTTGATTAGAACTCATATATACACCACATAATGCAGCAAGAATTTCAATGTAGACAATGAAAGAATATGAAAGACGAATCATTTTTGTTTTGAGCTGAGGATTTACGTAACGGATATTTCCACAGCTAAGTGCAGCAGACACCTCTGAGTACTGTGGGGCTCCGCACATACCTCCCTAGTCCACACAACAAGCTTGTAATGCGGGTGATGACAAAGGTCTAGTGAGGTTAAGTGGGCTGTCACGGTGATAGCCAGAACACATCAAACATAGGTAGGTCGGAAAGATAAAAAGTACTCCCTTAAACTAAACACATCAAGAAAGCCAAGCCAAAGATCATATAACTAACAGACAGGGCAGAAGGTCAAGGGTTCTCAGTGACAGTTGCACCCTGAAATCCCTGCAAGGCCATGTACCACTGGTAAACTGCATGTCCACTTTCTTTTAGGCCTCAGAAGTTCACAATGCCAGAAGGAAACTAGTTAACCATCAGTTAATGCCTCCTACTGAGTTAATTCTCTAAGTAAAAGCAAAACTTAGAATGTGAGAATTTTCAAGACATGCCCACAGGAGAATGCATATGCTTTTCAAGTTTGCCAGTGCCGTACTCAAGCCCCATGACAGCCCAGAGATAGAGCCCTCAGGGACATGGCCTTCAGGGACACGGCCTTCAGGGACATAGCTCTCTAGGGACATAGCTCTCTGGGGACAAAGCCCTGGGGGACACTGCTTTGGGGGGACACAGACCTCAGGGGATACAGCTCTGAGAGGAGAACATAGCTCTCCAGAGGACATAGCTGTCTGGGGACACAGCCGAGGGTGCACACAGCTCTTTGGGGACACAGCCCTCCTCACGAGCTGTTGACAGAGGGTATTCTGACTACCTTTGGATCTCTCATCTTTTCATATGTGAAATATGCAAAATAGGATCCACCTTACTCAACTATTTGAAGATCAAAGATGTGTGTTGGGCATACCTAGAAAATGAAAGGTGTTAAGAATTTGGGCTAAAAATCAAAACTATTTGACTATGAATTCCACTTCTGCCTCTTGCGTATTGTGTGATCTTGGGCAAATGATTGAGCAGCTTGAAACTTTAGTTTGTTTTTTGTAAGCCGTGTATAATATTAGAAACCACACTTGTAAGTATACTATGTATATAGTACATAGACACAAATAAAAGGTTGTTTGAAGGATTAATTGAAATAATTTGTAAAGCCTGACATGTTTGCCACATCTCAATAAAATATGCAAAGGCCAATAAAAACTGATGTTTAAAAGATTACTTAATTTATGTAGTTCTTTAATTTTTTGTAAGGTTTTCAAATCAATGTTTTCATCTGACCCACAGAAGAATATGATTATTACCAAATGAGATTGCACTTGAAAAGAACTAATGGAGGTCTCGAGACAAGTAGATTCTTAAAAAATGTTTAGTTTTTTTCATAAAATGATTCAAATTACACTCAAATTACATAAGACAAACTAAATATACCAGTTAATTGACTTGTGACACTTCACATTGACATATATCAACTATTATTTCCATTTTATATGTGGACAATTTTCTGAGGATTGTGGTATTGAGTCACTCAGAATTACTTCCCATTTTTATGTAAAAGTAAGTAATTTTGCCAATGATTGTATGAGCTATATCATATACACATTTTTAGATAATACACATAAAATTGATTTGCATAATGCTTGGTATATACCCATGCAATAAATATAAATTTCCAGCCATGACCACATAGATACCCTATTGATATTGTTTGGTACATCTTTGTATAGATAAGTAAGGCAAAACTCTAAGAGTCAGTTAAGGAAACAAAAGTAACCCCTTAATTTTCTGTCTGATCTCAATTCAGTTCTCTCTGAAGAGTAAGACAACCCGGTGTTCTCTGATGATGTCGCTAATGAGAGAACGAGGTCAAAGCCCTGCAATTGGAAGAGCAGAGAGAGGCCAGCAGCTCCACGTTAGTTTCCAAGTAAACTAAGTGCTTAAAGGAATGGCAAAACAGATCCCCTGGGGGAAAAAAAAACTGTCATAGACATGTGAGAATTTGATAAAGGCTCCTTAAGAAGTTTGCGTTAAGATGTAACCATAAGTAATGTGCAAGTTCTGTATTTAAACTCAATTCTTAAACAACAATGAAGAAACTGCCATTTGGGAAAAGCTTGGGTAGAAACGTTCTGAGGAATGGCTGGCTTTCTTTTGTCTGTACATGGGTCTCCCCAGCCCTGTCCCCTGGCACGGTGCTGCCCCTCCCCATCCTCTGTGTCCAGCCCTACTTCAAACCCAGGCATCTGAGTCCTTCATCTGACATCCTGTAATGAAGGGTATGACTCTGCTTTTGATATCTGACTGCTGACAGTGGCCAAGCCCCACATCCGGGTAGTCTGTAAGCAATCCTGGCTCCAGCCCTTGGTTCTGGTGGGAACCCTCACCGGCCCACCCCTGCCTCCCATACAGGCTGAGACAGCCTTCTTTCTCCAACCTCTCAAGTCTTTCGTGGACATGCTTGGGTGTCTAGCCCACTCTCCCAAGAAACCTCATCATGTGGGTGATAACCATTCATACCCTTTACTAGGTAGTGTCATCAGCCTCAACGTTCAAATGTCGGGGATCTGCATACCAGGACACCTTCCATCCCTCACACCACCAGGCCCTTCCCTGCACATTGACCTTAGTGGGCTCAGAAATTGAGCCCAGCCTCTAACAGTAATTTCTCCTCAACTTACACCTGGACACCTTCCTCAACATTAAAGTAAAAGAGCTCATCCAAACTCTCTCTGGAAAAGCTAAATCATTTCTCTCAAATCACCATATTGGGTGAAAACAAGACTGATCAGAGTTGGCCCATCATGAACTCTGGCTTTTGCTGTAACAAACAGTTGAGTGACCCAAAGACAAGCCATATATCAGGGTTTTCAGAGCTTTGGGCTGTGTTGTGATTGTCCTGAAAAGAAAATACTAACAGTCTGTAAACCTAGTCTTAGCATTATCTTTCCTTGGACCATTGACTTTCAAATCTTTCGTTTTTGTTTTTGATGAATGTGTGTGTTATAGAACATTGGGAATTCTCAGTAGTTCGCATAATTGAATCAGTGCTATAATCTTAGTGGTAATTAATGTCCGAGCTAAGGAAGGCCACCAGATCCTGTCAAAAGATGACCTAGTGTTTCACATCATATACCTTCAGAAACTTAACCTGGTCTAGATTCCAAAACAGAGCATAAATCTAAAGTTCCTGAAGATCACATTCATATTTCACATGTACTAAACATGTTATCACCTACAGGAGGCAGCATGGTGGGTTGAGAGACACCGAGTGTCCTGGATGCAAGAGATCTGCTTTGGTCCCCCCACTGTGGTGGCACTATTGGCTGCCCTGGCCCTGTACCAGAGGCACACCACCTGCTGCCGGTGGACAGGAAGAGTGGTGGTGCCCAGATGCCACTCCCCTTGCCTCGAGGCTTAACAAGGCTGTTATATGATTTGCCTTCTCCTGTTGTCAGACCAGGTTGAGTCTACCTGGGGAGATCCCTTGCTCAAACCCTTCCCCTTCCTTGTCCCACTTCCTTAGTCCCTTATGATTTCAGCCCTGAGAACATTTGCTCAAGAAATCACACGTACCCAAAACCCTGTCTCAGGCTCTATATCTAGTGAACCCAACCAAAGACAACCACACACTACCTGTGCCCTCCCTACCTCATCTAGTGGCCTAAAATCCATGGCAAATTATGCAGACAGAAGTTACAGTTAGGAAGAGACAGGGCACTACAAGTGACGAGACCCAGGGCTGACTTCCCACCTAAGTATCCATGGAGCCAAGAACATGTAAGTTCTTCTCACCTATGGAAGGAGGCTTGAATAAGACCACTAAGGGAAATGGCACCCAATATTGCAAACAACCTGCTGAGTGGTTTCAGGGCCAGAAGCCTCCTTTTGAATGACCCATCTGTCACTCTCTGGTTATCTCCTATTGGAGAACTCACATCACCCAGTTATTTTACCTGTGAAATGAGAGCAGTGATAGCCATTCTCCATGGCTATGGGATGGAACTGATTCTATAAGAATATATGTAAAAGTTTTACAAAAATGTTAACTGTTATTGTTAATTATTCCATTCTAAAATAGAATGGCAGATAATTACATTATTCAGCAAATATTTAATCGTATAAATTGATTATATGAGTGCTTTCTATGTGCTTGAAAGCTTAATATCCCATCTTACAGACAAAGAAACTGAGATTCACTTTGGCTGTCTATTTTGTGTTTGATACTTGGCCATTCTGAGGACTACGCATGAAGAGAGAACGTCTCTGCCTTTCAGGTACTCACAATCTACATTAAGTACAGATAAGAAAATTAACAGGCTAATATCTGTGTTGAACATTCTGTCAAGCTGGGGACCTGCTTCTGGAAGGAAGAATGTCAGAAGAGGAGCCCGAATCAGCCCTGGGTGGCTGGGGACTAATATCTCTCCATAACTGAGGGTGTCTATCTGGCTCGCCATTGGCCACAGGTCTGCTGCCTTTTTACTGGAAGCCAGGGCCGCTGCTGACAAGAACGGCCCTGCTTCACAAGAGCTGCTGTATCAAGTGAACCTCTGCTTCCTCGCTCATTCCAAGGCAGGAGAGCTGTGTGAGAGCAGCAGCTCACGAAGAGAAGTAAACTCATGCTCGTGATAAGGTCTGAGAATGCTCTGTGGAGAAGTACACAACTTTTTGTCAACATTGAGAAGGAACTGACTTCTTGGGCATTATGACTACACTCTGGGATGTATCCGTGGGCCTCAGAGAGGCAAAGTTGGGTCATATTTAAGAAGTATAAAGCCAATGCTTCTAACCCCTAGGAAATTCTTCTAATCTCTACTTGAAATAGGCATATTAAAAAGTTAATCATTTCCCTCCATGTATGCTAGTTAAATGAAATTCCAGAGTTAATTTCTATATGCCATGAGGGTAAGCTTTGCAATCAAAAGTTTCTATAAATTGCAAGCACAAATAAGCATTGCAAAGGTAAAGAAGATGTTAACAATAAAAGTTATAATGGTTTATGCCACTCTAAATGCACTCACTTAATAAGCCAAGAGGGAAGGCTATTGTCACCTACAGGTGAGGAGCACAGACCCCGGGAGAAGAGGGCTGCTCTGTACACAGGGCTGCAGATGCTCCTGACTCTGGTAACGTCTCTGCTCTCACAGCCCAACCACTATCTCACATTGCCTTTGGGAGATAATCAAGTATATTTTTATAAAATGTTGATTTTAAATCTTTCTATTTTTTGTGCTATATGATAGGATTACATGTTACTATACTTGTTTTCCAGGCTATTAACATGTTCTAAGGCTCAAACCCTGTAATTTCCAAGGAGTCATCACAGAGTCCCATTTTCAGTTTTTAATATGTTACACTTCCTGCAGTCACTATTACTTCATCTCTCATCAGTTTGGAAACAAATGCTGTTTGGGATGGATGCCCAGAGCATGCCCCTAGCTTCAAGTGGAGTGAGAGGGGTGAAAGGGTGGACTGTGCTCAGAGCACCATCCATGCAGAGACCACCACCCATCTGCAAGGAGGTGCAGGGATAGGGATGAAAATGTACTTTCTACATAGGGTGATGCTATTGATGGCTTTGATTTGGTTGAATATCCAACAAAAAGGTAGTTATGATAAGGAAAGCTAAAATAGATACGTCTTTTTATAATACAGATTTATGGAACAGGGAGTCAAGAAGGTTAAATAAAGTTGAAGTAAGATTGGTGAAAAGACCTGCCCCTAATAAGGCCAAGGGAATTCAAAATGATGGCAACAGAGAAAACTCATAAAAAGATGGCTTAGGAAAAAAATTGACCAGAATTTGAGAAGAAAATGATTTGAGAATATTAGGAGATTTGATTTGCCCGTCATTTAGCAATACTGCAATGGATGAAAGATTAGCATCATGCAGAAGATAATCCCTGAGTAACAGACCTGTGCCAACAGGTATGCTCTAATGTAGCAAAGAGCCCACCTGAGACGCCATGATCATTAGGAACCAAGTTACAAAATGAAACAATGTAAAGGCTGTCTTTACTTCAAGTGTTTGAAGTAATCTGAAGATACAACACAACTAGGTTTTGCAACACATGAAGATACACTGTATTAAGCCAGATAAACCCAGGATCTGAGCTCTGGCCTGTTCAATGGCCCGCTGCGGAGGTTAGCAGCTTTGCAACAAGCAAGTCATAGGTGACCAAGCACAGTCCATCTGCTTTGAGGCATACTCGCTCTCCAGATGTGCTCAAGATGGAAACAAAGCAAATGATGAACCAGCAAAATTCCACTCTCAATGAAAGAACACTGGTAAACATTAGATAGTTATAGGTGGGGATTCACCCAGAAAGTGAAATATGTGGAATAGAATATCTTCCATCAATGGTGAAATTAGAACAGTAGGCACTCTCTCAAGTTTCACGTAGTAAGTTGCAGCTGATTTTAGAGAAGATGACAATTGTGTTTTTACACACTTACCTCAATTCCTATTTCAAATCCTCCACCAAGCCCAGCTATGCCAATGGCTGAAGGTGCAGACCATTCTAATAAATACAAAGAAACAAACGTTACTCTAACATTAAACCCCCTTGGCACATAAATATGGGAAGGAAAAATGCTACAATATGAATGAATAGCATTTCTTTTAAAATAATGAGACTTTGGTATTTCCCCCCATGTTTTAAAATGTTCTTTAATAAGCATATATATAATTTATAAGTTAATAATATTTGAAAGGTATTAGATATTGAGTCTCATGGACTCACAAATCCATGCCCCCTAATTTTTCTCTACAAACGTGCATAATACCAAACTACTGAATCCTCACCTACTAAACATATCTAATTTTAACTATCAACTATCAATTTGTATGATGTTTTACAAAATAATTGAGCTGTAACTCTAGTTTTTAGTTAGAATTTTATCATAGATATAACATAGCAAAAGGATTCAAAAAAGATCATTATAATCACCTCTAAGGGTAACACAATAATAAACCGTTTCTATTGTACATCTCTGAGGGCAAAAACTGGTCTTTTTTTTTTTTTTTGGGCCTATTAGAAGCACAAGAAATAGGGCATATGTTCAAGATTATTAAGATTTTTAACAAGATAAATTTCCTTACTTTTGAAACTTTAGTACAATAATTCCATTTGAATTAGGGAAATAATTAATTTGATGGGGGAGGGTGGGATAGTCTAGATAAAGTACTTTCTGAAAATGCTTATTAGCTTCCTAAACCTAATTTTGTGTTCTAGATAACAGGATGTTGCTTGAATATATTCAGAACTAATCTATCCAGGCTTAGGGGAGTTTGTATTACAGAAATTAGTGTCATATAACTCAAGAGTTGTTTTCCATTTCCTATGTTAGGAACTGTCGCTGTTTGAAGACTGCCCATCTGGCCAGGATCTGGGGAATTTGCTGCTTTTTTTTAAATGTTATTTATTTTTGAGAGAGAGAGAGAGAGAGAGAGAGCATGAGAAGGGGAGGGGCAGAGAGAGAGGGAGATAGAATCTGAAGCAGGCTCCTGGCTCTGAGCTGTCAGCACAAAGCTCAACATTGGGCTTGAACTCATGGACTGGGAGATCATAACCTGAGCTGAACTCGGACGCTTAACCAACTCAGCCACCCAGGAGCCCCAGGGAATCTGCTATTTCATTTGGGCAGCTTTTAAATTACCCTCTACAGACTGAGCAGCTGGACTCAGGAAAGTGGAAGAGAGCAATGTAGGTATTTGGCCCAGTAGAAAGTCCTCCCAAGATTCTGAGAGAGACCCCAAAGGCTGACAGATCTTCCACCTTTGCAGATAGCCAACCTGTCAACCACCGTCAGGACCAGCTCACAGACTTTGAGCCCACAGAAGTGAAGTGCCTTTGAACGCACTTCTACTTGGTCTGGTTGTACTGCTGACGAGTCTGCCTGTGAGGGTGGGGTAGTACGTGAGAAGAGAGCTTTGTTTTTGATTCGCAGCCACGGACTGAACGAAGAAGAAGAACCGACCGCGCTCCTGTGAATGGCGTTCAGATGAAACAATCAACTTACTTCCCCCGGGAAGACGCGCCAGCACGACCCCACTGCCTCCTCTAGCAGTTACCAGGAATCCAGCTTTTATCACAGACAAAATCGCAAGGCCCTTGGCTTTAGCAATTACATGGGCTGCAAAATGAAAGACAACAGGCAGGTGAGCATTTTCACTGGTTGCCTGAAGAGATGCGCAGGGGTTGAGTAGGTTCAGCACACACAGAGGCCTCCTTGGCAGGACCCCAGGGCTCTCAGTACGAGACTTAATGGGACTTGGTTACGCGGCACGTGCACCTGGGCCTCCTTGCTCCCACCCGCTTCATTGTGTTATGTTTCCAATGCTACACATAACATCACAAGTGCTCAAACATCCTGCAACTGCCATGACAAATGAGATATATGGATGAGATGTTTTTATTGACATCTATTAGCAGGACAAATAATTTGGGGATTTCAATTAATTGAGAATATAACTCATAATATAAAGAACAAGTTGCTATTTAAGATCCATGCTATACTAAGTACTAAGGAGAAACTTGAAAAAAGACTGACATGCTGCAAGCTGCAGAACTTCGGTCTGAAAGCCGTATAGTTAATTCACCTTTTACTAATATGAAAATCTGGATTTAAACACAGAAAAACCAAGTGATTTTGCCACTTTAAAAGACTTTTAACTTTACGAAATGATCAATTTGAGTATTCGAGTAACACATAACTACTAGTGTACTGAGAATATAATTCAATTTAGAAACCGTTCGTTTATTCACATTTCAGAGAAGTTCGTCACATAAAGCGAGTTATTAATATATGCACCCGCTAAACAATGTGCCTCGCTTTTCTGTGGATTTATTCACAAAACAGCATATCCTTCAAATAACAAGGGAAGTCTGAACATTCGAAATTACCCTTGGACCCCAATCTTGCTTTTTTTTTAAACAGGGCAATATTGTTTCAGGAGAATTCAGTGATTCAATACTTACATACAACACTCAGTGCTCATCCCAACAAGTGCCCTCCTTAGTACCCATCACCCATCTAGCCCATCCCCCACCCACCTCCCTTGATCAACTCTGTTCTCTTGTTAAATTCCCTTGTGGCTTGTTTCCCTCTCTGCTTCAAGCCCTTCCCATATGTTCATCTGTTTCGTTTTTTAAATTCCACATATGAGTGAAACCACATGGTATTTGTCTTTCTCTGATTGATTTATTTTGCTTAGCATAATACATTCTAGCTCCATCCACATCATTGTAAATGGCAAGATGTCATTCTTTTTGATGACTGAGTAATATTCTATTGCATGCATATGTGTGTGTGTGTGTGTGTGTGTGTATTTTACACTGGCATCACTTTTAAGGTGGTTTGATTTATTGTCTTTAGTCAAATATTCCATCAAGAAAGTCAAACCAGACACTGTCCTCAAATACACAGAAAAGGTTTTGTAGGAGTCCCTAGAAAAACACTAAATTTCTAATATAATTATGCATGCCATTTCAAAATTTAAATCCATAGCAGACTCTCAGAGATAACTCCCCCAAGAGTATGAAGTTGGCATGCAAACATGTGTGGAGTTACTTGTAGTTGAGCAATGCAGAGAAGACAAGGTTGGGCTCTTAGATTGCAATTCACTAAGCATGCCTCCCTTTTGTATTTTAAAAGGTTATAAGTATATTCTAATGAGGCTGAAAGCTATATTGTATATCACATAGATTTATTCTTAAAACCCCAATTTGGCAGAACATCTTCTTCCACACCTCACACTCCACTCTCAATGTGTGTATGGTCAGGATTTCCTCTATTTAGATACAACAAAACCAGACAAACATATTTTAAACATCAGGTTTGTTTTTATAGATTTTCTACCCAAATTCAGGAACACTAAAATGCCAATAATGCCTAACTAATTTGCCAATTAGCTTTTCATGGATAACATAGATGCGCTGATTACAGATTCACTCTCTAAATGTCGCTGTACGGATCTCAGGCCCTTCACACCGAGTGTGACCTCATACCAGTAAGAAGGTCTACAGTCTAGCCATTTTGTCTTAAATTGTTTTTTGTAGATTTTATCTTCCAATATATAATAGATCACCCTAGTGTTAATGTAAACATAATGCCCTACCCCTCCTCATCCCAAGGAAGGCTCTAGGAAAGGAGAGGTTGGTTCTCTGGCAGCTCCTGGAGCCCTCTCCTCCCCACCACACACAGCCTACACATCTGGGAGTAAGCTCATCCCCAGGCTGCTGTGTAAACTGGTTTTCATTTTCCCAGCTACACTCACTGAAAGGGAGTCAGGTGGCCTTTGCAGGCAGAGGAAAGTCATGATGGAATTTTACTGCACAAAATCCATGAGAAGTAATCCATATTCAGATATTTCTATGTTAGGAAATACAGTTTATCCATAAATTGGGCTAGCGGGCCATGTATGCAGATGCTGATATATATATATCAAGAAACGTCTTCTATCTCCTTCAGAATATTGCTACTGAAAATTCAGTTTTTCTGGTTGAATTTTCTTCAAGTCCTAAAGTACTCCTTTCTCAATCTTGTGTGTACATACAGATTACTGGAGATCTTGTGAAAAATGCAGATTCTGATGCATTAGGTCTAAGTGGGCCTTGAGGTCCTGCCATTCTGAGCTCCCAGGTGACACCCAGCTGCTAGGTGAGTCTGCACTTTGAATAGCAAGGCTCCAAGAAGTGCTGTTTTCTTATGATTGGAGTAGTGGCCAGGCCAAAATAATGATAATAATAATTATTATTATTATCATAACAAATTTAAAAGTTTTCAATATTTAAAGTCCTACTAAATAACTTTAAAAATCTGGCTTAAGAAGTTAAAGTAGTTAAAAAAATAAACAAGTTTTTGTAATGCTCGTTCAGAGTCATGGTGATTATGAGGGAATTACTCTGCAGCATTGCTCAAGTTAGTTTGCATATGAATCTTTGCCTCTCCATGAAACACCCTGTAGAAATAAGTAGTAGTGGCAATGGACAGGTAGTGGATCTCAAAAGGGATCTCTAGACTCAGGTCTCATGTGGTCAGCCTCACATTAGAATCACATGGGAAATGTTAAAAATGCGCATTCCTGCCACACTCTCCCAGGGTCTGATTCAGCAGGTTTGCAGGGAGTTTCAGCACTGTATTTTAATGACCCAAGGAATGTGATATGTAGCTGTGCTGGGAATTATTGATTAATGTCATGTTAAACTACTATAAAATGTAAATATCTTATCTAGAAAGAGAAAACCCAAAATTAAAATTTACTTATGAGATTAGCTAGTGAGTTTGCAAGATAAACTTATAAGGGCCTCAGAAACTGAGGACAAAACCAGGCGAGTTTGGGGAAAAGCAAAGTGACCACGAAGGGGAGGCAGGACAGGGAGCCTCCACAAAGGCAGAAGGCAAAGGGAGGCGTGTGGGTCCTGGGAGACCAGCTGGCACATGGGCCAGGAGGAAAACAGATGCTCTGTGGGCTTGCTGCTCTTAGGGGGTCCACTGACTAAGGTCAGGGAGTGCACCAAGTAATTTAAACAACAAAACAACTTTAGAAATGAGTGGTATATATTTTATTTACCAGGAATGATCTTATCAGGTCCATTTCTAGAAGTTATTTCCGTGAATTCCCTTAGAATTTTAGCCGCCTTTTTTGCTTCTGATTTCAAATTGGAAGGTATGGGATTATTCACTGAAAGATTAAAAAAAGAGATTTTAATTAAAAAAAATCTAGTAAATAGAAGTTAAAAACTTATTATAATTTCATTTTTTCTCATGCACAATTGAGTACTAACAAATTGTATCCTTCCAGACCAAGAAAATGAATTGGAAATCCTCAAATTATTGTCTCATCTCTATTTTCTGATAAATTAAATTCATTCTGAGACTGGGAAACCCTAAACTCTCAAAATCCCAGCAATTATGAAATCATGGGATTCTAAAGGAACTTAAACAAAATATGGTCCAATCTCTCAATTATGCACCTTCTCTGTGTAAATCTTAATTTATCTCAATACTAATTTAAAAATATTAAAATTTAAAGAATTAACAAAAGATGTAATTTACAACTATCCATAACAAAAAATATATAATTTACTGCAACTGTCCAAAACAAAAAATATGATATTTACAGTATCTGGATGCTTATGTCAAAAATGTTGAACTATCTGTATAGATTGTCCTTATTAGTAAAATCCTGAGACTCAGGAACTGAGTGATTACTCCAATGCGTTTGTACAGCATTCTACCTGTCAGGCTTGCTTGGGTGTTCATAAACTCATGCAAGCAAGCATGTATTTGTCCCAACAAATGTGCAGATAACCCTTCCAGACCTGAAGTATGTGGGGATAGACATCTCTTTATCACAGGAAAAGGAATCAGAAGAGCAGAAGAAGTCAAGAGGCTTCAATGTAAAGTCTGCTATTCAGGCCATCGAATGAAATTTTCATTTCAGAGATTGTTTTCAGCTCCGAAAGTTCCATTTGGTTGTTTTTCTTCTTTCCATTTCTGTTCTCATTATGTTTATGTTGTTCTTTAAATACTTGAGCATATTTTAAAAGCTGCTTTTTTTATCCTTATCTGATAATTGCATCATCTCTGGCCTTTCCAGATCTGTTTTTGACAGATTTTTCTCTAGCTATGTGTTAGGTTTTGCTGTTTCTATCCATTTCTAGTAAAATTTAATGGTTGCTAGATACTGTGAATATTGCCACATTGAATGAGATTTTGTTGTCTTCTTTAAACAGAGTTGATGCCCTTGGCAGCAGGCAATTCAGGGAGTGACTTGCACATGAGTCTTTCCAAGGCTTGCTTTTGTGTCCTGCTTGGGTACATGTACAGTCATTGTGATGGGAGTCATACAAGTATGGTGTGACTCTTTGGGCTCTCTCCCCAGCGTGCTCAGGGCTTAATGAGCTCCCCCCTTTAGGTAGTGGGACCTGCTCTCCCACAACCCTCACTGAACTGAAAACCGTTCACCTCACAGCTTCCTGGTAGCTGTTCTCTGTGCCATCTTGAAAGTTTCACCTGTAAACATAGGGTTTGGTATTCGGCCAAGGATTCACAGGGTCCTCTTGCAGATTTCTTGAGTCCCCTGTCCTCTGGGAGTCTGTGTGCAGATTGCAGTTGCATTGGCTTCCCAGAACTCTGTTGGCTCTTCCATTCAGCAAGAGCACAGGTAAGTGCAGGAAAAGGGGCAATCAGGGGTGCCCCTCCTCTCTGGGATCTTGGGCACACTCACCTATCCAACATATGAGGCAGATACTCGGTATATTTTGCCCAGTTTCTAGGGGTTTACAGTCAGTGGCAATGCCAGTACCGCTTTCTAAGTCATGAAGCTCACAGTGTACTTTAACTTCTTCTTTTATGATGAGTGACGTTAAACATCTTTCCGTTTCTGTCAAGTCTTTTCCATAGTGTCCTATTGGGGGGTATTTCTCTGTTTCTTATTCATTTATAAAGGAATTAACCTTTTCTAGAACATGAGTTACAAATATTGATTTGCTGTTTGGTACTTGTCTTTTGAATTTTCTTATGCTTTTTGAATTTTCTTATGCTTTTCTATGTTTTGTCTTAATGAAATTAAATTCATCTTCTCTTTTAAGTTTTACAAGTATCTTTAATTAAATGAAATGATGAACAAATTCATATGGAAAAATAAACCAGCAAGAAAGTAAAGGGAAAAGTATTTAAAAGAAGAATAATAAGGGTACAAGCTCTGCTGAAGCGACAACAGATTGTAAAGCCTCAATAATTTACTTGATAGTAGATGCAAATATATGCAGAAAAATCAATTTTACAAAATAGAAAACTCAGAAATTGACCCAAATATATACAATAATTTCATGTATAATAAAGATAACATCTTAAATCAATGTAGAAAAGCTGTATTACACAATAAATAGTGATCTTTTGGGGGAAAAAAGCAATAAAATTCATTCACAGCTTCGTGCTACATAGGGATAAACTCCAAATTCATCAACAGTTTCAAATGCCAAAAATCAAACCATAACAGAACCAGAAATAATGGGAGAACTACTTTTCAAATTCATAGTACAAAAGGCCCAACCAAGTATGACAAAAAAAATTCTATATTTTTAAATGATTAGAAATTACGGCATAAGCACATTGTAAACATAAAGTATATATATGCAAACATTGGGAGAAAAAGCCATCCTTACTATTAATATCCACCAATACCACTGTCTCCATTTTAGTGTATGCTTCAATTGATTCCTATGGCTAATTATGTAGATTATTTCCATTTTTAGATTTTATAGATACCACTGTTGGATGACAATTATCTTAGGATAGAGAGTCTTACAGGCTGGGAATCGATGAATTAAAAAAACTGTTAGCTTTTCATTACATTATAAACTGTCTCCTAAAAATATTACCCAGGTTTAGAATCACTGGGTGTTAGCATAAAACATTTCCACTGTCATGGGGACACTGGTAAAGGCAAAGTTCATACATCAGAAAAACAGAACGACAAATTTTATTTGAATTTATCTGAATGCTAGTGAATTTTTCTCTTGTTTACATATTGTCCTGTTTTGCATATTTTCTGTTCCTTCTTTGCCTGTTTTTCTGGTGCCAGACTTCTTTTGTCTATAATCGTACTCATGTTGCAAATCTGTGTCTCTGCTTGCTTTTAAAAAAAAATATTATTTTTCAGCATTTGTTTTTATTTATATGGCAACATCTCTCTGGGCTTTCTACTGTGATCATCTTTCTAACTATTATGTGGCTAAAGGCTTTAATTAAAAACAACTATACAGGCATCATTCTATAATCTCTTCCACAGCTTATATTTTATGTTAAATATTTGACCCATCTCAAACTTATATTGGTATAGAATATGAAGAACCTAATATTTTTTATTTATTTATTGAATTTATTTTTTAAATGTTTATTTATTTATTTTGAGACAGACAGAGGGAGAGAGAGAGAGGCAGAGAGAGAGAAGGAGAGAGAATCCCAAGCAGGCTTCATGCTGTCAGCAGAGAGACCAATGTGGGGCTTGATCTCACAAACTGCAAGTTCATGACCGAAGCCAAAATCAGATGCTTAACCGACTGAGCCACCCAGGTGCCCCAACATTTGGCCTTTTAAAGTATATGTTATGGAGGTAGTTTTATAAGCCATGACTTCAGGTGACACACTAATGACATACAATTGTTTTTTGATATTCCACAGTGAGGGGCATTTCCATATTTCCAAATTTCCAATACAGCACTGATGCAATTGATAGCTTTTAAAAGCCATGATTGGTGAGCATATACTGAGATAGCAGTGGCTTCATTTCCATTTTGGCTGCTAAGGAGAAGATATGTGAGTCAGCAAACAGGAGTATAACTAGGAAATTGACTAACACAAATTAGTCTGTTCATAAGGTACATGCACTGACTGTAATTTGCATTATAACTAGATGAAGTACTTGAGTTCTTAATTTCTGTTGGTATCTAAGATGAGGCACCACAACCTTACTTTTCATTAGTTGAATGAATGGCATGCCGAGGGGTTGGCTTTATTGGCCTTGTGTCTGGGACAGCTAGCTGCCCACACATATGTGTGCTTCCTGTGTTACTGGGCAGTGCTGTCCCCGAGAGGCAGCTGCCCAGAGAAGGTAATGTGTGGCACTTCTATGCCAAGACAGTTGAGAAGTACTGTTTTATCCACCCTTCCTTCCTGTCACTGGCTGGCTGAAGAGGACTCTAATGGCACAGCCACAGGAGGGAAGGATGGAAGACCCCTGGATCAGCACCTGGGGAAAGCTGTCCACCACCTGCAACACCCACACTGGACTATTATGTGAGGGAGAAGTCGCTCTTACTGAGTTATGTAATTGAGATTTGGAAGCTTTTTATTACGGCTAATATTACCCCAATTATTACATTTTAAAAATTAATGCTGATTTTTGATAGATGGGGAGAAGTATTTGTAATTTTTATTTTCTAACTTAGAACGAGATTTGACTTGTTTTATATACATACATTTTAATCACAAGTAGTTTGGATAGGTGGAAACATGGGTAAAAATGCTTATCAAACATGATCATACTATATGCTAACATTCTTATTTCTTTGATTAAATAGTATTCATAATACACTAGTTTCAAGTCTTTCTAAAAAAAGCAAAGCAGTATTTTTCCTTTTTCATTAAATTTTAAAACCTTTAAAAAGATGTCTCTTCTCGGGGCACCTGAGTGGCTCAGTTGGTTAAGCATCTGACTCTTGATTTCAGCTCAGCTTATGCTCTCAGGGTCCTGAGATTGACCCCGAAGCTGGGTGTAGAGCCTGCTTAGGATCTCTCTCTCAACCCCCACTTGAGAGCATGTGCGCACTCTCTCAATCTAAAAAAAAAAAAAAAAAGAAGAAGATCTATCTTCTCTATACCAACGATGCCTGTTAGTGTACACCTGCAAACATTTCAATGTTCTAGGGTCCTAGCTTCTAGGCTCCTCTCCTGTGCTTCTGTCACTTACCTAGCTCTGCTGTCTTCTGCAGCTATAACTCCCTCCAGCTCATCTAGAGCAGGCATACAGCCTGGGTCCAAACAGGAGGTGGAATGCATACAGCAGGTTGAGAGGGAAGTCTGCTGTGAGAATTACCCGTTCTGGATGACACCCTAGGCTGAGAGTGTCCTCAGTAAGGACAAGTTTGGAAGAGGTGTACACCTCCTTGAAGGGGCTGTGGTGCCTGTGGGTGGCCAAGGGGCCATTTTCCCCCAGGCTGGGCCTGCTCAGGGGCTGTTGGTCCACCCTCTGGGCTACAGGCAGTCAGCAGCTGGTGGCATGGGCCAGCTGTGGAAGTCTGGGTGCCAGCCAGTGCTGAGGACCTCTGGTTTCTGAGTGGAGGGGCCGAGGGGGAGTATCTGGCCAGGCCAAGGCTTCCTGGTCCTGAGGGGTCCTCTCCTGGGCCTGTGGGTGAGTGGGATCCACCCATGTCCTCTTGGCACATGGCTGACCCCTGCGTGTCCCTCCTGTGACATTCCTCCTGCACCCTCTACTGAGGAAGCTCATCATTGTGCCCGCTTCACAGGAGTAACACTTTAAGGAACTGTGGGCTGATCCCAGAGCCCACACTGAAGGGCACCCTGGGACGTAAGGGGCAGTAAATTGATGAGGGACCCTACAGGGTTGGCAAACTGCGGCCCTGGGCCAAGTCCAGCCATCACCTCTTCACCTATGGCCTGGGAGTTAAGAACAGTCTATACATTTTTAACATTTGTGTGTGTGTGTGTGTGTGTGTGAAAGAGAGAGAGATCATGTGTGTGTGAGAACGAGTTGGGGAAGGACAGAGTGAGAGGGAGAGAGAGAGAACCCTGAGCAGGCTCAAGGCCCAGCATGGAGCCAGACACAGGGCTCCATCTCACGACAGTGAGATCATGACCTGAGCTGAAATCAAGAGTCAGACATTTAACCAACCAAGCCACCCAAGCACTGCAAGTGTTTACATTTTTAATGACTGAAAAAAATTAAAATACAATAATAATAATATTATGTGTGAAAACACATTTTCAAAGATGTAACAGGTAAAATTACATCATAGTCAGCATTACAATTGAACGTTTGTGATTTATTTTCATGATAAGTAACACTAACTTTGAATCTCAAGTAGCAAAATGTTCTCCCATAAAGAGAATCATATTTGTCTCATCATAAGACTTGCATTACAAAATAAAAGTTCTGAATTATTATATTTCAGTTTTCATCCATTAAAAAATTGTGATAGTTTATTTTCTCTCTTGTATATGTGTCTACGTATATCCTCAATTTTGTTTCTTGGCCCACAAAGCCTAATACATGTGCTATCCAGCCCCTTAAGGAAAAACATTGCCAACCTCTGACCTCTTGAAATACAACTCATTCTTCAAGACCAAGTTTAAATGCTGCTTCTAAGTGAAACCATTCTCATACTCCTTCAGGCAACTGAACTGTCGCCAGGGCTGATGTTATGGGAAGTTTGAGCGGGACTACAGTGGTTGCTCTGGATCAGCAAGGTAGCCTTCGGTCTCCTGCTGCCACAGGGACTGTCTCCTTCTGGGGACAGAGCTTCTCCACTGTGGCTCACACAAACCAGTCCATGACCTAAGGAGCACAGGAACAAACCTGCCCCCACATTCAGTGGTCTCACAAAGACCCAGCAGCCACCAAGGCTGTTAGCGCTGCCTTGATCCACCTGCAGATGCCAGGCAGATGCCAGGACCCTCTTGTCCCCCTGGCCCCACCCTTTTCCATTTATACTCAGATCTCAGGTCCTGTAACGCTAAACACCACTTATCTCTGACAACTCTCCAAGTTTTTCTACTCTTTAACCTTCCCTAAATTCTAGACTCACAATATCAATTACTTTCTCCATCTTGGCATGAAGTGTCAAGTAAACATTTTACAAATTATATTTGTTATACAAAGTTACTTGTGATGTGCTGCCTCCTCCTCACCTTCTCCCCAGGCCTTCTCTCCAGGTAGGCTTTAACCATCTGGGAGCTCACACTCAAAACTTGGCCCAACTGTGACTTCTCTATTACTCTCATGACCACACCAATCCATCAGCACAGCCTATAAGAATATAAACATATACTGTTTATAGTCAACATATATATATTCAACATATACTCAAGACCTGATTACATCTTGCTTCCTCCCTACCACTAGCCTGGCCCAAAGACTCAAAGTCTCCTGGTTGGTTTCTCTGTTCCTAGTCTTGAGCCCCTATGGTAATTTCTTCAAAGAAATGTTCTAAGTAACCGCTAAGATAAGAGCACCCCCTTGTTTACATCCCTCAAAGTGTTCCCATCATATTTAGTCTTCACCATGGCCTATATCACTACTTTGTCTGTTAACCATATATATCTTTCTGCATCTATATCTATTCTATTTATCTGTCAATCAATTATATCTATCTGTCTGTATCTACCATATCTATATATCCACCATGTATGCCTGCCTATCTATCTATCTATCTGATCTTTCTTGTACATCTCCTTCACTACAATGTGAACACCATGGGGGTAAGCACATTGACTATTTTATTAACTGTAATATCTCCAGCACACGCCATAATGACATATGGCTAAGTGCCCAATAAATATGTGTTAAATGAATACAGTATTTTTGTGGCTGTTGGGAATTGAAGGTCAAATCCCTGTGAGAACTAGACAAAGTTCATTTGCATACAAAATACAATGGATTTAGAGAAAAAATTTGCTAAGTAATAGCAAAATTTCCCTGGCTCTCAGGCTCTGTAACATTTCCCAGACCTTACGAGAGAGGAGACCAGAGGGAAGCAAGGGACAGGTTGGTGGTGTAGCCCTTAGGGGCTTTCCAGGTAGTCCTTTCCAGGTCCTCTAGATAAAGGGAGGATGAGAAAAGAGAAGGAAACTCAAGGAGGTCTGATCGCCATGAGACCAGTAAGCAGAGTGCTCCAGGCCTGTGCATGCCCAAGGCCAGTACGGCTCTCTCCACAAAGGTCCTGTCAGCCCAGAAGGCACGGAAGAGCCAGGCGTTCTGCTCCCAGGAGGAAGCCGTGCGTTGTTCCAGCAGGCTGGACTGTCAGAGCCTTTTGGATGCAGCAAGAATCAGCATAGCAGCGTCTCCAGGATTAGTAGTAACTGAAGACAAAAAGGTAATCTGAGTGGGGCAGCAAGAACCCAGACCTGGCATCACTCTAAAACATGACTGCTGCCAGAGAGAACGAAGAGAGCCACATTTGATAGGAAATGAAGGCTCGTGATACATTTTCATATTTCGGCACTTGTGTTTGTGATTGGAGGCTTACACCCACCTAACTGCTTTTCTTCCTACTTCATGTTCTTACCTTTTCATTTTTCTGCCACTAAACTACAATCCTTACAGGGCAGAAGCAGCATTTTTTGTACTGATCTCTGTGCCCTACAGTGCTTTGTTCATATGTCTAGATTCTCCATACACCTTATTGAAATCGATTGGTAAACTGTGGCAGAAATATGTTCCTTCTGCTGCCGAACATCTATGTCTCTTATTTCAGAATTGGCACAGTTTGTCTGTTTTACTGATCCTGCACTGAGCAGGTGGCCCAAGTCTGAAAATTAGAACAAATTTCCTGCCACATCAGAGCTTCAAAGCAAAGCTGATCTACTATCAGCATCTCCCCAAGTGCTTCATGCAGCTGCCAGAAATCCTCTCTTCACAGGCACTTTGTGCGGACTTGCTACAAAATTTTGTCACCACAAGGGGAGAGCCTGAGAGCAAAGCCACGCAGAGGGGCATTTGACCAGAGATGCAGAGAGAATCTGGGCTCTGCTGGCCCTGCTGGAGCCTAGCACTGTGCAACAGCTGAAGCCACAGCAGCTCTGGACTGCTCAGTCACTTGGACCAGTATGTTTTCCTTTTCTGCTAAAGCCAATTTGGATCAGATTTTCTGACACATGCAACTAAAACATAGTAAATAGTACATAAATCTCACCCCCAGAAGACTTTCTGCTGTGAACCCTATCAAGCAAGCAGAATTAAACCAGGCAAATAAGCAAATTCCACAGTTGAGAGCTGCTATTGCAAACATCCTGCTGTGGGGAAAGGTCGCAGCCTTTTTTGTAAACACGGGAAGGGGGCTATTGAACTTGGGAATTCAGATGCAGCCTAGGCTGCCTGCACACCACAAAGTGTGGTCTTTAAGATCTTGTAGCTGTGAACTGAGGGCTGACAAGCCTGGTCATGGTAAGGGTGCCTTCATGTTCAGCTCAACTATAGAAGACAATGGCTAATTTGTTTTAATAGCACAGATTCTATTAAATTGCTGATAAAATCATATTGCCTAGTCATAGTTATATATAGTGAATTTCTCTGTCAGAGCCAACAAATAATAATAACAACTTAGAAATAAATCTTAGTTCCTGTCCTCAACATCAAATCATGGCTCACCCACTTTTCCTCTGCTGTGCCATAAGGTGTATAGAGAGAATTCTCTGGTGAGAATGTTGGCACTATTATATCACTGAAGGTATAAAAATACAGGTCATTCATTGTTAAAGAAGCCTTTTTTTCTGGACATTCACAAAATTCTTGAGTCTCCTGAATCCCAAGGCAAAGCAAACTCTCTATGAATATTTGAGTTTCCTTCTAAGATTGAATAGCTGCCAAATCTCAAGCTAAGAAATTTACATTCAAATTTTCTTTAAAAAGTGATTAAAGGGTGCCTGGGTGGCTTGTTGGTTGAGCATCTGACTCTGGATTTCAGCTCAGGTCATGATCTCACAGTTCATGGGTTCAAGCCCCAAGTGAGGCTCCACACTGACAGCACAGAGCCTGTTTGGGATCTTCTCTCTCCCTCTCTTTGTCTCTGTCTCTCTCTCTCTCTCTCTGCCCCTCCTGTACATGTGTTCTTTCTAAATAAATAAGCTTTAAAAAAGTGATTAAAGTATTTGAAAATGTCTGTACTAAGATAACTTTTTTTAATTAAGAGTTTCTAAAATACTGGGGGAAAATTTTTATTTCGGAAACTTCGAAAGCTTGAAACAAGCTTAAGCTGTGGAAATAATTTCCATATTGATCATGGGCAATAAACTAGGGGCTGGGTCCCTGCAAAACAGAATGCTGAGACCCCTGCTTGGAGTAACTTGCCACCAGGGAGAGAAACTGACCACTTTCAAGCATTTCCACCCTACTGCCTTATACTCAGGGCCAGGGTTTCCCAACTTTCCTTCATATCAACAAGCGACCACTATAATATTTTCCTCAGTGGACTCTGGACTATGAGAGAGGTACCTATAGGAAAAGTTTACAAGCTTAGAAATGGTTTTCCAAATGTCCATTAATTTGATATTAACCAAATTATTAGGCCTTATAACTAACATGAAATAAAGGTTGATTCACTGAATTGATAAAAACCCAACCAAAATCAAAGTAAGTAGAAAGCTGCAAAGGAAACATATAGAATTGATTAAATCTTTGCCAAAATAAAAGAAACGTCATGCATCTATGTAATTTTTAAAAAGGCTTTGACACAATGACCTTAGCTTGGAAGCTTTATTAGAACACTGTGGTCTTGAAAGCCACTGCCAGACAACTATGGCCGGCCATTGTTTCTTAAACCGATTCTTATCTTTCTGTGGCCCTGGTTTAACTATTTCCTTTGACTTAAGGGGACAAACTTATCAGTTCCAGAAATCAAAACCGGTCTCTCTGGTCACATCAGCAGCCTTGTAGTCCAAACTCTAAGCCAAATTGAGCATTTGAACCCCAAACATTAGTGTACCCTATGCTTCCTTTCTCTTCCCCCAACCACAGGCTGCACGTGGGGGACAAAGAGTAGGGAGTGATGAACACTTAACTTTCAGCTTTAGGAAACCCTTGATTTATACTCACTTTTATCTTTCCTCAAACTAAAGAGTGATCCTTGTTCAGAGCAGGACTACACATGCCACTCTGGTCTGATCATTTGGGGAAAAAAAATGGACTCTTCCCAAAATAGGAAATTCAGTGTGCTTAGGTTTTAAGTTGCCTACGATTATGTCTTGTCATGATACATTTGCAAACAAGGCAATATGTAGAAGGACTTCTGCAACCCGCCACAGCCAGCCACAGTTCCCTTTGACCCACACCAGCTTTCCTTTTGAAGCACCTAATCCTATTTGCAAACAGTGAGAGCTCTCCTGAGAGTAAATGCTTCCTAAGTGGAATAAAAGCATCAAATCACTCTTGATGAGGAAAGATTTATTATTATTTCTTAATCTTACAAAAAGATGAGGGTTAGTATTTTCTCATTTTACAGAAACTTTGTTTAAATAGAATGTCAGTAAGGGTGCCTGGGTGGCTCAGTCGGTTAAGTCTCCATCTCTTGGTTTCGGCTCAGGTCATGAACTCATGGTTTGTGAGTTCCAGCCCAGCATCAGGCAGTTGCGGGCCTGCTTGGGATTCTCTGTCTCCCTCTCTCTTTGCCCCTCCCTCACTGGTGCGCGCGCGCGCGCGCTCTCTCTCTCTCTCTCTCTCTCTTTCTCTCTCTCTCAAAATAAACTTAAAAAATGAATAGAACGTCTGTAAACCAAACAACTAGTTCTCCTTAATTTAAACAAGATAAACAGGATGGAAGCCACACTTATTATTCTAACCTTCAACACAGTAATCTGCAAACACCGCAGAAGTCAGGCGCCGCGGGTACTCCAAGCGCAGGCCCACACAAGGAAGGAAAGGACACCTAGGAGACCTGTGATTTCTCTGGAGTGCAGGGAATACAGATCTTCTAACTTACCGTGAACTAGGCATCTCCCACATGTCAATAAAAACATTCCTGAGAACACGAATGCAGGACATGCCCGTTCTGTGAGCAGAACAAAACCTGAAAACCTTCTCTCCAACCACTAAAACTTTCTGGGCCCATTAGATTCCCACTCCCTGGGGGCAAGGGGCTCATGTCTGTGTCATTCTTTCCAACTCAGCACTGGTGGCAGCAGTGATAACCCAGAAACATTGTTGAAATGAAGTGAAAAGGATACGTTTCAAGCCAGCAGGCACCTCTCATTCCTTGTGGTCATCTACAGGTTCAGAGCACTGTCACACTTGTTTAACTAGGGAAACCCCCTGCAGCAAGGAGACCCGCAGATGTCCTGTGCTCCCACCGCAGGAGGCCACCCCACCAGCCTCTCCTGCTCTCACAGACCTCCTTACCACAAGAGGGTCCCCAAACCCACCTCCCGGGGGTAGGGCCAGGTGATATCCAGGTGAGCGTGTGGAGGGCCCGGCACTTTCATCAGGCGAACCCAGTGCGCGCCCACCTTCCTGCCCCCGTGAGTCACGCGCACATCACACCCACACCACCACAACAGCTCCAGAGTGTCATTTATTGAAACAAATTGGAACGAAAAAGTATCTAATAAGGGCTTTTCAAACATTAGATAATTACAAAGAACATAAAATGAATTACAATTGCTAAAATTAAAACTTAGCAAGAGCTTTTCTGTGAACAGAAACAACCGTGGGCGAGTCTACAGAATTAGTTTTCACAGTTTGCGGAATGACCTGTTGATAATGCGCAACAGCAAACCCCCCCCCCCACACCCTCGTTTCTCTCGCCCTCTTTCACCAAAGATTTACCCTCCCTAGCCAAACTTTTTTAAAGGGGAGGGGTGGAGGTGGTCCCGATTCTAGGTGAGGCTCAGCGGTGTCACCCACACCTGTACTCACTTGTGACCCCCAAGCCTGGTCCTCTCCGGCGCCCCTCGAGCTGCCAACACCTCCCCAGGAAGAGGAAGAGCGATCTCTGCTCGGCCCCGCCTCCCTGGGCAGGGACTGCCTAGCCAGGTGCACACCTGAGACAAGTAAGGGGGTAGGTAAACACTCCACTTCCGTCAGTACAAAGCACCCACTACATACATTCCCTGGACAAAAACGACACAACACTCGGAGTAACTAGGGAATGTCTGTGCACCACCGCGTCAGTCCCGGGGTGGCTTCTAAAGCACCCCATCTTTTACAATCGGAACAACCCAGGCCGACGGGCCTGTCGCTGAGCGGACGGTTGTGCGCGATCAGGGCACTGGGGGTCAGGGCGAGGCAGGTGTCTCGGGGGCCCGGGAGGTGCCCGCTGGTCCCGTGCGGACTCCGCTTACCCCCTGATCGCTGGCCTCGCGCGGCCCAGGTCTGGGGGAGAGCGGGGGTTCACCTAAAGCCAAGGAGGGAGAGGACTGACCCCCTCCCCCGCGGGGCCCCTCACACTCCGAGGACCCTAGGGCACACGCTCAGGACCCCTCTGGTATCGGCCAGTCATCCCGCGCACCCTCACCACGCGCTGCGTGCGCCCTCCCCCACCCAGAGGTGACCAGTGTGCAGAGCCCGGAACCTGAATCAGCCACCGCTGGGACCCTCCCCCTTCCAGGAGACTCACGGCCCCGCCCCCACTCCGCCCCTCTCCTCCCTGAAGCCCCTCCTCCGCTTCCTGACACGCCCCCCCCTCCACCCCGCCCCCCGGGTCCGGCCCCCGGCCCCCACACCCGCTCCCTCCCCGCGGAACCTTTTCCGTCCCGGTGACGCACCGCCCCCCCGCCTCTGTACTGCGCAGGCGCAAGACCTGAACCCTCCCTCAGGGAAGCGGAACTGCGCAGGCGCGAAGGGCGGGACGCTCGAGGTGCGCATGCGTTGAGCCGGAGAGGGCCCCCCCCCCCCCCGACGCTCTCAGTGGGCGGCTGGGCGTGCGCGCGGGAAGATGGCTGAGCGGGTCACCAAGTCTGTGCTGTTCGTGTGTCTGGGTGAGACGGCGGTGATCAAGCCCCGTTCTGGCTTTCCTGAAGGGTCGGGGTGGGCCTCGTGCATGTTGGGCTGCGTCGCTGGGCCAGGAACGGTGATCGGGAGGAGGCCGGGGAGGGTGGCATGGGGCGCCCCGGAGCTGTTTCTCAGCGCCACGCACCTGCTGGGCCGGCTCTCCTAGCTGGGTCCGCTCATGTGTCCAGCCCACTCTCCAAGCGAGGTCCTTTCTCTGCCGGGTCCCTTCTCACTTGCCCGGCCCACTCTGCAAGCCTGGGCCATCTCTTGCTTGGTCCGTCCTATCGCAGCCGGGTCTCCTCTCACTTGCGTAGCTCGCTCTGCAAACCTGATACCTCCTCATCTGCCCAGCCCGCTCTGCAGGCCTGGGTCGCCTCTTACCTGCCCAGTCCTATCTAAGCCGAATCACCTGTCACCTGCTCAGTCTTCTCAGCAAGCCGTGTGTCCTCACCATCAGCACCAACCCTGCAAGCCAGGGTCCTTTGCATTGCACCCACCTAGAATCCTGTTTCTCCTTCGAGTAGACCCAAGGCTGCTGGACTGATAGGCTCTCTTAGGGGCGTCCTGATGCCCCGAGACCCGTGACAACACTGGTTCGCTGCCTCATTTTCTTGGCCCTTGCTTACAAATGGGTATAAGCTAAAGGCAGATAGAGTGCAAAGATTCTTGATTTCTTGGCTATAAAAGCCGGACCAGGGACACTTGACTGCCCAGGTCTCCATGTAACCAGCCCCATGTGCCAGTGTTCCAATTTAGAATTCACTTTCCCTTTAGTTGTTAGGATTCTTCCTTTGGTGTAGCAGCACCAGGTTATATTTCTCAGCGTTTGCACCTGTCTGCTTAACCTCCAAGAGAGGAGGAGAGGATGAAAAGGCCTAATTCATCAATAGTCCAGTTACTTAAAATCTTCTGATGAATCTGCATTTTCTATGAAATACACATTCCCCTCCTTTCTCTGCTGCCCCCTTCAAATGATGGAAGTCTGCCCATCCATTTTCACTTTATCTCCATTACGTTTTTTTTTTTTTTTTTTTTGCCCATACCCTCTGGAAGCTGCCTGTCATAGTGGTTTGCTGTGTTCCAGCATTTCAGGTGCGCAATGTACCTTTGATTATTTGCTATTTCTGGACACCCATTTTGCAATTTCCTTGGAAAGACTTTCTGTAAAGTTAGACCCAAATATTCCCTTCTTTACTTTTCCCAGAACCTCCAAGTGAAAGCAGTTTACCTGTAACCTTTGTAGACATCTTTCATTATATGAATTTAGCCCTCTTGAGGGCAATAACTGTGGCTTATTTTTCTGTATTTCCAGCTTTAAGACAATATATGACGATCACTAGGTAATTGCAGAATTGAATTTCCATGAGAGGAAAAGGAGAACGGCCACCTTGTTTCACTTTGAAGGCCGATTTCTGGAATCAGTACATTTATTGAAGTGCAGTTCAGTTCATGTTGGGTTTCTAACAGCATTCGATTGCCTGTTTATTTTACTTGGTGTTGCCGATTTTGCTGACATAATGCACTGTGACGGCTATTAACAGGTGATATATATCTGTGTATATTCATCTTCCATACAGTTTTTTTTTTTTTTTAAGCAACCGCCATATTACCAGGCACTCTTCTGAGTGTTAGGGGTATGTAGTGAACAAAACAGACAAAACCCTTGCCTCTTTGGAGCTCACATTCTGTCACCAACAAGTAAATACTTGGTAACTCAGTATGTTGGTGTTGTGTTAAGAACAGTTGAGCAGGAAAGGGGTGTGGGAGTGGAATGTACTTTTAAGTAGAGTGGTCAGGGATGGCCTCATCTCTCAGGTGACATTTGGGCACAGATATGAAAGAGGTGAGAACACAAGCCTTGGATCTTTGGAAAAGTGTCCTGGGCCCAGGAGAAAGTGGGTGGACAGTTTTGAAGTGAGAGTGCTGGTCCGGTTCGTATTGGCAGGGAAACCACTGTGGCCTGGCCTAGAGACCCAGGAGCCTTTTTCAGCCTGACCTTCGCCTGTACCTGAAGGCCCTCAAAGGTAATTTGAATGCCACTATGAATACATAACTACAACCATTCTGGATGCACAGGAAAGCGAATTCTTTACATAAAATGAATGCTTGGGGGCAGGAATCTGTGAACTCCTTGTGTAAAGAGCCAGAAAGTAAGTATTTGGTACTTTGCACAAGCAGATCTAGACAGTGTATAAACAATAACATTTGGCTGTGTTCCACTATAACTTTATGGACACTGCAATTTGAATTCTATGTAATTTTCTCATGTCACAAGATATTATTCTACCTTTGAGTTTTTTCAACTGTTTAAAAAGGTAAAAATTTTTCTTGGGTGTGGGAACTGTACACAAAGGTGGTGACCAGTGAATCCTAGTTTTCAGATGCTGTTTTAGGGCCTACAGAGGACAGATCTGGTGAGACCATGTGAGGGCGTGGGCTTACTCTGAAGGGACATTCAGAAAGAAGTGTTCAGCTGCTGTATTGAGATTAGACTGGAGAGGAGCAAGGCCCTAGGTGTGAGACCAGGGGTTGCAGAGGGGCATGTGCTGGACCAGAGAGGGCATCAGTAGTGGGGGTGGTGAGGGGTCAAGTTCTGGGCAGACTTGAGGGGTCAATGAAGGCCTTTTCCCACGATGACCTGTACTTAGAGCAGTAAGAATGGTATGCTTTTGAAATGTAAAAAATGTATTCCTTCAAAGCATTGAGTTGTAAAGCTCTTTTCAGACTGAAGTGTAGAGCGAACTGTCAGATGTTTTCCGTTGGTAAGGCTATGGCAAGAAAGAGCCACACTTCTTAGTTTGGAAAGATTGTTGAAAGCTTCATGTTTCTTATTTGTGCAGTAGACGAATACTTACTGTCAAAGGTACTGGCACTGTGCTGCCGCCAGCATGGTGGGAAATGATAACATTAGTGGTGTCATATTACCTCTTTCGAACAATTAATTGACATTTATTGATATTTCTTATGTGCTGCACACTGGGGGGTGCATTCCAAGGTAAGAGACACAGTCCCCCCCCCCACTTGGAGAATTTCATTTTTTTCTTTTGTGAGTCTCGGTCCTTGAAATAAAGGTGTTCAGTAAGAGTATGAATTATCTGTCTAATTTGGAAAAAACAAACTTGAGACTTCACAGATTGATCTTTTTTCTAAAGAAATCTGTAGGTGACATTTTAAGTTTTTAGAACTTTTCCATAGATGAAGACTGCAATACCATGTTTTACTCATGAGCTCCATTTTTAAATAATTGGTGATACCAACTTTTGAAATCAAGAGAGCAAGTTATAAGGAAGCAGGATTCTCCTGATTTTATAAGTAGTATGGCTTCTAAGTTTTGTAGTAGTAATTTTTTTCCCCATCTGTACTTATTCATATCTTGCTGTAAATAGAACTGTCTGGGGAAAAAGTAATTTTGGGTGAATATGCCTTAACTCTAAGTCAGTAGATAACCCTAGTTTTTGTCTTGTGGGGAAACTAAGCTGTTATTTCCCAGTTAATGGTTATTTGTAAAGGGGGTGAGACTAGTCTTTGTGTCTTTAAATGGAGGTTGTAAGCATGTCTTCTAGAGTTTCAGAATAACACAGGTTGTCTTGAATAGAATGGTTGCTGTTTAGCTATTACACATCTATCGGAGCCTTTCAGTAATTAACATAGTGGTCAACACAGTAACATAGATACTTGTTTTAAAAACTAAACAAAAATTCAGAATGTAGAAAGGAAAAACTTCACAATACAAACTAGCTCATAGAAGACATTGAGGATCAATTCCTGTCTTCCCCTTCATGGTTGAATGTTTGATAGTTTTTTTTCACTGCTGTGGAAACCCCTATCTTTATGGGGAAAAAATATTATATAAGGTTGAAGACTAATGTGGAAACTCAAGAATATTAGGGAATTAGTTGTGTTTCATAACACTTCAGAAGATCCACTTCTACATGCTGAACACCAGCTCCAAGGTTCTAATATGAGCAAAGAGTGATGTGTGTTTTCCCCATTCCTGTGGAGTCCTAGTGTTTTCGTGCTGGCTTCCGGGGGGCTGATGCCCACCTGCAATTCCAGGCTCTCCCTGCAGGTGTTTGCCTGAATGTGAGAAGAGCCTTTCTCCTCAGGCCCTGGCATGGTGCTAGGCTCCTGTGTGGAGACATGCGGAATATGTTTGTTGGACATTCCCTTCCCACTGGACCCATTAGGCCCACCTCCCGGGCACCCAGGCCCACTAGCACACATTCACTGCTCTCTCATTCATACAACCCTTAACTTAACTGCCCAGTAAGGTCCTCTTCCTCCCTTAGGGATCAACTCCAATCTGCCTTTTTTTTTTTTTTTCCTGATAAGAAATTTTCTTATTATCTTGTTTATGCTTTTAGAATCTTTCATTTCCTGTGCTCCTGTGGTATACTGCTTATCTATCAACATTTGTTTTCTTTTTTTTATTATAGCTAACTGTGAATCTTCTGTAAATACATTGCTTGGCACATGGTAGAAATATTTTGAGAGTAGGTTTTATGTCTTTTATCTTTTCCCCCAGCGTAGTGAGGAATTTGGCCCTACTGATGAAAAGTCTGGCTTTTGTCCTGGGTCCTCGTAGGTAACTTCCAATCTTTTGGAATTCTATAGGATAATAGGAGTGTTTTGATATCCCAGGCGGTCCCTGCATAGTTTATACTGAGAGGGAGAGTCAGGATGGGAGCTGTGAGCCACTTGTGGGGGGCAGGCTAGAGAATGAGTTTAGCTTCAGGCCCATAGTTTCGTCAGTCATGACTGCTTAATGAAACTCAATGAGCCCTTGGCACTAGAGCTCTGGTGAGTATCCTGGATTGGCAGTACCCTGGGTATTGTCCCACGTGGGTGATGAGAAGGTGACATGTGCCCAAGGATCAGAAAGCTTCAGATTTGAAACTCTTCCAGAATCTGCCCTGCGCTCTCTAACTTAGGCTGGTTCTGCCTTGAATCTTTTTGTTAAAGAACAGTAATCCCAAGTCTAACATTTTCCTGAGTTTCTCGTGTTCTTCTAGAGAATTATTGCGCCTGCGGGGACTCTTGAATCTGTAGCTGCTCTGATTTGAGGGTGGCCCTGGGCATCCCCGAGCTTGCAGCCAGTGTTGGATGTTCCGAGCAGACTTGCTGGCCCGGGGTGCCGTGCCCTTGCTCCAGCCGGCCAGCTCCGCAGTGCTGTGGCAGGACCTGCGGCAGACCCTGTGGTGAAAGCTGAACCACTGTTATGGCTAAATACATTTGTTTGTGTATCTCATGAAACAGGATTCCTCTTTATGTGCAATGTACTTGAATATCTGGGTCTTTAACGCTACTGTATTTCATTTTAAAATAGGCTCCTTGCAACCCACATCATTGATTTCATGACTCACTTCTGGGCTACTGATAGCAACCTGGAAGACAATGATTTGGGCTGTAATTGTTTTTGTGACATTGTGGTTATTTGTACCATGAATACCTGGACAGATGGAGTGTGACCAGCTGTTCCCCAGAGGTCCTGCCATTCAGTGGTCCCTCCTTAGGGAGGTGCTGTTGCTGAGTGTCGGGGTGAAGTGCTTGCTGGGATCCAGCATCTGCCCTTGCATCAGACCTGACGCCCACTTTCTGCGCTCCCTCTTTTCAAGGTAACATCTGTCGGTCACCCATTGCAGAAGCAGTTTTCAGAAAACTTGTAACTGAGCAAAAGCTTTCAGATTATGTAAGTACCATTCTCTGTCTTAAAGAGGCCAACCCTAATGCCTTTGGGGCAGAAAATTGCGAAAAAATTTCTTTTTTTCTCCTGCAGTGGAGGATAGACAGTGCAGCGACGTCCACATATGAAATAGGAAACCCTCCTGATTACCGAGGGCAGAACTGCATGAAGAAGCATGGTGTTCCCATGAAGCACGTTGCCCGGCAGGTACCGTATTAGAACTTGAAAGTGCACATGTGTGTTCTGTGTTGCAGTGGCTCGTTGACAGCGGCGCTGTTTCTGACTGGAACGTGGGCCGGTCACCAGACCCAAGAGCTGTGAGCTGCCTCAGAAATCATGGCATTAACACAGCCCATAAAGCAAGAAAGGTAGAAGAGCTCTCATTTAATTTCTATTACTGGAGTCCCGTAACTAGAGAAGTTGTGAGAGGCTTAATCACACTGACATGTTAATGAGCATTTATTTGGGGTCCATTTAAGTAGCCACAGTGTGTCCTTTGTGTTTCACTGCTGGCTCCACAGTTCTGAAAGATGTGTGTGATCTTGGAATTTACTTATTAAAATACGTGCATAATCACATGATTGATACTGGAGAGAGCCCTGCCTAAGAGCCGGAGTTATAATTTCCTTTTTATTTTCTGTCTGATTTTCCTGGAGACTAGTCTGCTTACATTCCAAGTTTGTTGCTAGAATAAAGTACTACAATACATACAACAGTGTATTTTCTACCGTGCAGTGTTTTAGAAATGTGGGGTAGCGCTGATACTGCTGTGGATGCAGGTCCCGCGTCCCATCAGTTAGACTCCTGGGTAACTGAGGGTCTGGAGCGCTGTGCAGTAAATCATCCTGTGATGGGAGGTGTGCTGCATCCGCCCTGATGGCGTGGAAGCCAGGAAAGGCTACTGTACATTTGAGATGTGGCCAGTGTGACAGAGGGAATGGAGTTTACACTTTTAACTTATTTTAAGTTGCCTCCTGGACATGGCATGCAGCTGGCTGCACGGTTCTAGACTCCCACGTAACCACAGGGGAGGCGAGGGCTTCACTGCCGCAGCCTTAGTGAGAGCCGGGGCTCGGGCCTGCGTGTGGTGCTCCCGCACCAGGGGACCACTACGGGCGTGAGCTCTGGTACCTCCATGACCACGGGGACTGGTTACCAAGGAGATCTGCTCATTTCTGATGCACAGTGCTCCATGTATTGTTATGCAGAGAAAGTTACTTTATCTCCATGATTATTTTAATGAAAATTTGGATTTTTAAAACATTTGGCTAAATCTTCTAACTTCTTTTTGTATCCAACCTAACAAAATGTACATACAGGCTGTGTAGGCCTCACAAGGCTGTGGACTGGCATCAGAAACAGGAGGCCATGTCCAGTGATGAGATTTTGAAGCCTTTAAAATGAGATGCCGCTGAATGTTTTGAAGATCAGTTATCAAGTGTATCATGTATTTAGAAGTATGGCTGGCAGTGTGAAAGCCGTAATTTAGTCATAGTGTTTAAAGGAGAACCTTGTATGAGACAAGACAAAGACTCTTTAATCATTGTTATACCAAATCATGTCTTTACTTAAAGCTTTTCAAGTTGCTTTGCCATACAGCATTGTATTTTTAATTTTGATCATCTCAATTTTTGCCCTCTCCATTACCTTGTCAGGGAAGGGAGTCGTTGGTAAACCCATTTTGCAGATGAAGAAACTGAGTTCTGGAGATAAAATACATAACTTATCAAAGGTCACCCAGCTTCAGAGTGGTAGAACTGGGATTTGATCATAAGGTTATTTGTTTGTTTTAATAAAAACATATACAGGTATGGGCCATAAAATTCACAAAAGTGCTGTAGAAACAGTGCTGGTGCATTAATGATGTCTCAGAAGCTAGTAGTACGCACATTATTTTGGCTTAGATAAATGTAATGTGGGATCTGTGAACTTCTCAATTCTGGCTTTCAGCTGACTCTGTGTTTAACAATTTACTATCTAAGTTATTAATTTTCCTAAGGACCTTACCTTTTCTTAAATGGAATTTTCATTGGACAGAAAAACATTTTTTGTATCCCATCCCATGTCCTTCTAATCTCCAGGGTTTACAAAACTTGCCGATTTTGAAGTCCTTCATAATTATGGGCTGTCACACTTTCATGTTTTCTGTTTTTAAGATTGGATTAATTTTTGTATGCAAGTATATAATTTGGGTACAAATGAAGTATTTTAAATACACATGTCTTAAAAACAAAGCTAGAAACTTTAAATTTTGAAAGGAGACTTGTAATAGCTGGTTTTAGGATTACTATTCCCACATCATCTGGTTTTGTTGTTGTTGTTGTTGTTTTGCCTTTTTATTTTTCCCTGGTGCTTTTAAGAAAATTTTCTCAACGATGTTTTTTCTTATGGTTGGTAAACGTGGGGAAGATTTGCTTTGGAAAGTAGTATCTTATCAGTCTTTGTTACCTTTTAGCATCTCGTGATTGTTTACAGGCTTTCTTTTAGGGATTGTCACAATTTGTATGAGAACTATTCTGTTATATTTCTTTTTTTTTTAATTTTTTTAATGTTTATTTATTATTGATACAGAGAGAAACAGAGCATGAGTGGGGGAGGGGCAGAGAGAGAGACACAGAATCTGAAACAGGCTCCAGGCTCTGAGCTGTCTGCACAGAGCCTGACGTGGGGTTCGAACCCACAAACCGTGAGATCATGACCTGAGCCGAAGTTGGATGCTTAACCAACTGAGCCACTCAGGCACCCCTATTCTGTTATATTTCTTAAAATTTTAATTTTCCCAATATTTTCAACTTGGGTTTAATAAGTATATTTAGGGTGCTTAGTTGTTTTTTTTTTTTTTTGAGTGTGTGAACACACATCTGGTTAGTTCTGTGCAGATGTTTAATTTGTTAGACATTCTTCTTTTCAGCAAATCTTCTTTTCACGCACGGTTGTCCGTGGTACTCGGGCCTGTGCTGCTCTTCCCACTCCAGAGGTCACTGCTCAGATTCTTTCCACCTTTTCTCTCTGCGGCCGTGGAGCCTGCAGTGTGTGCTCTTTCCGTGGGCTTTTCTCTTGGGGAGGTTCTCAGGTCGTGCCCTGTAGCCGCGCTCACTTCAGTGCCGTGTCACAGTCGTCTCTGTTCCCCTCCGAATGGGTGCCCGGGGTGTTTGTAGCACGGTTGATGCCGTTCTGTGGGGACGCCTGTGTCGGGTGCGCACCCAGGAACACACACATCATGAGTGTGTAGCCTCATAAGATAGGTTGGTAATGTTCCTTCTTTCTCTGCTCTCTTAAGAAGTTCGTCAAATATTGATAGTATTTCTCTTTTAATGGTTTGGCTGGATTCATTGAATCAGTTGTCTCTGTTTTTTGAAATTGCTCTATTTTCTTCTGCTGTCTTTAGGTTTTTCTTTTAGATTCTTTGTTTCCAACTCTTTTACTATGATATGCCAAAGTATGTTTCCTGAATTTGCATCACGGTTGTTCCTTTAGTTTTGGAATATTCTGTGTTATTTTCTTTTTATATTTTACTTCTGGGCATTCTCTCCTCAGAGGTTCAACTTGCATGTATTTTGAACAAAATTTCTTACATCATCTTCTCTGTTTTCCTACCTTTTCACTGGCTGGCCCTGGCTCTGTGAGGCGTGGGCTGTGTTGGACTGGTCCCCCTGGGAGGCCTGGGCTGTGTTGGACTGCCCCCTCCTTGGTGGAGACTTCCAGGAGTGCACCTAGAGCCCGAGCGTGCAGCAGCCGGGACTCCTCTTTGGCAGCTGCTCCCTCCCTGAATAGCTGCAGCCTCCCCCGGGGCTTCTTAGCTTTTTGCCTTCAATAGTTTAAGAACTTGGCAAATGGTTTAAGCAGAAAGCTTCTGAGCATCAGGCTCCCTGCTTTCTGGGGTCTTTGTCCCATCAACCCTTCTGTCCAGTGTTTCTCTGCAGCCCATCAGGCTGCTGACTGGTCCTTGGAGCCTCTCTTTCCCAGGAGTGGCCCTTTACCCAGGCTTCTCCGCGTCTACAGTATGCTCTCCACCTTGCAAGTGGTACTGACAGCTGTGGTCTGGGATGCTCTTTGCTGTGAGGGCCGTCCTGCACACTGCAGGGTGCTCAGCAGGGTGCTCAGCAGTGTCCTTGGTCTCTGCCCACTTAACACCAGAGCATCCCTTTCCTCTCTCCATCATAACAATCAGATGTCTCCAGACATTGCCAGCTACCCCCCTCTTTGAGAATCCCTGCCTTCAAATTTTCCCAAGTGTCCATGAGGTCAAAATTATACACGTGTAGGGGCGCCTTGGGGGCTCAGTCGCTTAAGTGTCTGTCTCTTGATTTCAGTTCAGGTCACGATCTCACAGTTCATGAGTTCAAGCCCCACATCGGGCTCTACACTGACAGTGTGGAGCCTGCTTCAGACTCTCTGTCTCCCTTTCTCTCTCTTCCCCTCCCCTACTCGTGCTGTCTATGTCTCTCTCAGAATAAATAAATAAACTTAAAAAAATTGTACATGCTAAAGAATCCATTCAAAGTGTCAGACTGACCAGTGGACTTGAACAAAGTAGTAAAAGTTTATTGATATGTTTTTATATTCTGTATTGCGAGTAACATTTAAGAAACTACCACGTACTAAGTTTTAGTATCACTGAGTTAAGCACAGTTACCTGTAATGGCTGTGAAAATACTCCCTTTAAACTATATATTCGTGTGAGGCTGGGCCCGTGTACACTTCCACTCAGCGTGCTGCACATCAGATAACAGGCCCAAAGGAGAACCTACCTGTCCTCCAGGAAGCAGACATTACAGAGATTTGCAGAAATAGGGCCACTCTTCACCACTTCCATTTAGAAAGTATAGCTGTTTTTCATCTTTAAAAATGTTACAATAGCAGATAATGAAGGCTTAAAAATTTTCAGTTTTAATAGTGGTAGTAAATATTTAGTATTCAGTGTAAATACCGCCATGCATAACCCATGGCGGGGGCTTGTTTTGGGTTCTGGCCTCTTGAAGTCTTGTCACAGGAGCACACAAATGGCTTTTTATAAGATATTAATTATAGCTATTCTTATTCTTTCTCAATTATTTTAATATCTGAACATCATGTATGGATTATATAGGTAGATGTCAGTTCTAAGACTCTTAAGATCTATAGTTGCAATAATTCTAAAATTAAAAACAATGTTAATATTTAATCCTAGATTAAATTTCTCACAAAACTGTTTCGTGGAAATAGCTTATAGTATTTTTTTTTCATTTTTTTTTTAATGTTTATTCATCCTTGAGAAAGAGAGACAGAGCACAAGCTGGGGAAGGGCAGAGAGAGAGGGAGACACAGCGTCCGAAGCAGGCTTCAGGCTCTGAGCACAGGGCCCGACGTGGGGCTCTAACCCACAGAGACCATGACCTGAGCCAAAGTTGGACGCTACACCGACTGAGCCCCCCAGGTGCCCCCATAGTATTTGTTCTAATAAAATTTGAAATAACCTAGTACCTTGGGAATGTTAACAAAATGTAGTCCTCAGCACGTGATTAACGTGCTCTATTAGAAACGGTTGCAAATGCATACTAAGAGCCAAAAGTTGTATTTTTAACAGAATGAGGAGTTTGTTTATTATTCGTCTGCTACACTGGTTGTTCAAGTAGGGTCAGTACTTGGTTTATCCGGGGCTTGGATATCTTACTTTTGTGTTTCCTGATATTCCTATGTTTTAGAGGATTTTTTAGAGAAGAAGATTATTATTGAAAAATTACATTCTTAGGAATTATTTTCACTGTCATTTTGTGGTCTGTTTTTGTTCCTTTCTTTCTTACTGTGTCCATATTTATAATAGTCAGAAATCATAAAATAATTTTCCCATTTACATTGTGGGGGACTTACGTTGATAGAATAAGATGTCAGAATAGTTGTAAGTTCCCAGGTTAGTATCAGTAAAAATCCTGAGTGGCATTCTTTTCTGTGTCTTGTTCAAATTATGGACACTCAGGGGAGAGCAGAGTCATGCATCCAGTCACTCATATATTTCCTTCTTAGGGACTCTGCTCTGAACACCCTACTTAACGTATATCTTCCTCTCTACCCCAGAACTCTTTGCCTGGCCCTGCCTGGTTTATATCTCTTATGGCGTGGTGCCTGCACTGCACAGAGGCCCCACAGGGACAGCCATCCATCTCTGTAGTTTGGTGTTTGTCCCTGGGGCCTAGGATGTTACGTTCCTACACAATGAAAAATAGAGTAAAACACTGAGGGGTTGAAAATAGGACATTTTAAAATGTGAAGTGAATTCCACTTTGTTACTAAGAAATTCCAGATGAAGTATAAACTTTGTGTTTACATATTATACTGTTAACGATTATTCCATGGAACTTAATATAAAATTTCTTTGCAATACAATATTACAAAATAGATTAACTCTTAACTTTAAAGTACCCTAAATTATTTAACTTAATTGAGTAACAAATTCAAATATAGCAAATTTTTTTTTGTCGTGCTTTGATCCTCTAGGCTTGATTGTTATAAGCTATGTTTTTGACTTCTTATTTAATTTTAGGTTACCAAGGAAGACTTTGCCACGTTTGATTATATACTTTGTATGGATGAAAGCAATCTGAGGTAATTTCATGTTTTAAAGGGTATTTTTTGTTCAACTGTCAATGTAGTAATAGGCCAAATATTTTATTGTCTAAAGTGACTTTTTAATTCAAGTTTTCATTAACAGTGATGGTCACAATATATAGAATTATCTGTTTAGAACAGTAAGAAACCACAAGGTAACTGAGAATTGTTTCCTTGGATGTATTTCCAAAGAGACATGCCCTCAGATAGGAGCCCGGTCAGCTTCCTGTCACCTGTAGCCTGGCCAGGTGCCATGCAGTCTCCTGTAAGGCGGCGCCGGCTTTGCCAGAGGTGCTGCTGTCACTGCCGTAGCAATTCGTGGGCCAGGGGTGTTTTAGTTGTTTCTCATCTTACCTCCCCATATCTGCTGTCCCCCACCCGCCAAAAAGGAAGACTGACCAAAAAGGAAACTTTTTACTCTATTTAAATTGTTGATTGCCTTCACTGATTTAAAAACAAAAGCAGACAGGCTGGGGTATTGGATAACAGTGGCTCACTGGTGCCATGTGTGTTGCATGCTCTGCACACCGTTGTTCCGTGTTGTATTAGGAGGCGCTGAGAGGGAGGGTCCCTGCCTGGGTTCACAGATGGCGCGGGCTGGGCTGGGCTGTGGGGTGTAGCCCAGCTTCGTGCTGCAGCGCCTGTTGTGGGTCTCACGTGGGCCACGCCCCCCACCATGCCCTACCCCAGGGAACATGTGTTTGGGCAACAAGGAACTTTGGCATTTCCTGAGCTGTGTGTGCCTGGCACAGTGCCAGGTACCAGTGAACAACGAGGAGAGAATGTTCATGTCGCAGACCCCTGGGACGTACGGTCTAGTGTGGGCCGTGTACTAAAACAGAATTATAGCCAGCAAACAACATGATACAGTGTGATTGTGCCCAAAATAAGTGAATACGATGTTTTCTGAAGATCTTGAAGCCATTGCAGGTTAAATGACCCAAGAGCATGTGTGAAGAAGTTCCAGGTGTAAGACCAGTGCACTGTGCTCCTTGTCACACAACCGACTTCACTGATTCGTGTTAACATGCTGAGAACCAAGCCCACATGGAAGGGCCGGGACGTGCCCTCAGTGTGGCTTTGGGGAATTCACAAGCATTCCACACGCTGATGAACAGACATGATCTCTGCTTAGCTGTCTCTGTGGGAGCAGACGGACAGGGCTCACAGCTTTACTTTTGTCTTTGTGAATCAGGAACATCACTGAAATACATAAATTTTCTATTTTTGTTTTTCAGTTGATTTGTTCTCACTTTTCTCACATGACACAGTATGGTATTAGCAGTACCTCTCCGGGAAACTTCATGCAGTCTGTTTCGTAGCACAGTCTTGGGGTTCAGATGGCACCCAGTGCAGGGTGTGCCTGTGTGGAGCAAGCGGAGTCCACGCTTCAGGCCGGCTCGCTCTGGGCACGTGTCCTGGCCGGCCTTCCCGCCAGCCCCTGCCACCCCCTCGCTAGCACGGGGTCTGACTCATCCTAGGTGCTCGGTGGAGGTTTGCTCACTAAACAGAGGAACGATCAGAATGCAGCTTAGAAAGCCGCCGCGGTGGGAGCGGAGGCGGACATGGCAGGAGAGCTGTGTTTGCAGCTTGGGTTCCAGCCTCTGGAGGAGAGAGGGCAGGAGCAGGGCTTAGATGGGGAGCCGTGCCGCCTGAAACGCTGTGGGACACGTGGGGTGGGGTCAGCGGCCCTTTGGGACTTGGTTCACGTGACTTTGAGTTCCATTCTGCCATCCTTGTTTAGTCTCTGAAACAGGAGCTTTTATTAATTGTCTCAACGTGTGTTTCACAGGAGCATACATGATTGTCTGACTTAGGAGCGTGTATTTTGTGTAGAAGTGTTCGTGAGAATACGCTGCTGTTGCTAACCCTCTTGCCTGAGTCAGAAACCCGTGGCGCCAAGGGTCACTCAGGTCTGCCAAGGGTTTGGTTTCCTTTCTAAACCAGGTCACTCTCACTGGGTTTTGATAATGGATATTTCATAAAACCCTAGCAGATGTCGCTGTTTAACTTGAAACCATAGATCAGAAAACTAAGTTCATGTTTCAATTTTACAGAGACTTGAATAGAAAGAGCAATCAAATTAAAAACTGCAAAGCTAAAATTGAACTCCTTGGGAGCTACGATCCACAGAAACAGCTTATTATTGAAGACCCCTATTATGTAAGTACACCTCCCATCTCCGTCCTGATGCTGGGGTGCAGGGATCACGCAGAGATGGGCGTGTGTGTGTGTGTGTGCCCTGCTGCGTGTCGCACCAGATGAGGTTCTCCTACGGGCATTTTGTTATGCAGCTTCTGTATTTCTTCTCCCTGTGCTTTCAGGGGAATGAGTCCGACTTCGAGACCGTCTACCAGCAGTGTGTGAGGTGCTGCAGGGCCTTCTTGGAGGAGGCCCGCTGACGCCACGCCCGGTCCCCCGGCCCCCGGGCGAGCCCCACAGGTGCCGCACTGAGGCCGCAGCTGCTCCTTCAGTTGGCCCTGTTTCTCACCTTAAATACTTGTAGATGGAAATCAGTTATTGTATTTGGCAAATAAATAGAAATGTTTCATCCAGTTTAGGGGGTACATGAAGTGTTCTTAGACGAGTTGAACCTCCCACTTTGCCCCAGTTACAAAAATAATGGAACAGACAAAATAGCAGAATGGGACCCCCAGAGCACGAAGACATCCAGCACCCCTGCAGGCCATGTGCACACGAACTCCGCGTCTTCTTCCCTGAGTTCGTGGACCACCGGTGGGGACGATGCCCTCTGCTGTCTGCATGACCTCTTCTCGCCAGGGCCCCTCATCCAGCCGGGCAGGCCATCGTGGGAGCTCACCCCAGCTTACAGTGCACACCGTTGACATAGAAAGTGGGAAAGAGAAAGAGTTAAGGTGTTAATCTTTAGAACCTTTAATACTTGCTAGTTTTTGTCTGTCTAGTTTATTTCATAAGGAAGTCTGCTTCTTTCCATTTGAACCATTTTGCCACTGGAAATTTAATTCCATCCAGTAAGAAAGACACTGTATGCTGGTTTTGCTGTTAAATGCTATATGACCCAAATGTCAAATATAAATTAGGTGGGAAAAAACAATTAAAAAGTTGGGAAAAGTTCTTTTATATTGTAATGCTTAAATATTGACATTAAGTATTCTCTCTTCAGTGTTTAATTTATAGACAAATATAGGTGACTTCTGTGTGCTTGGAGATAACTGTTCTAAAATTCATATGGATATATGGCAGAAAAGATTGTTTTCAAAATAAACTGGGGAGATTATAAAAATACAACTAAGATAGAAGTCTGGCATCTGCCTGCTTTTTTATTGATAAGTGAAGAAGAATTAGAAAACGGTGCTTTTATTGTCCCTTTCAGATGATCTGTGATGCTATATGTGCATATTTATCCTCTGTTAGGAAGTAAAATGACAAAAGTAAGTATATTACTTCCATTTATGATAAAGTATTTGTGAAAGAAATACGAGGCCCCCGCAGCCATAAATGTCCTTGCTTGACCCCACCATCTGCAGAGTGTGATGGTCTGCTCCTTGGAGCCTCCTGGGTGGCATGGGAAGATGGGTGACAGCTTGCTGTCCTCCTGTCCTTTACCCTGACTCATAGCTAGTGTCTGGACTCCTGAGAGAACCCCCACTCACTGATCGGTCGTCATCCAAAGTCTGATTGGATCACTGCTCAGAAGTAGAACGAGTTTAGAGCAACAGCTGCCCCATCGGAGTGGCCTGCTTCTGGGTTTTGTGGGGCTTCCAGTCCTCGGAGCCTGAGGGGCCCAGGTGGGGGGTTGAGGGGGACATTTAGTTCTGGGGTCTCCTCCTGCCTGGAGGATGAGCTGGCCGGCTTTCCCACCTCCCCGCTAGGATGTGTGTCCAGCTCCCTGTGGAATTACCTGAAGAGAGTCCTACCTGAAAACTTCCTTGGACAAGTAGGAACCTCAAAATTAAATATATTGAAAAATTGGTGATGATACCCTAAAATGTAAAGAATTTAGATGAAACAATCAAGTAATTAACCACAATTAGGAAACAGGATTAAGAGCACTTCAGAGTTACACTCTGCCTTCATCAGTCAGTAGTTGCTTAATAATCTCAAAGTAATTTCATACTCTGTTCCTTTGTGATCATGAATGAATCCCTATAGCTTGTTTTCTTTACTGTTTGTATACGTATCTTAAATACGGACCTCAGACATATCCCATGACACGTCTACTCTGTCCTTATAGCTGTATCCAGAGGAGAGGCCATGTGAACAGAGAAACTCACTGCTGACTTCAGTTGTCTTAAATTAGATGCAGTCTTTTGTTCAAAATAGATCACCTATAAAAATCTAGAGCTACTTGGAAGTCTTACCTCTTAGTGTTTTCATGATTACGATGTCACACGGGAAATAACAGGTGCCACCTTATTTAAATATTCACCATATCAGGCTGTATCTTGAGACCTGCCATGGTTCCATGGTAGTGTCTCCTTTAAAAAAAATGTCAATTTAATTGTCCTTTCCAAGAATCTATCGCCTTCCCATTTTATTTATTCATGCCTTTTGTATTCCATGTCATTCTTGCCAGTGTTAGGATCTCTTCATAGGTCTATAAATCATGAATTCCTACCCAGTGAACTTGTTAGAAGCAAAGAGTCACTTTTAAGACTTCATTATAATAAACACTTTGTTTATTACTTGTTTCAACATTTACAGTATTTACATATTGCACAATATCTGGAAAGTATATTACATTTATTGTACAAAGGACAAATGAAATTAGCCTGGGTTGTTCACAGATTTACACTCCACAGTCTCCTAAACATGACAAGTTTTTTTGTGGATTTTCATGCAATTCCAAATAATACTCTGGGAATTTAATTGTAAAAGTAATAAAAATATTAAATCATACCATATGCTATATGAAAATATAGTTTCAGATTCTGTTTATGTTTCTAAAGAAATATTCTTTGAGATTTCACCTAATTAGGAAAATGAAATCGCCTTCTCTGTTGTTTTGTAGCACTACCCATCAAATGTGGAGCATTCTTTTTTTCCAAAATCATGAGTGGCAAGTATTATTACAGTCAGGTACGCTGATTTACTGAATATATATCTGCCAACAGTGTCAACAGCATACAAAACTCAAGTTAAAGGAAGTATGGAAGAGTCTGTCTGCAAAAATAAATCTCTTGTTCACAAGGGGACGTGTTCATGAAGGTAGTAGGTTCTGTCCCTGCTGGTCTCCAAGGCACTTCTCATGGTTCATGCATGGGCTGTTGGTCCTCTGCAGCTCTGCCCACAGCTGAAAAACATTTGGTTTCATATAACCATTCACACTTACCACTTCTCGAAGACCTAGATGTTGAATTATGTAACATAATGTGTTTATAAACACAAGGGATCACAGTCTGCACGTACATTTCTCTATGTTCCAAAAAGCACAGTCCATTTTATTGTGGAAAGTAACCAGCTTCCACAGTTGTTACATGCTCACTATGCTAAAGGAGTGAAAATCTTCCTAAATACAACCAAATGCTTATTAAAGTCTGAAGACAGCCCTTACTCCTGGTGTGTGTATTGTCAAGTCCTCAGTAAGTCAGGCCACACTGATTTACAGTTTGTGGCAATCCTGAGAAATAGCCGATTGGCCTTTATACTTCTGTCCTCATGAGCATTTGCAACACCTATAACCAAGAATAAACTCTTTTTTCCTAGCACTCCATGCCATTAATTTAATTTAAAAAATAATGGTAAGCTTCAGCGTTACTAAAACTAAGCTGCATTTTGTAGACTGGACTAGGTACTTGTTAATCAAAACTACATTTCTTTGGAAATATTCCAGAGCTCAGGCTTCTAATTTCCCTGGGCTGCAGCCCTAGGTAATGAGGTATGTGTGTAAGACGTCTCGAGTGGGTCTCCTCTGACTCTGAGGGAGAGTGGCTGGGAATCTATAGTTTCTCGTTGGCTGGAGGGGATCAGTTAATGAGCTTCAGAAAGAAGGAGGCAAAGGGGTTTGTGCTCAGCTCACAAATGTGAAGAGTCCCTGTGCTCACACCCTGTACACACTGGCTGCTTTCAGGCTCAGCTTGGAGAAGACAAGGCTACGGCCTGGAGCTGGAAGAGGAATCCTGTTCTGCAGCTGTGTCCTGTCCTGTGCAGCTGTTAGGGCAACAGGAGACAGGTGTCTGGACACCGCTTCCTCCACACCAGGGCTGCTGTGCTAACCAGGGGAGTATGTGTTGTGCAAGTGCTGTGTGTGCTCTGCCCTCCAGAAGTCTCACTGACGTCCTCACCCAACCCACAGGGCCCTCCTGTCTACACTGTTGTGACCCACCAGTGGGGAGTCTGCTATTGATGTTTAAAACTTCTGGAATTACAAGAAATTAGTCTTTAAAAAAATGTTAGAAATTATTATAGTTAGCAGAAATGTCTGTGTTTTTTTAAACTTTACCCATTTCTTGACCAAAATGAACACAGAGCTGTGACAAGTGTGACAGTTGGGCACGGTGGCCTTTGGGCATAACACCTGTGGGCACACACCCTTCTTATCTTCCCTCGTTCCGCCATCCAGCCAGACCCTGATTTGGTGGGTTAGAGTGAGGAAGTACATTGACCATCAGCACCTTTCCCAAGGCCACGTCTGCTCCACCTGCCAGGACTTCCTTTCTTTTTCGCGTTGCCATGAGTATCCAAAACCCTGATGTGCCCGTCCTGGGACCGATGCAGAAGTAGAACCACTCCCAGTACAAATTCCATACCAACATACTTCCCTAGGTAATGATGGTCATTCTTGCTCTAGTAAGTACACCTTGCTGCCCCTCTAGGAGCTACTTACTGTGGGGGAGAAGGTGGTCAGTTAACGGGCGTAGAGACAGGGAGCATATAGCCTGACTAGATGGCCACAGGCATTTGGTCTCCCTGCCCCTAAGTAAATGGAAGTTGTTTTCCAAGGATGTGCCTAGTTCATCTCTGGAAACACTGATGTTTTAACTATGAAGAAAAACCTATTACAAATAACCTCCTCTTCTCAAGCATATCACCTGGAGAGATAGGAGAGTCCATTCATTGCTTTGAAAAGAAGCCTTTTCTGTGTGCCTTGTAGGCAGTGGAAGAAACCAGAGAGAACTAAGATGGGAAGTGAAGGTGGAGGTCAAGTTAGGGCATGACATTTCTCAGCTTTGGCATTAAAACCAATGTTTTTACTTTTCCCCAAATAAAAAGTGCCACACAAGTTTCAGTGAACCCGCACAAAATGTGGTCTCGTAATCCCCTACTTAACCACATGCTTCACCGAACCCCCACGTTGCTCCTCTCGTTACCAGTGGGACTTACCACTTACCAGCGGGGAGAACATGGTGCCGAGGATGGCGCTTACATGCCTGCGTGGCCAGTCCCGGCTGCGAGGTTTGGCTCAGCCCCTCCGCATGTCTGGGCATTAATTTATCACCACCAGCTTTCCCACAGTGAGCATGTCCATGTGTGAAAGAGCAGGACTCCCTCATCCACTCACACGAGACAAATGAGAGTAACCCCTGGACAAAGAGTATCCTATCCCTTTTTTTTATTAATGTTTCTGGACAGCAGATAAACTGGGAACAGCCATGTGAGGACCAGAAGCGGTCTCACTTGTGCGGGTAGGCTTGGCATCTGGCAGTTCCCAGCACACACAAGACACATGGTAAATATAAGATTCTGAAATTACCATTTTGTGACTGAAATCCATGGCATTTGTGTCAGGAAAATAAAACCTTTCAGCCGTCTGTCTGTATGGCTGATAGCTGGTGTTACATGTTGCATATCAGCCCTTGAGAGGCCAAGGTAAAAAATTTAGTCCATAAAGTCTTGATGTGCGTTTATATTTTTACCATCGGAGGCTATGAAAGAAACATAAAGAGGATAGCTATTCTTGGCTATTCCTTATAAGCTAACTGGCATGATGATAGACTCCAGCTCAAACATTTGCCAGATATGTCTATAAAAGTTGCATGGATATGGTTAGTCATATACTCATTTATGAGTGTAAGTGAATGAGTGAAAGCCTAAAAGTGAACAGGCATGATTTTAGATATCTATCCTATTTTATGCACCAAATCATGTGCTGAAATTAGTCCACTAATGGATTTTGTTTCAAATTAACACACACTCTGCACACTGAGCCCTCACAGGAATAATTTGCAACAGCTGCCTGGGATGCTGTGTGCAGGTGGCGGGGTACCTTACAGTGATGGCCATTATTTGGAGATACTTTGAGTGTTACGTCAACTTTATTCAGAGTAAGTCTACTTTGGCCAAAGAGTGAATGTTTTTAAACTCCCATGAATTTTTCGTGTCACAAACGGGACTCGGGTCTTTGGTGTGTGTGCCAGTGAGTCTATGGTCGGCTTACCTTATCCCTCCATGCACATTGGACTGACAGCCAGCCGGGTAAGAAGCCTGGCACATCTTTTATAGTCTGTAATGAAAATAAATCACAGACCCTTGTCAGTTATGTCAACAACTCTTAGAGCATTTTTTAACAAGTATACCAACTGCTAAAGCCATTTCTTTAAATATTTTGAATTCCCTGGAAGTGATACGGAGACTGTCATCCGAAATCATGTGCTCTAAGTTGTTGATTTAATACTTTATGGTAGTTCAGAGGCTTTAGCTTCACAGGGCTGGAGACAAATAATGTAACTGGAAGCTGTGTGGGTGGGGCAGACGCAGAATCTTCTGCCCATTTTCTCTCCTCAGTGGCTCCTGTGCTCATCAAAATAACTTTGGTTTTGCTGCCTAGCAGACAGTCTCCCATGCCCTGTACAACTTACTTTCAGGGCATGCGCAGGCTGGGTCCCCACCTGGATTGATCATACACAAAACCCTCTTACTTAAAGACAGTGATCCAACAATCTAGTAACAGAGCAGAAAGACCTGGGTTGGATAACAAAAGGAAGCAGTAAGCTAATTTCTGAGTACAGACTGATTCTCCATGATATCTCACTTAATTTCCTATTAAATTATTCCATAGGTGCTACCTCAGAGAAACCAAGTGAGGTTTAGTGATCATGGCCATAAAGGGATTTCCTCAGCTTGAAGTTCTGTGGAAAAGCTACAGCAGTTTATAAATCACTAAACTTTACTTCTCAAGAGTCTCAAAATCCTTCTTAAAATGGAGGAGTTCATACTCTTAACCGAAATTCTGATGAACCAGTAAGTTGACAAGAGTGAATTTGCACAATGTGTTAGACGAGCAGCTAACCCCTAACCTTAAAAACATGGCTCTTAAATACTTAGAGGACCTAATAGTTTGTTCTTAAAGGAAGGAAAAAAGGTCTAACTGCTAGAGGCTGGGTCATCTGGATTCCTGGCATTTTCTTCCTCTTCCCCATCACGCCAAATCCTTTAGGATGCAGTTCGCCTACATAGAGCACACATGCATTCAGTGTTGTGTGAGCTCAAGGTAAGCCCTTCGGTTTGCAGCACATCTAGAGGCCACGAAGTTGACCACTATCATCCCCCGCCCCCCATCGACCCACATGTCCTCCAACCCTAAAATAATCTGGGGGTCCTGTGAAGATGCAGTCTGGAGAGACTTCATGTTCTGCTCCAAAGAGCCCTGCCTTGGGACCACACTTTGAGTAAGAAGGCTCTGGTTCCTTTCTGACCTCCCAGGATTCGGGTCTCCAGCTCTGTGAGGGCAGAGAGGTGGAAGCCACGTCCACTCGCCCAGTGCACACGTCTGAGGGCTTCATGCCTCCCGGGCCTGAGAGGAGCTGTGATGAACCCTGATGGGTAGCACGCAACTGAGTTACTCTGAGCAAAAGGAGACACGGTGTCCTCGGGTCAAGGGGTAACGTCTGTGTGTCAGGGCACAAGCAATTTAAGCATGTGGTCTGTTTCCTCATCCATAAATGAAAAGGTTAAGAGTGATGACCGCAAAGATCATCTGCAAATTTAGAACCTGTGATCCTATTATTTTAAGACAGTATTTAGTATAAATATATATACACATTTAAACAATAAAAATGAAAAGGTTTTCTGGTCCCTGGAATAATTAGTAACTCTCAAATAGAAGGTGATTCCATTTCAGAGGAAGGAAATAGGAAAGGAATATGTGCCAGCTGCCTATGGCATGGATGAGAGGGTGGACAGAGGCAGGGCTTGAAAAGTAAAAATCAGAGCTCCGTGGGACATGAGTGCTGCTTGCCTTGGCTGAGCCCCGTGAGGGCCACTGTGCCGCCACTCTAACAGGGAGCTTCCTGCGATGGGTGGTGCTCCTGGTCTTACTGGCCATGTCACGGGCGCCTGGGCGGGGACCTCCACGCATGGCAGCTGCTATTGTTGGGGCAACTTTGCTGCCTCAGCAGAAAAAAACTTCCACTGAATGTAAAGTCACTTATTTTTTTATGTTTTGTTTTTTGAAGGCAGGGCAGGGAAGTCTGGTCTGGATAGTCTAGATACTCTCTGGATAGTTTCTGAAAGCAGCTAGAAAGATACCTGGGGTGTCTGCACCGCTTTCCTCCTGTGAGCCTTACATGAAATGAAAGGTGCAGTCCCTACCAAAAAAAGATGTCACTCTAGCTAATAAGTCACTTGTCATCATTATATGTTTTGTGAAGAGCACTAGTAACCAGTTTTGGAGAAATAAAATACATTTTGTTACAGATGAACAATCAGAAAGCTATAGCTGAGCACCACATTGAGACAGGAACTCGGCATTTTTGGATTAGTGATGAGGCCGGCCAGAAGAGCAGAAGTCTGAAATAGCAATAAAGCCCTTAGGTAATGAGGTTATAATTACTAATGGAAACAAGGAAGTCTCTAGTCAGGGTGGCCCAGGTCCACAGATTCCTTACACGCCAGAGCACAGAACTCCAGCCCAGTCATCTCAGTGCTTGTTTGTCATATTGATTAGATACAAATATAGACATCACTCCAGAATTCATGAACAAATCAAGAATGTGAATGGAAGAGTTCAGCCCATTCCAAGAGGTGAATAATTCCAGTGAATGTAAATAATCTTCCCTTTGGCACTAGCTGCTACAGAACACAGTTACCTTCTTCTATGGCCTGGTCACCCTAACGCCTAAGTCCATGGTTAATAGGGAAATATATTAGCAAATAGGAGATTTAGAAGGAGAGGTCTGTATTCGTAGAAGGACATGAGAGTCACATCTACATAAGCTGGTTTCCCCCCAATAGTCCGGACGCTGCCACTTACATGCAGGGATGGTGCAGTCTCTGGTGTTGTGATACAGTCTGTGAAAGTGTTTGCTGCACTTTGGGCTGAAATAAAGAGGACCTGGAACATGGAAGAAGCATACTGTGAGGGCTCGCAGGATGCCTGAAGCTGGGCACAGGTGAAGGAATGAGGAGACTTACCTGTCAGATGTTTTAGAAACTTGTCCTTCATCCTTAGATCTCGAGGAACAATTTCTGTTTGAAGGGAAAGAAGTTAATTATTGCACTGCTTGAGAGAAGCATTTTTTTTTCATGTGATCTAAGTGACAGTTGAAGAAAGTTGTTGGAAACTGCATTAGCCATGTTACATTGAACTAAATAAAATGGATTGGAGCCCCCTTGATTGTTGTACATGACATAATGTGAAGACTTGTAATCAGGGACATATTTTTCTTCAGATAAAGTATTAACTATTCACAAAGCTTCAATATTATTTGTCTGGTCTCTGCCCCTATGGAAAACAGTGACCATAAAGTTAGAGGGTGAAGGAGGAGTGTTGGCAGTTAGCTTCCAGTATGCAAATCACTGTAGACATTTTCATTTTGGAGAGCTTGGGAATCAAATACCACAAGCTCTCAAAGTTCTAAAACGAAAACCCAATCCTTCAAACAGCCACAACAAAAAATAAGTCATAAAACTTCTCTTTTTCTAGGTATATATTTAGAAAAAGGATTAAATGCTTTCAAAACCACCTGTTATAAAGGCTGGTGTAAATGTATGCAAATAGACATTTATTTGGTTTGTTAGATAAAAAGTAAAGTTCCCACGGAAAGACAACTCTCAGTTTTTACTTTGGAACTAGCAATGCTCCCATAGACACTCTTGCTGATTCCAGGCTTTGATTTTGATTTTTCACAGTCACCTGTAACCATTTTTCACTCATTTGCTCTGGGTAGTAACTTTTGCTACGACTGCATGTGGCTGCACTTTGTTTTATCACAAATACTCCTCATCTGAGGAGGGAACATTTCCTACAAATCTTATTCACTTGCAAGGCTTACACATCTCCTGAATGTCAGCCTGTATAAAATTGACCTTATCACATTTGACCTAATTGTGTCATGAAAGCATTAAAAGCTTGCATGCTTTCTTTGGAAATTTCCCATGGGGCAGCCACTCTGGGAAGGCTCTGCCTGGGGCAGAGGGGGGCGCGAGGGGAGGGGGGCCGCTCTGAAACATTTCTGTCTCAGTTGAAAGCGCTTTGCTGAAAATGTTTCCTTTTCCAAAATAACAGATGACAGTTCTGTGCCAAAGCTCCCGACCTAGGTAACAACTCCCGTGCCTTGTAAGCGGAGTAGGGTTAGTTACATGCGGAGGCTTCATTTACCGAACTCCTACTTTCTTCTTTTTATAAAAACATATTGCCTAGTTTTTTTTCAAACAATAGAAATGGTTTTACCTTGTTAAAATATATATGTTTCCTCAAAGACAATTTTATTTCCAAGCAAAGACGAATTCCAGTGTCTCCTGAGACAGATGCGCAAACGTGCGAGAGGTCCCCCGGACACCACGCCCGCGCAGAGGCCATGCAGGCCCGCGGGAGAGCACTCACCCACTCTCTGCTCCTCGGGATCCAGCGGGTAGTCCGAGACCTCCCTGCGGCCCAGGGTGTAGTCGTGCTGGCCCGAGAGCTGCAGCCTCTTGGACTCGCCCGAGTGGGACTTCCTGAGCTCCTGCAGGATCTCCACGATGAGCCGAAGCAGGGTCTGCCCGTCGGCCGCCTCCCGGGGCTCAGCGACCCCGGGCCCCGCCGCCCCCAGCACCAGCAGCAGCCCCAGGAGGAGCGGGCGCCCGGGCCCGCGCATCTCGTGCTCCTGCGGCGGGAGGGAGCTCGGCTCGCTGCTGGGGTAGGGCGAGGGGAGACCGGGAAGAAAGTCTGCGAGCGGCGGCGGATGGGGGTGGGTGGGGCGGGCAGGCAGCGCCCGCTGAGGCCGTGGCCCCCCGGGACCCCGAGCGGATGGGGGCCTGCGGCGGCGGCTGGGACTCGGTGTCCCCGGGACCCGCGGAGGCCCCGCAGCTGAGATGCCGAGAGCCGAGCCTCGGGGCGCCGCCCCCCGCCCGCGTCCCGCCCCCGCACCGGCCCTCCCAACTTTGGGGAGAAACGGCGCATCCGCTTGCACTTCGCAGCGCGAGACGTCGGCGCAACTTTCTTAACCTCTGAAACCGCGAGGCGCGGGAGGGGAGGCAGGGGGACTCCGGGAGGGCTCGGCCCGCGGGGAGGCAGGGGGACCCCGGGAAGACTCGGCCCGCGGGGAGGCAGGGGGACCCCGGGAAGGCTCGGCCCGCGCGGAGGCAGGGGGACCCCGGGAAGGCTCGGCCCACGGGGAGGCAGGGGGACCCCGGGAGGGCTCGGCCAGCGGGCCGGGGTCCTCCCGACGGGGCCGCGTCGCGCCCTTCGGCAAGTGGGGGCCGCGCCCGAGTTTCCGGCAGCGCCTTTGTGTGGCGGTCGCCCCCTTTTCCCGGCCGGGCGTCCCCCAACCCCGACGAGGAGTCCCCGTCCTGGTACTCCCGCTCCAGCCGCCCGCAGGGTCGCGTTCTAGAAACCCCCGGCCCTCGGGGAGGGAGCCCGGCCCACACCTGCCCGGCGCCGCCCGCGAGTCCACCTGCGCGTCGGAGCCCGGCCGTATTACCTGTCCCCGCGCCCCGGAGCTGCGGGCGTCCTCCGGCGTCTGTCCCGGCGTCTGTCCCCGCGCCTGTCTCCGCGCCCCGCTACTCCATGCCCCGCGGCGACCGGGCGAGCTGAGCTCACAGACGCGCGGGGACGGAGACGCGGTGGCTCGGTCGCACCGGTCGCTGGACCCGCGGCCGCCTCTTATCCCCGCGCGCGCCGACGTCAGGCGGGTCCCCGAGGGCTCCACGCGGGGCTTTAATTAGAAGCTGCTCGAGTGTTCGTACCCCCGTGCGGATCTTCGTCAGACACCCCCCCCATCTCCTCCCATTTCTCCCTACCCCCGTCTGTCTCCCCCCCCCCCCCCACGCTCCCCACCTCGTCCGGCTCCCCATCCGCCCCGTCTCCTCCCCCGTCACCCCCTCCTCTCCCTCCACTCCCTCCCCACCCCGTCTCTCCCCTCTCCCCCAGCCCCTCCCCCGTCCCTCGCCTCCCTCCCCTCCACGGCCTGCCCCTCCCCCTTCTCTCGCTCAGTCTGTTTCCCTCCGTTCCTGTCACTTGTGACAGGATGAGAAGAAACGCCTTTACCAGGAACTCAGCTCTGTTTTTGTCTAAATGTAGATCTTGGGCTATTAAAAAAGGAGCTGCCTGATTGCCTCGACATTTAATAAGTCAATTAGAGTCTATCCTTTTTGGAGGAATCTGCCGGCGTGGCTGGGAGCAGCTCTCAGGACCCCAAACGGCCTGCGCCATCCCACTGCCGGTCCGGAGGCCGGGTCCCCGAGGCCGGTCCGGAGGCCGGGTCCCCGAGGCGGGTCCCCGAAGCGGGGCAGCCCCGGAGGCAGGTTAGCACAGGCAAGGCTCCCGGAACGTCGGGGTGCACCCTCGGGGTGCACAGAGTTACCTGCGGGACGCGCGGCAGCCCCCTCCCCACCACGTCCCCTCCCAGAACCCGCATTGGGCCAGCCGCAGCCCCTCCCTCCGGGGGACCTCGCCGCGCGACCTCCGGGTCCCGGGGGCCGGTCGCTCGCTCCCCTCCCTCAGGAAACGCCCGCAGGCGCCCTCCTGGGGCCCCTGCCTCCAGGCCTGGTCTTTCCGAAAGTTTGGGTTCTTTGGATGCAGGCAGGCGCATTTGTGAGGCTTCGACAGTTTATCTCCTTTAATTTTTTTTCTTCTAAAATGTATTATCAATCAATTGCGCGCTTTCCCATTTTATTGGCGCTTTCTGGGCAAGAGCTGGACCTCCTCCAAGTCGGCGCTCTGATTGGGAAAGGTGTTCTCAGCACAATACCAGAAGGGAGGAGGGTGCGCGCAGGGATTAAAAGCCTCCACCATTAGCTGGGCCAGCGCCCTGGGCCGCTGCGCGGAGAGGCTGCGGGCACAGGTGCCGAACCCCGGGCTGGGCCTGGGGGATCTCTGTGTCCGTGTCTCTGGGCATGTCTCTCTGTGTCTCCGTCTCTGTATGTGTCTCTGTCTCTACCTCTCTGTCCGTCTCTGTCTCCCTCCCTTCACTAGTTCTGTTTCTTTAGGGACACAAAGTGTTTGTCAAAGTGATGATGGGGTAAATAGAATTGAGGCAGAAGATATTAAAATGTGATCATCTAACCCCCCCCCCCACCTCGCATCTTGTGGGGGGATGTGTTTATATTCTCTCTTTAAGAGGAAATGTGGTTTTTGGGGGGTTTTTTTTGGCAAGCACTCTGACTAAAATGTGAATGTTTCTGTTAAGACATACTAAAAAAAAAAAAGGAAAACTTATATCAAACAGTTTTTAGGCAGATAAAATGGGATTTTGTTTTCCTTTTCCCCTTTCCCTTGGAGTGGGGGTGAGCCTCTCTTGCAGGAGCGCCGCCTAGTGACAAAAATTTCCTCTGTGGGCACTCAGCAACAGCCTGGGGTTCAGGAGCCTGATAGAAGGAGCATGTGAAGCCTCCGTTGTAAAATATTTTGGTGTAAAACTGCTTTTGGAAAAAAAAATGCTATGGTAAAAAAAGAAAACAAGAAATTAGCTCAATCACATATTATTTTAAATTTACATAGAGTCTTTCCTTTTAAATACTATTTTACAAAATCAGGTGAAATCGATGAAGAAAATTAAGAGGTACAAGTTCCAGTTATAAAATAAATTAGTCATAGGGATTAAAAGTTCAGCACAGGAAATACAGTCAATCATACTGTAATAATTTTGTATTGGGATATATGGTAACTGCACTTATCATGTGGAGTATGTTATTGTTAAATCACTGTGTTGTACACCTGAACCTAATATTATATGTAAACTATACTTCTAAAAATAAAAAAAAATAATTTTTAAAATTAATTTTTAAAATTTAGATTTTTCTAAAAAATACCTGTTAGAAAGAATTATTCCCCCTCCCCAAGCTGGCCAACGAAGGAGGTCTTGCTAACAATTAATAATATCCTTTCTTCTTTTGGTTTTCAATGGGACAAATGTATTTCTTGAATGACTCGATTCCACCGCCCAGTTGTGTGCACCAACACCTCAGCCCATTTCAGTAGATACTCACATGCATAAATAGCAGCAAGAAAACTGGTGCTTGGTTGGTGTTCAGTTCCATGAGATCTGGCAATTAAGGATCAGACAGTCGTTTTTTGATTCATTCATTTTTGCAAAGGTCTGTGCTGAAATGACTCCAGGAACCACTCATTTTGTATAAACCGTTTTTACAGACTTCCTCAACTTAATAAAAAACTGCACTGATTTATAATATCTACCGAGCTGTTCAATTTATGGTATTGTCAGTAAGAACTCGTTGGATTTCAATCACCAGAATTATGGGTATTGTCTCCATTGTTAACACATTCTGATTGGCTAAATTAATTGTCAGTGCTGGTTAAGGCAAATACATGTAAACCGATTTAGATGAAAATACGAAGTTGTGAGGTTCCTAGGTGGCTAAGTTGGTTGAGCATCTGACTTCTGCTCTGGTCATGATCTCATGTTTCCTGAGTTCCAGCCCTGGCGTTGGGCTCTCTGAGGTCAGCACAGAGCCTGCTTCAGATCCTCTGTCCCCGCCCCTCTCTCTGTCCCTCCCTCACATGTGCACGTTCACTCTCTCTCTCTCTCAAAAATAAAATAAAAACATTAAAATTAAAAAAAAAAGAAAATATGAAGTTGTATTTGAAAAATGACTTAGTCTCTCCACTTCTTTCCTATAGAATTAGGTGGTTGGACTGGATGGTCTCTGAAGTCTGAATCTGTAAAATTCTATGATTGTTACTGAAAAAAATCTGAAAACAAAAAATTCAGTGTTTCTACTAAGAGCTGAAGATAATTCACTGAAATGTTCACTATAAGTTTTATCATTTGTTTCTATGCAAGAATAGGTGATATATTCATATGAAATAATTTAATTCCCTCCTTCAGCAGGTGAACAACTTTCTATTATAAAGGATCAAAAGAGAGAAGACAGCAAAACTATATTCTAGGCATCATTGGCAAAAGTAACTCTTGCTAGATTTGATTTAGTTTTGTTTCCTTTTTGAAAAAAGTATGTTGGATCATAGAAAGAAAACTAACAAGAGAGGGAAGAGTCATGTTTAACCTACTTTTACTGTAGATATATATTGTGAGATGGGCAAGTTATGTTTTCAATTTATAAATTGTATAAAGCTCAAGTGTTTCAATTACAATGACTTTTCTCTCTTCCTGAAAGGTATAAAATTTATTTGAGATGACTCTTAACTGCCTTCAAATACTTCTAAAATAGATATATATGAACTACACGTTTTTAAATGAATTATTATATGAATTGAACCATTATGTTGATCATTTAACAATCTAAATAATATCTTATTAGAGAGAAAAACAATTCTCTTTCATAAAGGCTAACTTCATGTGCTATAAAAATGTTACTTAATGTTTAAGTTTCATGTGTTCTAGTATTGTTGTATCAGTACAGTATTAGTACAGTAGGAATGTACTGGAAAGCATATAAAGCATTTAGGAAGACAAGACTTCTAACAGGACCAGTCTTCCTGTGCAAATGTAATCAGTGTCATCTCTTGTAAGTAATAACGTGTGCGTGCTCTTTAGCTATTTTTTCTGGATGAATGAAATACAGCCTTCTACTAAATTCTTTCTCTCATACATAGAGGAAGCACATTATTATAAGGATATTCACCCCCTTTTCATTTTTTGGTACATTCTTTTGCATCTGTAAAACCATACTGCAGTACAAGTCCAGAGGAGAGGAGCCAAAGGTTTTGTCAGAAGGCTTGGGATGAACCACAACTCGACTGGTTTACTCTTGCTCGGTTTTCTTGTCCCACAGCCAAGAGGGAAAAGACTATTAATGGAGAGGGTTTAAGGGAGCACGGACTTGAGTGTTCCCTGGAACTGGTTTAGTTATGAAATCCAGCTAGCAAAGAGGTGTTAAAACTTCATGACATGTACCTACTGTTTGAGGCTCCGATATCACACCTTGATGGCAACAACGAGAACACATTTAAATGTACACACCCTGCACCCACATGGGAAAAAAGACCCACTTCTTTGGTAAAAGCCGACCTCAAATTCATGGACAGATGGACCTATGGGAATATATGAACAAAATATAGTCATATATGCTGAGGAACAACACCAAAATATCTATATTCTTTATATTTTTTCTCTGAGGAGATCTAATATCCTGATCAAAAGTGACATATGTAATGATTGGTGTCATGTAGGTACTTTCAAAGTGCCATAAAAGTGCTATCTTCCAAAGATATTCTCAAATCAAGTAGTAGTTTTTTGGGGGTAAGAAAACCACTCTATCAACCAATTCATGCATTTTAGTGGCTTAATGAAGTAAAACTTAATTTCCCTTAAGTTAGTGGCGGGGAGTGTTCTATTTGTGCTGTCACTCAGGCTCTGCCCTTTCTAAGAGCCTGGAGGTCCCCACTGGGTCCCCTGCGTCTGGCCTGGGGGGAAGATTGTAAGAGCTGTGCTCCACTGGTCAGCATTCAGCCAAGTGACCCTCAGCAAGCACATTCTATCACAATAGGAAGGTTGAAATCAGTATGAGTGAGAGAAATATGCTTTACCATATACCTGGCAATCAGAGTAGTAAGTGAGATCCCAGAGCGCTGAATGAGGGCTCACACCAGTGAGTGTTTATAGTAGTGAATAAGGATTCACACCAGTGAGTGAGGACTCCTACCACTGAGGGAGAGCTCACGTTAGTGAGTGTGGATTCTCACCAGTATGAGATCTTAGAAGAGTTTGTGAGGGTTCACACCAGTGAGTGAGGGTTTGCACTAGTGTGAGGGCTCAGAGCAGCATGTGGGAGTTCCCACCCATGAGTGAGGGTTCACACCAGTGTGAGGGCTCAGAGTAGCATATGGGGGTTCCTACCAGTGAGGGAGGGTTACTGCTAGAACGTGAGGCGAACACAACCTGCTTCTGGCTGAAGATGATAGATATGTATGGTTGGTTAGGGATATAAATTCATAAGAACAATCTATGTTTTGCTCATCTCACCCTTCTGACAATCATGGAAACATTTGACTATGGCAATAATACTTCTGATATTTTTGCCACTACTATAGTGCAATCCAGTAGACAAAGCGGGTTTGGGATACTCAGCACCCATCAAATACAGGCTAATCCCTGGTTCTGATAGAACTTAGAGTTTCAATGGGCATCAAACAGAAACAGTTCTATTCTCCACCAAGGAAGTTGCTGAGAACCCTTGATTGGCTCACACATTCAGCTACCACTGTTTTGCGTTCCTAGATGTACAGGCTGTAGAGGGAGAACCCGTGCCTTCTAAGACTCCATGTCTTTGGGGTGACAAACGTGTCAGTGTTGCTGCCTGTTGGTGAGTCCAGGGCAGAGGGGAGTGCGAATGGGAAGGGTATCAACATGCAAGCGTGGCACATTTGCAACATCCGGTGTCAGAGAGGAATGAAGAGAAAAGATGCCTTCCTAAGCACTGGTGTGCTGCGGCTCCACTTAGCTTATATTCAGGTATTCAGAAAAGATCCTTGTTCCCCCTCTTTGTAAACAAATGACCACACTCAGGTGGTAGTTACACTGTCTGTAATGGACCCTTTTCAAAGGCTTTAAAGATCTAAAGGGTCTAAAGGCCAACAAGTTTTCACCCCCATCCTGTTGTGGACACCTGGTTCATGAGTTGGGCATGATGTGCCTTCACTGGTGGTCCTAACTTTCCTTTCTTGTTAAGCTTTACTGAGAAGCCGAATGCTGTGATGATAACGACTCTTGTTGTTTTGTATGCAATACAATGTATTATATTGATGTTATTTCACACATAAACTTTAGTACCTACTTACAAAAGCACCCATTAAACAGAGTAGGGATAAAAAGGGCCTATTCTAACAGTGTTTTAGCAAAAATTCAAACAATATCTTGTACAACAGGATTTTGGCAGATGGCAATGGGTGATTATTTTCTCCCCACAGAGTGGGAACATTTGAGTTTGAGAAGAGATCCCATCTTTAAAAAGGGCACTTTATTTTTGGGTCTTTAAATTGCTATGACTTTACTAAGATCAAAATATATTTTAACTGCCTTGCACACTTTAATAATTAATATTATATTTTATTTATATTATAAAATAAAAGCTATATATATGTATATAGCAGAAAGTAAATATAATTTTCATTATTCAGAATCTTTGATATCTGACTTTCTTCAGATAGGGGCCTTACTAAATGTTATCAAATGTTATCAATAACCATAATGTTAATGAGGATATAACGAATCTAATGAAGGTCTAGATTGAAACAGCCACTCCTGAACTTGATTGGTGTCATTTTAAAGGCATTTCTAATTGAAGTGTTAGCATATACAGTTTCAAGGGACCTTTTTTGCTAAAATTAACAGATAGATGCGAAAGTGGTTTCCAGCTCCCCATAGTTCTTACGACTGTGTTCTTACTCAAATCTTGATGAACACTTCTGACAAGCGGTTTCATGCACACACCAAAATGTGAAGAAATTCCATTTTTATTGTCAGCACGCTGAAATCACAGTGATGGAATATAGTGGATACAAGTTTAAATCAATCCCAAAGCCTTGTCTAAGCCCAGCTGTTTTCTAATATGATTTGCATGTACAAGAAGTAAAACAGCTCTTTACATTTTTGACTTTTATTTGAACTTTTATGTCTAGCAGGTTTGTGAAAGAATAGTCCCATATGTAGGGGGTTGGTAATTATAATTTCCTCCATCTTTTAAAATTCATTTAATTTTGAGAAACTGATATATGCTGTAGCAATATCTACTCTACAAAAGACAAAAACATTTAGATGGAAAATGAAAAATGGAATCAATCATTCAGATACTTCCAAATGTTTGGCGTCTGTAGAAACTCCATCTGAATGACTGGCTGACACTGAGAACATGCTTGTCATTACTAGCATATATTCCTGAGAATATGAGTGAAATTTAAGTTGACTTGAATCTTAAATATGCTGAGGATGTTTGTTATTTAAAGAATCTGTTAATTTTTAAAACAAATAAGCACTTCATAAGGAAAATCACTATTCACTTTTTTTTGGTAAATTTAAATTTCTGTCACTGTAGAAATGGATTTTTAAAACATTTTTGGACACTGTAGAATTATTTTTATAATTTCTTTACATTTCAAAGATTGTTATTTAAAAGCTAATATTTAAGTTATAATAAGCTGTATGAGAACTTTGTGATATTTGCAGATAAACAAAGATGTTGTGTCCACCGCATTTCTGAGGGGAATGTGGAATTCTGCATTTCCGAGCCTCCTCACCACCAAGCAGACTCTAGCTAGACTTGACTAGGGCTTTGGACAATGCGGGTAAGGGGTTTTGGAAAAATATGTAAAAGTCTACTGTACCTCCTTTCTGTCGCTCAAGAAAGATGCATCCTTACCATCATCATCATCATCATCATCATTTTCTATAAAATCTTCTCTGGAGGAGAGACCACTTCTACATTATGTTCACATTCTCTATGCATACACTGTCTTTTCCAAAAACTGTTGACTTATATCAGTCAGATCAAATAAAGGAATCTCAAAGAGATCCAACCCAACACGCACAGACCCTGATTCTGTTTACGTTCTGCATGTGACTTAGGGGCTATTCAATTCTTAAGACCCCACTCCTGCAGCTTACTGCCGGCCACCAGCTGCTGTTGATGCCATTTGGGACCTTGCTCCCACAAAGTCATGGACCAGCTTGGCATCCTCTGGGAAATGTTAGATATCATGCAAAGTACAGCCCTCCTAACCCCACTCACCTAGAGAATCTAAGTCTGCATTTTAGTAAGATCTCATTCACATGAAAGGCTAGAAACACTAATTCACCTTATTTTCAAAACATTAGACAATGTTAAAGAATGATTTAACTATTGATTTCTAGGTATGGTAAAGAGCCTCACCAACTCTCTTTCCCTCTATCCTGAAAATGTAGTATTTCTTTGTCTTTTCCTCTCCATTGGTTCCATTGGAAATTCCATACCATGTACACCTTAATCTCGCATTCAGTATAGATAATACCACCTGACCTTTCGCCCTTTTCCTCTCCTCCCCACTTCCCCAGGCCTCCACTTTTTATTTTCAAAGTTGGCAACTATACTGATCAAACCACCAATGAGTCTATCATGTCTGGCTCTAGCTGACCTAAAAGTTGAGAATGAATGATTTAGCAATGATTTTTGTAATAAGTTACAGAAAACTCAAAAGTCTTATCTTTTTGTGTCTTCCATCAAGAACTGAGGACCTCCATTTTACAGACACCAGGGTTTTGTGCTTGACATGTCTTTGTGTGAAAACCTCCATTTATTACTCGTGGTTTTGAGTTAATTGGTCGATCATAGGATATTCCATGGAGCTGGTGTGCATGTTTCAAGTGCTGCAAGGAGCTGCATGATTTCCAGGGAAGTCTGCATCTTCTGATATTAGGTCCCTAACCCTCGCTTAATTTAGAACAAGTCTGCCTTCATTTTCAAATTGGGCTTCTGCTTAATTTTACCTTAGCAAAAAAATTTAGAAATTTCACTGCTAAATAAAAGTCAAAAATTACTGATATATGCTCATGCTCTCCCCTTTGTAGAGTTTATTTAGACAGGTTAAGTTTCTTAAGATCACACAGCTTATTGAGTAGCAGAATCAAGCCAAGATTCAAGGCTTCTGATGTATACTCTGGTACCTCTTCTACTAAGCTCCATAGTTTCCTATGCTAATTTTTAAAGGTAACCATGTAAATAGGCTTATTTTATTAAAAAAACAAAACAGAACAAAGAAAACAAGAGTTGGGTATCTGAGTGGTTAACAGCATTCCTGGGTAACCAACTGGGTAAAAGACAGAGGAGGCACAGGACCACCATAAGGCAGAGGTAAAAGCCAAGGCCACTCCGGATGAGCCTTTGCTGGGGCCTGGGCAGGGGCTTTGTGACCCAGCCTCTAGGAAGTGAAGGAGGCTAATCAGGAGCAAAGTCACCCAAGGCCCCAGTGCTTACTTGTCACTGACATTCAGTGAAGTGAATGAATTTTCGAGCTGAGTTTGCCTGGGAAATCTCAGTGCCCATTGGTGTTCAACAAAGTTAATCTGTCTTACATGTATTTACTATTTTATTTTAGTTTATTTCTTGATGTAATTTATGAAAAATGCATTGGTCCTGTGTACCTCAGTCTTACCCAGACAGAGTAATAAGTGATCAGGTGAGTCTGTCCAGTGAATTGTCAAGACAAATTTATTCAACAAGTATATCATCCACGATGTTACCTGTTTTTATGTGGGGTACTCTGATCCCTTAGATTCCTTTCGTTGCTATGGTAACCGCTCTGTTAATTTATCCTCCCTTCAAATGGAGCTTTAATTAGCATTCAATTTCAGTCTTTCTGCTGGCCATGAGGCTTCAGTCTGGGGTTTTATCACCAGCCATTCCTCTGCTTAGCATTTTTTCCTCTCCTGATTCTTTTTTTTTTTCAAGATAACCATTTATTGTACAGTATGAATGGCTAACATTCACTAATATCCATCTAAAAGTACAGTATGATGTAGTATCTCTTTTTGCTTTTCACTGTGAAAAAACCACAGTTTGTGTTTATATAGAATAAATCAGGATGCTCTTCCCCGCTCCACTTGGCCTCCTAGATAGTTTGGAGAGTCCCTGATTGTTTTGACACACTTCGTATAAACTGAGAGGCAGACACAGCTCTTTTGCTCTGTCTCTGGCTCTCTCTGTTGCTCTCTCTAGTGTAAATTCCTGAATCATTTATACATTTTTAAATAAAACACAACTCCTCTATTTTGCTTAAAAGTTTCTCCTGAAAATTTCTTGCTTATCCAGGGATCAGTATTTTTCCTTGGCAGGCGGTCACTCAGAGTCTGATTGAAAATCCATGTTGAATGAGATTGGCCATTTAATTAAAGAATATGTCTTCAATGTACAAGATTTTCCCCTACTAGAGGCTAAAACATCTCTTTAAATAATTCCATAACAGTTTCAAAATAATAAAATGAAAAGTGCACTAATTACTTTATACTAATTGTTGATTTGATATAATTCCATGGGTTTGACAAAGTGAACTGATTCCCTTGGAAGCATGACGACGTTCAATGGTCTAGTAGCATCACTTCACGTCTCAATTTATTCCAGATAGTCAGTAATTACAGAAAGCAGCTTGTTCTCAACAGAAATGTTAGCCTCCTTCCCCAAAATAATGAGAGAATAGAATGTTTTTCTTAAAGCGAATTAGAAGCTGCCAGTGTTAGTGGTAAGAATTGATCTGCTAGGTGCACATCAGCAGTATCAATATCAGCTCAACTCCGGAAATCTTGAGACTGTGATGTAAAATCTCTGGAGCACGAGCTGCGTGACTGTATTTAAGTATTACGTACTTAAACTGTGATCTCTGCCTTCCTGAGCTCATACCCTGCGGGGCCACACTGCCTGGTGTAGCCTCGGTGCTATGGCTTGTGTACTTTTATGTGTGTGTGCATTCTTTTTTTTTTAAATGTATTTAAATTCAAGTTAGCTAACATACACCGTGTTATTGGTTTCGGGAGTAGAATTTAGTGAGTCATCACTTACATATAACACCCAGTGCTCATCCCAAGTGCCCTCCTTAATGCCCATCCCCCATCTAGCCCATCCCCCACCCACCTCCCCTCCAGCCACCCTTAGTTTGTCCTCTGTATTTAAGAGTCTCTTATGGTTTCCCTCTCTGCTTTTATCATATGTAATTTTTTTTTGAGAGAGAGAGAGAAATCAGGGAAGTGGCAGAGAGAGAGGGAGAAAGAGAATCCCAAGCAGGCTCCACACTCAGCACGGAGCCTGATGGGGGACTCCATCTCATGACGCTGAGATTATCACCTGAGTTAAAATCAAAAGTCAGAAGCATAACCAACTGAGCCACCTAGGCACCCCATGATACTTTTAATTCAATGCTTACAGTTATTATGATGTAACATTATTGCAAACATAAAAGTAAATATGCCTCTAAAAAGATATTTAAAATTTTTTTTAAGTAGGCTTCATGCCCATCACCAAGCCCAACCTGGGGCTTGACCTCAGGACGCTGAGATCAAGACCTGAGCTGAGATCAAGAGTTGGACGCTTAACCAACTGAGCCACTCAGACACCCCCTCTAAAAAGATATTTTTAAAAATTCTTTACATTTTTATCAAAGTTCTAACTACCCCAAAGTGTTCAGCTTTAGGTTTTTTTTAAGTGTTTATTTATTTTTGAGAGAGAGAAAGAGAAAGTGTAAGTGGGGGAGGGGTAGAGAGAGAGGGAGACACAGAATCCAAAGCAGACTCCAGGCTCTGAGCTGTCAGCACAGAGCCCAATGCGGGGTTCCAACCCACAGACCATGAGATCATGCCCTGCGCCAAAGTCAGATGTGACTGAGCCACCCAGGCACCCTGGGTGTTCAGCTTTATTTCCTTCAATCCCACTGAGGGGATGGCCAGTCTTGCTGGGAAACAGATACCTTTTGCCATACCTTAGCAACAAATAGTTACTGTAATTTACTGGGGTGATTTTTTCCCTAGTACATATTATGGTCAGTGGGTGGTTGTTTGATGATGCATTTCTGGCTGTGGATATGTATGAAATCTACTGGAGAACTAGGTCCCTTGTAAGAAAGTGGCGATGGTCATAACCATTTTGAATGGGTTTCAATAGTATGAAGTGCCTCATGATCTCTGCAAAGTGAGGAAAATGTCACTGGGGGTAATTTTAGATTCCTGTGGCAGACATTCACTGCTTGTGGTTGTGAGGCATCTGGGAACACCCTCTCTGTCTCACGTGTCTCAGAGAGACCCCAGATGATCTACATGAAGAGGCACCCAGGCCCAGCCTCCCAGATGCTGAGTGGAGGCAATGGAGCCTTTGAGCCTCAAGACCACTTGTTACATGGCTTAGAGTCTGACTCTGGGTGTCTTGGAGATATTTCTACAATCTTATACCTTTCAAAGAGTTACTTTTCTGCTTTAACTAATTACATTATATTCTCTTGTTTGCAAAAAGGGACAATGAATGGTATTTTTAAATGTGAAATAGTCAACATGTATTTATTGAATATCTTCTATGCAAAACATTGGAACTTATTCTGCAAAACGTGCTCTGTAAGCCGTCAGTATCAGATGAATTGGCAGAGCTTTAAAATGCAGATTTTTAGGCCTTCCCAGAACTGCTGAGTCAGCTCTTTATTTTTCAAATAAGTGTGCCAGTTGATTCCCATATAAACTGAAAATGATATGTAAGGGGAGAAGATAGCATTCTTATCAACAGTGAATTCAGTTACATACACTCTTCCCTGCTGGCTAGATGGAATGATCTACATCTCTACATCTCTATCTCTATCTGCCTCAAGAGAATGAAAGAATACAAGAAGAGAGAATTATTTTTATACTGAAAATACAGTTTAGAGAAACAAACGGTGTGGCTTTGGTTTAAGATGACCAGATGAACACATGTATTTATCTTCTTTTCTTGTTGGTTTCCCATGACATGATAGTTGAGGATTACACTTAGGATAAACCTCCAATCACAGAGAGCCGGATGTTTGGTCAAATGCTGGTGTGACACGGGGGTGGTGTGGCAGCAAGGGTTATGCCTGGGGAGGGCTGGTTGTGTGGGTGCCCCGGGGCCCTGGCAAGACACCAGCTGGTCCAGAGCAGTACTGGGGGCAGAGGACACGGAAGTGGGAAGCTAGGACAGGGACAGACTGAAGGTCTGAGCAGATAGGTCTCCCTTCGCCCTCTCTGTCTTCATCCACAATAACTTGCAACAGTGCAAGAGTTCCTGCGCAGGAAGGCCCAGCTGATCTTCCGTCAAGCAACGGGATGGAGTATGTGGGGTAGCAATAGGAGCAAGTGTGAGTGTCAGCTCCAGCCTGAAGTCTACCTCATTTCGGCATTTAAGTCACTGCCTTCCTCTGACGACCCTGGACAGAGGAGAGCCTCACATGAGCCACCTTGGCCAGGGACCTGGGCTTCCATTAAGCCAGGCTGGCTTTGTGACTGATGCAGGAGGTATACCTAGACCAGAGAATGAATACACAGTGTCGCATTCCAGCCAGCCAATGATTATGTAAGTCTAGGTATAACAGGGACAGTCTAAGTCTGAAGGCCCCTGAAGGAAGGAGCGCCCTGACTCCCTGGACCTATGAGGGGCTGAACCCCACTGCCAGTTCCACAGCCATGAACACTCACAGGTGTGTGCTACATGCCAACAGCTGCCCTGAGCTAGAGACAGATGCTCCTTCATTCAGCAGACATTTATAGAGTGCTCTGTTCTGGGGACTGGAAATAACAACAACGAGTCAATGGGACTGGCATGACTGGCATGCTAGTGAGAGGAAATGACGATAAACAGGTAAATACAATAATGTGTCAGACGATGAAATGCTGTGAGCACAGAAACGGAGGGGTGTGTACAGTTTGACATGGGGTCACAGGGTCTCCCTCACAGCTCCAGTCTATAAGTGTGATGATTATCTGCACTCAGAGACACAAAAATCCAGTCCTGGAGCCTTAATAACATCTTCATGATGCCTTAAGAAGCAAGTGGCAGAACTGAAACTTAATCCTCCGAGTCTTAACAAGAGACTTATCACTTGAGAATATTGACTGAAACGCTATGTGGTGAGTTTGTCCAGGAAGATGTCACATGGAATGGATGTGACACAGTCCACACCCCAGCTATGTCACTCCCAGACCTGAGAGTGAGCCTGGCGCGTGCTCCTAGACGTTTAGGGGGAGTCAGTTAACGAGAGCCTCAGGGCTCCGGCGTCCTCACCGCCTGCTATGCCTCTTTTCTGACCAGGGGATTACGAAGATCTGTTGTGCTTGCAGAACATCTAGAATTTAGTTCAAATGGAGAAGACACACATTTAGGTCATATTCAGTTTAGGGGCTTGTCAGACAGTTGGATGTTGAGCCTCACTCAGCTCGTCTCGGGGAGTTCAAAACTGCCTGATGACCCTCCATTTAAATGGTCCAGAGAAAACAGAAAAAGCACAAAGTACTGCTGAGGCCCAGTGTCAGGAGGAGGAAAACAATGTGTTTTTGTTCGTCTGGGCAGGAGCTGTGTGTGACCTCCTCCTTCGTCTGTGACCAGGTTCAGGAGACCCAGCCTTCGGGCCGGGGCTGCAACCAGGCTGGAACCTCTTTTTCCCTCAGAACCTCTTCTCGCCCTGACAGGCATCCAGAGGCAGTTTCCCTGCATGGACAGGGCGGTGTGTATTCCCAGCTTTCCTGGCAACTTACTGGCTCTCAGATTGAAAACACGAGTCTGCAGTGTGGGAGCCCGGTGCCCACTCCCGCCGGCCCGCTCTCCTCTTCCCAGCACCTGGCCCCTTTCTGCCCATGCAGAGGCCTCTCTGATCCCAAGGCTGTTGCTTCCCCCCGGATGGCTTACCTGAGTCTTACCCAGATGTCACTTGGGTTTCTGTTTTCAGCTTTTATTCCTAAGGGCATTTGTTTAACATTTACTTGATTTTTTCCCTTGTGCTTTATGAAAAGAATGTTTTTGAATTTAGGGAAGGAGAAAGAAGGAAAAATAATTACTTTTTGCATGGAAAACTGAGCCCATCAAATGTGAATCTCATTTTAAGTTTCTGCCCCAAGTAGCTCATGGGGATGCGGTCAGCACATGGCAGAGAATGATGGTTTCTCCCCTCACTACTGCTCAACTCACTGAGCAGGTGGAAGGCTGGCTTCCCAGGCCAGTAATCTCTGAAGAGCAGAGGGACCGTTTGGGGTGGACTGGGAGCAGGTTCAAAAGCTCAGAGCACCTCTTTGTACATATTTCTGGCTCTTCAGGCCTCATCCCCAGGTGTGCATGTGTGTTACAAAGGATATCGTGTTCAATTCAGCAGTGCACACATACCTCATCACATAAGTGCCCACAGCTTGGGGTTGCCTGGTGAAAACATCTGATGAGGTATGCAGTCAAGAAAGCCTTCCAGTTTCTCTTTCCAGACTGTGAGCATGTTAAAAGCAAGAATATATCTGTTTTTTTTTTTCTATAGACCACTGCATATTTGGCTGAATATTGGAACCTTATAAGAGACACTTCATAAATATTTCTGAATGATTGGATCAATGCCTTTACTCAGTATAAGCACCAATAGTAGAAATTTTTAGAGTTTTAATTCTTTTCAAATCAAAACCACTTACATAGGTGATATTGAAAGTGCTACCCTGATATAAGAAGTGATTTAAATAGAGTAATAATGGTTATCACAGAAAGGTTATCCAACTGGCCTAATTAATCAAACTAGTAGTTAGCATTCGAAGAGGACAGTTGTCTTTGATTGGGACTGCCAGAAAGTGCTTACCCAAATGACACTATATGCCCTGATTTCTGTATTTGTCAATGTTTCCTGCACCGATACGGAACGAATACTGAGGATCTAAATGACGGCTTATGCTTTCCATATTATCCAAGAGAGTTCAAGTGGATTTCCGACTCCTCGCTGAACAGATATTTACACAGCGGGAATTGGTCGGGGCTCAAAGAGTAGGTTCCTTTACGACCCACCCTCATCTGAGAGCATCGTAGGAAACCTAGCCCCAGACTAGCAGAGAAGCATGGGTGCCCCTAGACCACCTGTCATGGGTCTGAGACAGTTGAGAGCGCAGGGAACGATGAGCGTGTTCAGCTGCACACATCACATCAGTGGGATGGAGCCTGGGCGTGACGGGAGGGACGAGGTCTATGTCTCCAGAGCTGGCCCGTCTCAGGTGTGGGTCACAGCTCCCGCAGAGGTCATGGCGCTCGAGGCTGGTGTGGGTCTCAGGGCCACTAATTAGTTTCTGACCCTGCCGAGCGGCTTATCGTCTTGGGCCTCCGTGCCCTCGACTGTGAAATAAGAAAGCAAAATTAGAACATCTCTTAGGACTCATTCATCTCCACGCAAATTCAGCTGTGTCGTGGGGTGACTCATCACTCACTCAAGTAAATGGCATTTTTCACTTTTTAACTAAATGGCCTTCTGTTGTAGTCAGACCTGTCAACCCACACACGAAGGGAGAGTTCGGGGCTTTAGTGTCACTGACATGCATACTGGGACTGACAAAACCAGTGAGGTTACTGTCAGCCCTGCCGGTGGCCCATCTGTGGGGAGCTCCTGCGGCCAGGAGGCCCCAGAAGGTGCTCTGGGTGTAAGATCTAGACTCTCGCCTGTCCCGTGTGGCCACCAAGGCCTGCGTGTGCAGGCGAGAAAGTGGGAGTGGCCTGGGCAGGGGGGTGGCTGGGGCTGTAGCTGCAGAAGAGAGCCCTCCTCATGGGCGCAGGCAGCTTCTAAAAGCAGCTCTGCATGGCCTCCATCATCTGTTTCAGGTTAGGAACTGCTGTGAAATGTCTAGGAGTCAGAGACCACAGCAAATTGCACCAGACTAGCGCCTGACCCCATGTCAGGGCAGGGAAACTTGTCTCTGTAATTTTGACATGTTTTCTCATCTTTGTCAAAAAATTTTTTTCTTATTGGCTTTTTATTCTCTAAGGTCCAAGCTTCCTACTGCCTTGCAACTTATCAGCTTGTTTTGGAAGAGACAAGCCCTCACATTGGAACCTAAGTCATGGCTGCAATAGTGATTTTCTGAGGAGAAAAAGACCAAGGGACCTAATTTTTATATTGTTTTCATAAAAAGAAGACAAACAGACGCCATCCGCCGACAAGAGGGGCCTGTTTCAAGGAGCAGTTCTAACGAAATGTGAGCCCTTGCCTGCCTCTCGGAGGAAGACCTGCCTGGTGGCAGGGGTGTTGGGCACAGGCCGCCGTGTAAACCAGCGCAGAGGCGTGAGGCCGATAGGAAGGGTAAGGTGGCCCTGTGTCTGGCAGCCTTGTATGTCCATGTTTAGTGAACACTGGTTAGATGAGCCATGTGTCATGCAAGTGCCCTGCTCATAATGGAAGACACCTGTGGAACAGGCTTGTGGGCGTGACCCGGGGATGCTGCAAGGCTAGAGTGGTTTCTTTGTCAGCAGCAAAATGTGAGGATACAGTCCCGAGCCGCCAAATTCAACATTCAAAGAGAAATCTGAGCTTTTCATTGAGAAAGATATTGTTAGCCTCCATTCATCTTGCTTGCAGGTTTGCTTTCCTCCACTGGCACCAAATAAAGGCAAAATTGTACCATCAGTTCTGCCGGCAGGGCCACTGGCCACTTTCTTGGCATCTGGCCAAATTACTTATGCATACTGCTGCTAGAATTTTTCATCTTCCCCACAGTGGCTTAGGAAGTGACAGAAAAAGCACTAGGATATAAACAGCCCGCACTGTGTTTGCAAGGAGGTTGGAGAAAGGCCAGCCTTGCCCCGGGCCCTGACACAGCATCTCTTGATTTGACCCAGCATAATTTAGGCTCTTCATACATAGTCTACTTTTGGACACATACAATCAATACAGAACGTGCTAGTTATGAGAGTGTGATTGAGGTCTGGGATTTTGTTTCTGGTTGGACTTGGGCTGTTCTCCGGGGACAGTGAGCATCTAACCACAGGCAGGCGAGGTCACTCACTCCGTCTTGCACAGAAATTCTCCACCTCTCGGTGAAGGAGAGATCTCAGAGTAAGAAAATGTTCAAATTTTTAATAAGTAGAATCCAGGTGGGAGATCCTGATCCCCACTGTTCAGATCTGGAAGCTGTACTGAGGGTGCTGCTGCTACTGGATTCAAGGACCTGTGAGCAGACTAGCGGGTCTGCACATGGGAAGATGTGCGACAGAGCATTGGGGTTGCTTTGGGGACGTGGGGCTGGGTGCCCATGGATAGGTGCTGGGGAGCCCATGTGGCATCTTGTGAACTCCATGCCATGGGCATTTTTAAAAAGGTAAATTCTTTTTTTTTCTAATAAAAGAAAGAAAAAGGAATTTATAGACCCTTGAGAATAGGATTCCCAAATTTTTCTATAAACTTGGGTGACTTTTCCCATTTGCAGACTATATAAAAGAATGAAATAGAGGCAGAAAATGATTGTCTCAATTTCCTGTTTCTCTGCTCAGAAGTCATTTGTCCTGTGGGCCTTGGGTAATGCATATCTGTTGCCAGGGCAAGCAGGCATCTTTGGTCTTCAGTTGGTGCCCTGAATGACCATGCCTTCTGTCTCCTTTTGTTCATCCCGGGCTGTTTTCCCAGGTGGGGTTTCACGCTGGGATTCATGCCTTGGCCATCGAGAGCCATACCTAGGCTACCTGCAGGCCTGAAGTGGACACCCTCTGCCTGTTTATAGGTTCCAATTAATGGATGATGATCATTTGGGACTTTTAAGGAAGCACCTTTTTCCAAAGTAAATCTGGTATGAAATTGCCATGTTTAAAATATCAGACTCTGCCAGCTTTTCTTTCCTTTCCACATGGCTCCAGACAGTTAAACACATGGCTCTTTCATGGCCACGTCCTTCTGTAGAAGTGCCAGTCAGGAGCCCCACATGTTGCTGAGAGAGGCCAAAGCAGGGTTCTGGAAGAGCAAATCCCCAAACCTCTTCCACTTACTGGTCATCTTTCCACGTCTCTCTGACAGCGAACTTCCGATGATGTTTCTTCCCTCTGTGGAGATAACACAGGGAGAAGCCTGAGGGCCCACAGTGGCTCTGAGTCACTGCAGATGCCATCCAACCTCAACAAACTTGGGCTTGGCTGGCACTGGGCACGGAACCCCTGGAGAAGCTGGCAAATTCACCCCACGGGCACAGCTGCTGGAGCCCACAGGCCCTGCAAACAGCCGGAATTACCCTTCACTGAAGCTTAGGTGAAGAATATCATGAATAGTATAATGCACGCCTTCAGTAGAACATTTTCTTACATTTATATACAAATTTAATCGATAAAGTAAAAGATGTTTTATAGGAACTTTATTTAAGTAACACATGCAAATACTCATATCATTTCCGAAGGGAATTGTGTTCTCCTTCACCAGCAGCATGTCAGACCTTCTGAGTGGTTGCAGTCTGACTTGGCTTGTCCATGATTACAGAGATACATGTCAGAAACTCCTAGCTCCGCTGCTAACAAACAACACGGGCAGGTCTCTTGTCCTCTGCATGTCCCAACCCCAGGCAAGTCATGACAAAAGGTCAGCTGTGATGTGTGGGGCCAATTTCTCAATAGTCATTTCTGAGGGGTTTGTGTTCCCAGATCAAAGAAGGCCATGAACATAAAGGCATGAACTGCATGTTCACTGGGGACAGAACAGGGAGCCAGGGCTGGGAGGGTGAAGTGGTGGCTTTCGGGTCAGCATCACAGGGTATCCTGGGCTGTAGCCTGGCTGTGTGACTGTGAGCAAGTTTTAAGTTCCCAGTTTCCTCCTCTATAAAGTAGGAGTGATACCCCCTATCAGATAGGGTTATTGTGAGCATGCGGTAGCTCATAAATGGAAAATTACTAACATGGTCTCTGATATAAGGAGGACGATGAGTGGTAATTTATCTTTTTTTTCAACATAACTCATAGGGTGGTGTTTCTCAGTAAGGCTAAAAACTGTTTCAAAAAAGAAATTAAAAAATATATTAAGAATCTAAAATAGTATTAATTTTTACATATTAAAATAAGTTTACTTTAGGGGCACCTGAGTGACTCAGTCAGTTAAGGGTCCATCTTCAGCTCAGTTCATGATCTCGCAGTTTGTGAGTTCAAGTCCTGCATCGGGCTCTGTGCTGGCAGCTTGGAGCCTGGAGCCTGCTTAGGATTCTGTGTCTCCCTCTCTCTCTGCCCCTCCCCCATTCATGCTCTGTCTCTCTTTGTCTCTCAATAATAAACGTTAAAAAAATAAATTTTCTTTAGAAAAAATAATAAGATTAGTATAAAATCTGCCCCTTTAAAAAGGGGAAGCACTTCTGTCACATCCTTGTTTCTCAGCAGTGGGGTGATGCATCTTGCAGGTTTGCAGGGGGGAACGTAGCCTGTTTGGGAACTGGCTGTTGTCAGCACCACCTTAGAAGGTGAACAGGTCCAGGCAGCGTTATGGTTGGTCCAGAATGCTCTGGGTCCTGATCCTCAGCATGGGAAAGAAGAGGGCCTTAGTATCTGATGTTTGATTTTCAGATCCCAAGAAGCAAAGAAGAAAGAGTAACATGTTGGTACTTTGGGATATTGGAGGAAACAATGAGAATCTTAATGTGGAGGGAATTACTTTAAGGAGCCTCTTCTGAAGGGGATAATCAGCCCTAGGAAGATGTGTCTCTTACCTATGGGATCATGAAGAGTGACCTTGGTGTGTTACAGAAGACAGCATTTGGCTTACCTCCCAGGGGCCACGCCTGGGGAGGGCAGGTGCCCATTGCTAGTACCTGCCTGTCACCAGGCACTTCCACTGGACCCCAGGGAATGTGCTCAGAGGTCCTCGAATTGAACGCTTGTGGGTCTCCCTATGCTTCATCATTGGCCACTGTGGACCTTTGTTTTTTCAAATCAGCACCGGGGGCCTCACAGGTTGATTCCATGAGTTTCAGCCAAAATTCTAAGGTTCTTACCAACAAATGGTCAATGCTTCGTGGGAAGAACCTCTGAAGCAGCATCTCGATGGAGCGTACCAGTGATAGAAAAGGTATCTCATAGTTCTTTCAGTTATGAAGCTGCACTGAAATGTTTGTAGTGAAAGAGCGACCATGTCTTATCATGGGTGCCACACTCTGGCTCCTCCCAGGTTCTTCCTGTGCCCCAAGGCAGGGCATAAGCAATAGCATTTGAGAATAGAGCCTTTAGAGCAATAAGGGAGCCATAAAACCTCCAGTCTAGTCATTTTGAACGAGGGAGTTTTGGAGTCCCAGGGATATTCAGAGTTTTTGGTGGGAGTGGGAGCTCTTTGCGGTTCCACTGCTGACGCAGTGTGCTGCTTCCTGTCTTGAACGAGGACTGCAATGCCAGAACGAAGAAGCCACCTAACTTGAGAAATTTGTAGTAATTCGTGTGAAGGATGAAGTGTTTTTGTTTCTATTCTTTGCATTTCCTGGAGTCCACATTTGTCTAATATGTCAACTGTCATTCCCTAAATCTTAAAAAGAAATGAAGGAAGAGAAAGGTGTTCAGGGAAGGGTGAGCCACGTGAGTGAGGGAGTGGGAAATAGCATTAAGGAATCCTGACAGCCCTGTTTAGAAGAGTATGCCACTGGGAATCTCTTTTGCTTTAAATTAAGCTTTTGTTTTCTTTGTGGTATTTGTTGTTGACTAACCATGAGTTCTCATGCTCTCTAAGAGCTTTGCAGCTCGGCCTTTTGTTCCTAGCACTAGACTCTAAAAATGGTGTAAACTGACTCTACTTGTCTAAGGAAAACTGTGACTACCTTCAGACCTCGTGTGCATGTCTCCAGACTTTCCAGGGGTACATAAATAATTAGAAACTTCAGAATAGAATCTATGAAGTAAATATGAAAACCAATCTCTGGTTGCTAACACTGGCTTAGGTCCTAGAGTTCCGTGGTTATGCCCAACAGCTATCATGAGTAGGAGATGGATGGAGTGTGAGCTCTTCCCAGAGGCAGGCTGGCTGGCAGAAGTTGCTCATAGGCCTCTGTCCACTCCTCCATCTCTGTCTTGAAACACACAACTCACTGCTTCCAGATGTTCTGAGTTTCACGGTTTGTAGATTCAGGACCTAGAAGCCAGAAATCTTATTTTCCACACCCTTGGGATGCCTCCCACTGAAACTGGAACTCAGAGTCTCTAACTGTGTCAGGTCCAAGACAACAATTCTATGGCTCAGGTGAAGAGTGATAATGGCTTGTGTTGTCCATTTTGGCCAAGTCTACCCTGATGTTCTTTGAGAAGGTCCTGTGAATCCAGTGTTGAACTGGTAAGTTTTGAACTCTCATGACTCAAAAGACAAACCATATCTGTTTATTTTTGTTCAATTTTTCAAGTTTTATATAGAGTTCCCATAAATAAAACATTGTGCTTTGAGAATGTGAGGACATGAAAACAGATACAGTTTAGCCCAAAACAGTACCTAATATTCTAGTCTCCTAGGTTGTTTCTTAGGAATCCTAAATTTTACATCAGAAAATAATTTGTCTCCAAAATGTTACTAAATTGAATTTTTATTTCTTTTTTATTTACACATGAAGTATTAAAAATATTTATGTGCAAAATCTTGTTCCATACAGTAATAAGTAAGGGCATGGGAACTCCTACAGGTATTGGGAACATGACCCATAATTTGGTGCCCCCTGCACAGACAGTGGCATAGCTGGGATTCATATTGTGACTCAGCTGTATGATGGAAGTGAGCTTCAGGGTTAATTTTTCATCAATGATACATATTGATGATGGTGTGCCTGCAAGATATACACAAAAACTTGTTACATTTAAGATATTTGTGGATTAATGACCAACAATATTTTTGATGGGTCTCACTCTTTCCCTGGCATAGTTTTATTCTTGGCAAAAGCAACCTTAGGACAACCATATATAAATACACAGATATTTCTATATATTTTGATTTTTGGCACCATTAATTTTTCACAGGGACATTATCACTTCTACCTATATACTGATTCAGTAATAGCATTAAAAATAGGCATAGGTGATATTTTTGGCTGCTTAGAGAAGGTACTGTAACTGATGGATTATTATAGAGCTTTATTTTTGCAAGAAGGGGGAAAGTCAATAATGGGTAAAATATATGTAAAAATAGGTTGCTAATGATTAAAATGAAAGTTCAGGTGGGTGATTTGGGATTACATGAGAAAACATGTCATTTCTTGAGGATGAGGAGATCTTAGAAGTTAAACATACTCAAATGAAATCATTCAGTGAATAAAATTTAGCAGTAGTTTTTTGTTTGTTTGTTTTGTTTTCTTTTGTTTTGCCAGAACTGGTCTTAACAGATTTTCTATGGATATATAACATGAGAGAAGTGCCATCCAGAGAGACAATTGGACTAACTTGGAGATGGGACAATGAAAAGAAGGTATAGTTAGAGCAGGCAATTAAGTAAACAGTGGTCAGTGAGAGAATATATCAGTTAGTTTGGGCCACGTAACAAAAAGCCTCAGAACTTAGTAGTTAAAACAATAGCCATTTTATTCAGCTCATAGTTCTATGGGTTAGCTGGTAGTTCAGCTGATCACTGAAGGGCTGCCATTCATCTATGAAGGGATGACAGGTCTGCTGGTGGCCAAGGGCTAGCTGATGATAAGCTGAAGTTCTCTTGCTTTTCTTTATCTAGTTTTTCATCTATCAGGATAGCTTAGCCTCATTAGCATGACAGACTTAGGGTTCTAAGATGTGAATCTAACCATATCAGTATTTCTGTTAAGTGTAAATGGGTCAAATATTCTAATTAAAATGCAGAGATTATCTAAATAGACCAAACAGAAAACAAGACTTACTATAGGCTGCTTGAGAGAGATTTTAAATATAAAACATAGGTGGAAAGTAAAATTATAGAAATAGATATACCATGCAATTAGTATAGGAAAGGTGATGTGGCCACCTTAGTACCAGACAACGTAGACTTAAAGACAATGATTGTTACCAGAGATAAAGAGGGACATTTTACAATAATAAAGTGGTCAGTTTTTCAGGAAGACATAATAATCATTATGTGAACGTATCTAAATACAGAGCCTCAAAATGTATGAAAAGAAAATTGACAGAATGAAAGGGAGAAAGAGACAAATGTAAAATCACCATTGGTGATTTTAAATACTTCTTTCATAGTAATTGATAGAACAACTAGAAAAAAGTCCAGTGGGGATATGGAAAATTGAACAATGCTATCAACTAACACAGCTCAATTTACTTTTATAGAACATTCCACACAACTAGGAAGTAGACATGCTTTTCACGTGCAGCTGAAATATTCCCAATATAGACCATATGCCAGGTCATAAAATAAGTCTCAGTACCTTTTGAAAGCCTGAAACATTATAGTTTCTGTTCTCTGATCAAAACAGAATTGAATGAAAAATCAACTACAAGAAAATTTAGAAAAGCCTGCAAATACTTAAAAATTAACACGCTTTAAGTCATTGGTAAGAGGTGAAAACACTAGGAAAATTAAAAAATATTTTAATTTTGTGAAAATAACTACAATAATAGCAGCATTTACAGGAGAATTTAATGATGCTTCTAATGATGATATTAGAAAAGGACAGTAGTTTAAACTTTCCCTGCGTTTCCACATAAGAAACTAGAAAAAGAGAACTAAACTAAAACCAAATAAATAGGATGAAAGAAGATAGTAAAGAGCTGAAATAAGTAGAGAAGGACAAGCAATAAAGGCAAAATACTGTAAGTTGGTTCTTTGTAAAGAATAGTAAAATGGATAAATCTATAGTGAGACTAATCAAGAAAAAACATTATTATTACAGTATTATAAACAAAGTTATTCCAATAAATTTGATAACTTAGATGAAATGGACAGTCTTTGACAGACACCTTATCAAGTTGACATTAAAATAAATAGAAAATTTAAATAGCCATATGTCTAATTTAAAATTTGAACTTTTGTACTGAAGACTATTAAAAAACCTTACCACAAAGATAAATTTGAGCCCAAATGGTGAATTCTAGAATGATGGAATAAATAATAGAACTTACTTAAACTCCCTAAAAATAAGAGATGAAGAAGTACTTTCCCACTGATTTTATTCACACAACCCATACAGCCCTGATACCAAAACATGGTAAAGTAAAGGGATAATATAACATCGCCAGGTAGGATACATTTCAGAAATCCAAAGGTTGATTTAACACTTGAAAAATCCATCAGTATAAACTAACATATTAACAGAATGAAGAAGAAATATTATATGGTCATTTTAATAAATGCAGAAAAATATTTGACGAAATAAAACACTTATTTGTGATAAAAACTTTAGCAAATACAAACAAAAAATAAATAAAAAGCAACTTCTTCAATCTGACAAAGGGCATCTATGAAAAACCTACAGCTCACTTAATGGTAAAATATTGAAGGCTATTCCCCTAAAATCAGGAACAAGAAGACAAGGATGTTCTTTCTGACCACTTAAATTTAACATTGCATCAGAGCATCTAGCCAGTGCAATCAAAGAAAAAGAAATAAAAAGGTATACAAATTGGAAAAAAAGAAATAAAACTGGCTCTATTTACTCATAGCACAATTGTTTATGCTGAAAATTCTAAGGGATATACAAAATAACTACTAGAGCTAATACATGAATTTAGCAAGGCCATAAAATACAAAATAAATATAAAATTAATTATATTTCTATATACTAGCATCAAGCAAGTGGAAAATGAAATAAAGTTTAATTTATAATAGAATTAAGGAATATAAAATATTCAGAAACATATTTTATAAAAGCGGGAAAGAATTGTGAAATTTAAAGATACTTAAGTAAATGGAGAGAAATATGATTGTCATTAATTTAGAGACTCATTTTGTTAAGAATTGAAATATCCACAAATTATTATTTAGATTCAACACACCCCAACCGAAATACCAACTGTTTTTATAAAAATTTACAAGTTAATTCTAAAATTTATATGGAAATGCAAAGGACCTTGAATTGCACAAATACTTTTGGTTAGGATGAATAAAGAAGAGGAACCATCCTACCTAATTCCAAGACTTACTCAAAAATCCACAGTAATAAAGACTGTGGTATAGACAATTGCATCAAAGCAACAGGTAGATAGCTCAGAAATAGACACCAAGTAGATGAAAAATTGCTTTTGACAAATTTCTAAAGAAACTAAATGGAGAAAGGGTGTTTTTTTAAATGATGTTGGAACAACAGAATAAACAAATGGAAATAACCAACCACTTCTATCCTTACCTCTCACTACACATATAAATAAATTATGATTCACATTCCAAACACAAGCCAAAATTATAAAGCTTTTAGAAGAAAACACAGGAGAATATTCTGCAACCTTTCAGTGGGCAAAGCTTTTTTAAAGAGAAAAAAAGAAACACTAACCAATAAAGAACAAATTGGAAAGTCAAACTGCATCAAAATTTGAAAATCTTTCTTTAAAATATATTATTAAGAAAAAAGAAAGGCAAATCATAGACTGGGAGAAGATATTCATAATACATATATATCTGACAAAGGACTATAAAGAGAATATATAAACTACTCACATGAATGAGTAAAAAATAGATAACCAAATAAAAATGGTTCAATGACTTAGGCAGATGTTTTACTAAGGAAGATGCACATGTGTGCAATAGAAACATACAAAGATGCTTAACAGTGTTAGATATCAGGGAATGTAAATTAATATCACAGTGTGGCACTACCATTTGTTGTAGTTAAAAATTTAAACACACCAAATGTGGAGGTGGTTGGGGAGCAACGTGAACTTTCATATATTGCTGACGGAGTGAGAAATGGTTCTATCACTTTGGAAAACTTTTGGCAGTTTTATAAGGTAAAAATATACCTATACTATATGACTCAGTGGTACCACTGTGGTGTTTACTGAAGACGTATGAAAAAAGTCTGTCCACAAAAAGATTGCTCAAGAATGTCTATAGTACCTTCTCTCAAAACTCCAAAGGTTGTAAGCAATGCAAATACCCACCAGTAGGAAAAGAGATTGAAAAACTATGATGCAATCACACTGTAGATACTGCTCCTGGATAAAGAGGAGTGAGCCAGTGAGTCACACAGCAGCGTATATGTCCTAGAAACTGTGTTGGCTGTAGGACACCTACCCAGGACAGCTGAGAAAGAATGGGCAATCGTGTTGACAGAAACCAGAACCATGGCTGCCTGGGCGGGCCGGTGTCCATCTCTGGTAGGAATTACACAGCTTTCTGGGTGATGGAAATGTTTCTATATCTTGCCGGGTATGGTAGGCTGAATGGTGGCCTCCAAAGACATCCCTGGGCCGGTTGGTGCTTATTTTGTATGGAAGGGGAGCTTTGCAGATGAGATCCTTCTGGATTGGTGTGCCCTACAAGAAGTGGGTAGAGGGAGGTGTGAAGGCAGAAGAGAAGTGGATGAGATCCCAGGAGAAGGGGAGAAAGGCAGTGGGAAGCAGGGCTGTGAGCTGTGGGTGTGGACAGTCTCCAGAAGCTGGGAAAGACACTAAACAGACTCTGCCCCAGGGCTTTTGGAGGGAGCCAGGCACCTTGACTCTGGCCCAGTGAAGCCCATTTTGGACTTCTGGCTGCCAGTCTGTGAGAGAATAAATGTGCACCAGTTCAGCTGCCAAGTCTGTAATCTGTGACAGCAGACGCAGGAAGCGAATGCACTGGCACGATGGCTTGGGGCTGTGTGCATTTATCAGAATATCAAAATCACCCTTAGCAAAACTGTGGAAACAGTACAATGGTCGGGGGTTGCCAGGGGCTCGAGAGGCAGTGAGAGGGATGAACAGGTGGAGCGCAGAGCATCCTCAGGGCAGTAAAATACCCTTCATGACACCATAGTGTCAGATCACATCACTATATACTTGTTCACACCCACAGAATGAACACCACCAAGTCTGAACCATGATGGGAAATATAGACTCTGGGTGATGTTGATGTGTCTGCGTAGTTTCACCCTTGGTAACAAATGTACCGTCTGGTGGGGATGTTGACCGTGAGGGAGGCTGTGCATGGAGGCACGGGGTGATGAGAACCTTCTAGGCCTCCATCCCAGTGTGCTGTAACCCAAAAACTGTTCTAACACATAAAGTCCTTTAAAAATGTGCCCTTATGATCTGTGAATTTGACTGTATGAAAATTTTACCTCAACTTAAAAAACCGTGAAAAACAACAACAAAAACAAGAAAAAGAAAAGTAAATCTATTCCATGCTTAGATACAAAAAATATACACACACACAAAATGGGAGTTCATATTTGATATGCTCTTCTGGAAGAGATTGAAATATGGTATCTTGTGTGATTCTTATTCTTTTAAGTAAGAAATCCTCACTAGAACCTTTCAAATCTCAGTTCCTCTAAATCAGTGCAACAGAGTCATTTTCCAGATTTCTCCACTCTCCCCATTCTGATCCCACTCTCCATGACCTGGCGAATCCCCTGCCCCCAGTAAACTGGGAGGACACCTCTGTTCTGCCTCATCCCCCCTCCCTCTGCCCCTCCTCCACTCCTTTGTGGTCCAAGTCCACGGCCTCTTTCTTCAGCTGACTGAGAAGAGGCAGAGGAAAAATGAAAGCAAGCTCAGGGGGGAGAGACTGCACCCCTGGGGAAGAGTGTTTTCCTTTAGAGAAAGGGACACTGGGCGAGGACTGGGCTATAAGCCCAGGACTGAGAAAGGCAAAAAGAAAGGGAACTCATGGGGACCAAATGCTTGCACAGAATGTCCAGAAGAAGATGCCTCTTCCTGTTGTTAAACAGAGAGTGAACCGTGTATCAGTGGTGAGGAGGCGTCAGGGAGCTGACTGGAGCAGCCCGAGTGCAGCCAGGGCTCCCCAGTGCAGGGGCGCAAGGAGGTGCACAGTGGTGCCCAGGGAAGGGCAGGGGTGCAACAGAGGAGGGCAGGAGTGTACAGAGGTGCAGGGGTGCACAGAAAGGCACAGGGGTGTGCAGAAAAGGGTTGGGCACAGGAGAAGGTCAGGGGTGCATAGAGGAGGGCAGGGGTGTGCATAGAAGGGCACAGATGCACAGAGGTACTTAGTGGGACCCAGAGAGAGGGCCAAGATGCACAGGGAGAAGGTGCCAGGGGACCAACTGATGGGCAGGCAGTAGGCAGGGCAAGAAATGAAGATGAGTGTACAACGCCCCGAAGTCTGTTAGGTATGTTTCACACTGGTACACTCATTGTGAGTGGAAATAAAGGGGTTGGTTGTGTCTGAGTCAATGTGGAGACAGGACACCAAGAGGTCACAGCAAGGGTGAGACACCAGCCACAGGCAGGGGGTCCTGGTCTGCGTAGATGCTTGTGGGTAGGGTCTGTCCTTGGAAACTGCCCCTCAGGTATCCCTTCCCTCTTCTCAGCCCACTGGCTTCTCTTCTTGTGGGGTGGCCCCTTTCGTTTTCATTCACAATTTGCTGTAAGTGTCCTTTTCTACATCTCCAAATTTAATAAAGAAAAGGTTTAAAATAGCCTCTGAACAGTGAAAACCAGAAAGGACTATAAAAGGTTAAAAATAACTTTGAACATGTTTAAAAATATAATTGCTTTGGATACACAATCTGTGGCTCTCAGCTGGCTCTGCTAAATGGCAGCACTTCTGTACTTCAGAGCTGACACCCCTCCATCGACTCTAACTGAACAGAGGGCAAGCATGTTTATTGCCAATCCTGACTCAAAATGATCACCAGATAACATAAAATTTTGCTGTCTGATTCACAATTAGAGTTCACCTCCTCAGAGTTCACTGTGATTCTTAAACCCCTTGTATCTTTGTGTTCTTTGCACCCGTTGAGTTTCATGTAAAATTGAGCGGTTTCTTATTTTATTTCCTCGGAAGCAGGCCAAGTTTCTAAATCTTCCTGTTGGGAGCATCTCCCTGCAGGTGCTGCCTGGACTGTCTGGTGTGAGTGCCCAGGACTTAAGAGGGCAGGCAAAGTCCAGACACCCCTTTCCTAGAGGTGCCAACCTTCTCCGAGATGTTTGACACCATATGCAAACTCCCTTCTCCCACTACAACCATTCTCTTTACAAGGTTAAACTTGTAATTTTTCCTTCTTTAGCAAGACAGGCTGAAAGCTACGTTACATTACATTGGGATAGAAGGAGCTGGAGCCATTGATGCAGCTTTACCTGGACAGGTAAACTTGGGGGAAGTAGTTGCATCAGGTTTAATGAAAGACTGCCTATCACTTAGGCATCTTCACTCTTGAGGAGAATGAAAGTGGGCAGGTGCATGTTTTCCCCTAGCTAGCCCTAGAGATACCTAGAGAGAAAGACCATTCCTGGAACTCAGAGCACTTATTAGCAACTGGAACAAAAATCCGAGCTCAACCTCTGAGTTGAGATTGGGATTGGGTTGGGAATGGGGTGTTCTATGTTTAATACTTGTCTCTTAACTATGAAAGAACAACAGTGATTACCAGGCATATTAGCAGGAAAGACAGAGAACAAATAGACAAATAAACAAAACAAAGCAAAATAGAATAAATAAGCAAAAATACAAATCTGAAGACTGCAAGCAGAAGAAAACAGAAAATAATCAATACCATCTTGAGGGAGATTAGAGATGGTATCAGAGCCACTCAATGAGAACAAGATGTTATTAAACAGAAACATTCAGAGGACAACAATGAACCCAGATATGTATATACATATAGATAGATATAGATATAGATAGATAGATAGATAGATAGATATTACCAAAAGTTAACTCAGTAAAAGAGTTAGAAAGTGTTGTTGAAGAAGTCTTTGGAAACTAGAGCTAAAAGACAAAGAGATGGAAAAAATGACAGAAAAGCTACAAAATTCAAATGAGTCCTGGAGGCTCATTGTATTATTAAATCAGAATTCCAGAATGAGAAGGTAGAATAATTAGAGGGAAGGAAATAACTGAATTTGTTAAAAAAAAAAAAAAAGAACAGATTTCCAAAACTTAAAGATAGTTTGAAATAAAAAACTGAGGGCCCAGCATGAGGTATGAAAGTCCAGCCAAATGAAAGCACAACCCTGGGAACTTTCAGAACAGTGGCAAAGCTGAAGTTTCTAAGACAAAACACAAAAGTCCAGCAACAGAACCATTTTATAGTTTACAAAACAACACTGGAATTGGAAGGCAACTCAAGTTTTCATGAGAAATGATTTCCAACTGAAGGTACCATACCAGTCAAACTATTAAAATTAAGGGCAGAATATAGGTATTTTCAGATATATCAAATATGTTCAGACAAAGATATTTGCCTTATAATTGCCCTTCCTAAGGAAGACACTGGAACATGCTCTTTGCCAAACTGGGAGAGCAAGCAAGAAGGGAGCAAGGATGCAGTAGGGAAGAAAAGGCATTCCCAGGATGACAGATGGGGCCATCCCAGAACAGCATTTGTGTATCCAGTTGAGAGGATATCCAGTGTAGATAGTTCTGTCTCCAAGAAGAAGAAACTGGGAGAAAACTTGATGTGCCTGAAAGCCTTGAGAGAAGATTTAGTATTGTATTACTCTAGTAAAAAACAAATAGAAAACAAGGCAATTATTAACTCTAGAAACAACAAAATATTCATAAAAAAACACAGTACCATAGTTTATTATGTCTTATGTCAGGGGAATCTGCCATATTGATCTGGCCTGAATTGCAAGATAGGTATTTGAGGAAGATGGGGAGTGAATGCTGACTGACGTCTAGAAGGGGAAACAGGGTCGGTGCTGATGGTGCAGTAGCGGGAATGAAATAGAACTCACCTAATCTGAAAGTTCAAATTTATACGTTCATGCATGTGATACAGAGATATGAAATTACTGTACAGCGGTGTGAGCTGAAAGGGAAAAAATGGTTGCTTCTGGGCCTGAAGAACCTCAATAAAAATAATGAGTAAAACTAACAATTAATAAAGATGAGATAGTCATGCTTATGATAGAGCTCCTAGAATATGTATGCCAGGACTATTTTACCATGGACTTTCTGTTCTTGCTCTCAGGAACAGTGGACAGTACTTCAGCACTACTCTTTGGGGCCATTTAAACAACAAAATCACTAACAAAAACACAAAAATGCAAAGATTTGACATTACATGTGCTGTAAACAGTACACTGTCTCAAGACAGGAGCTGAAACAAAAAGGCAGAGGGCAACCTTGACCTCAGCTGTTAACATGGGCCTTAAGCATCTCAGACTTTTTTGCCTCTCTGTGCATATCTGCAAGGAGCCCCGAAGCAAGTGCTGAAGTATGGACTTCAGGTTACAAATAAATTTTGGTGAGTAGGTGAATTCATGAATGCATTGTAATAAGTTTTAAAATTGGGAAGTGTAAGTCTTCTTCCCTTGTTTTTATTTCAATATTGTTTTGGCTATTTTGGGGTTCCTTATAATTTCATATGAATTTCAGAATCACCTTTTCCATTTTTGCAAAAAAAGGTCATTTGAATTTGGAAAGGAACTGCTCAAATCTACAGATCACTTTTGGGAGTATTGCCATATTCATAATATTGAATCTTCTAGTCCATGAACATGGGCTGTCTTTCCATTTTTGAAGGGTCCTTTGATTTTTTTCAGCAATGTTTTGTAGTTTCAGTGTTCAAGTATTTTGTTTCCTTGGTTTAATTTCTTTCCACATATTTTATTCTTTTGGATACTATTGTAAGTATTTGGATACTTTCTTAATTTTCTTTCAGATTATTTAATGCTGATGTATAAAAACAAACTGATTTTTATTGTTGTTGATCTTGTACCCTGCAACTTTGCTGGATTTCTTTATTTACTGTAATAGTTTATTTCTAATGTTGATTCTACAGGATTTTCTATATGTAAATCATGTCATCTGCAAACAGAGATAGTTTTACTTCTTTCTTTCCAGTTTGAATGCCTTTTATTCTTTTTCTTGACCAATTGCTCTGGTTAGGACTATGTGACATAGCAGTGTGAAAGTGGGCATCCTTGTTTGTTCCTGATTTTAAAGAGAAAGTTTTGGTCTTTCACTAACAATATGATGCCAACTGTGTGTTTTTCAATTGCCCTGTATTATGTTAAAGATATTCTGTTCTATTCCTAGTTTGCTGAGTATTTTGTAATGAGGAAAAGGTAATCAATTTCATCAAATGCTTTTCTGTGTCTATTGAGATGATTATGTGAGTGTGTGTTGTTTTCTTCATTATATCAGTATGGTATATGACATTGATTTTCTTATATTGAACTATCCTTGCATTGCTGGGACAAATCTTACTTTGTATAACCCTCATGTGATATATAATCCTTTTAATGGACTGTTAGATTCAGCATGCTAAAAGGCAGTGCTATTCTAAAAGTATTCACATATTGTTATGTCACTTAGCTTGAGCTTTATTTGATGAGTCCAGGTCAAGACCAAAAGCTGGAGTTACCTTAATTGTTGGCTAAAACTTTTGGTTATACCTTTGTTAGTTGGACATTTCAGAGAAGCAGAAATTAATCATATTACAGTCAGCATACAGAAAGTAGATTTCAGAATGCAGGGTGGCTTAGTCGGTTAAATGTCCTACTCTCGATTTCAGCTCAGGTCATGATCTCACAGTTTGTGGGATTAAGCCCCGCATTGGGCTCAGTGCTGACAGTGTGGAGCCTGCTTGAGATTCTCTCTCTCCCCTCTCTCTGCCCCTCCCCCACTCCCTTTCTCTTCCTCTCTCTGTCTCTCTCTCAAAATAAATAAACTTTTTAAAAAAGTAGATTTCTGTTTGTAGCAGGTATTTTTTCAGTCTCATAATAGATCATTAACTATGCCTGGTCAGCAAGTCTATGATCCTCCAGTGGAATCAAAGCAAATTTATCAACATTTTATTTTATTGTTAACTTTTCATGTTTATTTATTTGTTATTTATTTATTTTTATTTAAATTTTATTTAAATGTTAGTTCACATAGTTTGCAATATTTATTTCAGGAGTAGAATTCAGTGATTCATAACTTACATACAATACCCAGTGCTCATCACAACTAGTGCCCTCCTTAGTACCCATCAGCCATCTAGCCCATCTCCCAACCACCTCCCTCCATCAGTTCACAGGTTATTCTCTATGGTTAGATTCTCTTGTGGTTGCTTTTCTCTTCTTTTCCCCTTTCTCATATGTTCATCTGTTTTGTTTCTTAAATTCCACATATGAGTGAAGTCATAGGGTATTTGTCTTTCTCTGCTTAACTTATTTGGCATAGCATAATATATTCTAGCTCCATCCAAATCATTGCAAATGGCATGGTTGCATTCTTTCTGATGGCTGAGTAATATATATACATACACCACATCTTTATCCATTCATCAGTTGATGGACATTTGGGCTCTCTCCATAGTTTGGCTATTGTTGATAATGTTGCTATAGACACTGGGGTACATGTACTCCTTTGCGTCTCTATTTTTCTATCCTTTGAGTAAATACCTAATAGTGCAATTTCTGGATTGTAGGGTAGATCTATTTTTAGTTTCTTGAGGAACCTCCATACTGTTCTCCAGAATGGGTGCACCAGTTTGCATTCCTACCAACCCTGAAGGAGGGTTCCCTTTTCTTTGCATCCTTGCCAACACCTGTTGTTTCTTGTGTTATTAAATTTAGCCATTTGAAAGGTGTGAGGTGATATCTCATTGTGGTTTTGATTTGTATTTCCCTGATGATGAATGATGTTGAGCATCTTTTCATGTGTCTCTTAGCCATCTGGATGTCTTCTATGGAAAAGTATCTTCTCATGTCTTCTGCCCATTTCTTAACTGAGTTATTTATTTTTCTGGGTGTTGAGTTTGATAACTTCTTTATAGATTTTGGATACTATCAAATTTATCCAAATGTAAAGAATAGGAATAGGGGCGCCTGGGTGGCTCAATCAGTTGAGCATCTAACTTCGGCTCACATCATGATCTCACAGTTTGTGAGTTTGAGCCCTGCATCAGTCTCTGTGCTGACAGTTCAGAACCAGGAGCCTCCTTTGGATTCTGTGTCTCCCTCTCTCTCTGCCCCTCCCTTGCTCATGCTCTCTCTCTCTTTCTCTCTCTCAAAAATAAATGAATGTTAAAAATTTTTAAAAAAATAAGAAGAGTAAAATATTTGCCATTGTTATCTAATCTCATATTTAGAACATAGGGATGTATGAAATCTGATTTCATACAACCTCAGTATCTCTTTTTTTATTTTTACCAATACTGACTTGTAATCAAATAAAATTCGTAATCAATTTGTAATCAACTTTGAAATATTTTTCTCTATTCATTTTCAAATAAATATTTCCAAAGGATTATTATGTTTTTGTTTGGTATGTATCAAATGCATAACTCATTGACTCTTCATCAATTTGCATTTTCTCTCTAATATTACCTCGAGCTATTGAGTTATTTTCTTTTTGGTGTTAAAAAAAAAAAGAAAGAAAGAAAAGAAAAAGTTCTTGTCACAAAAAAAGATCTGTAACTGTGTGGTGATGGGTGTTAGCTAGACTTATTGTGGGGATCATTTTGCAATCCATGCCTCTATCAAATAATTATGTTGTACACCTGGAACTAATACAATGTTGTATGCCAATTATATCTAAATACATAAAATAATTTTAGAGATTCTTTTGTCTTTCTATTGCACTTAATGCTTTAATTCATGGCCCTTATTGGAAAAACACTTATCATGTGGAGAACATTTGTATATGTCTTGAGTCTATTTTAGAGTTTTCCCTACTAACAAATGACAGATTTTTCCATGTAGATCCTCCACATTTATGGATGCACATTCCTAGGTACTTTATATTTTTTATTGGAGTTATAAAAAGAATCTCTTTCATTATATTTTTTGATACCAAAAATCTGTAATTTTTCACATTTGTTTATGTCTGATCACCTAATTTCATTACTAATTTCCAATAGGCTCTCTTGGGTTTTGCAGGTAAATCGTCACATGATCTGTAAGTTACACTAATCTAGTCTCTTGCTTTTCCATGTTTGCCTCTTTCTTCTTTTTTTTTCTTTTCTTTTTTTCTCTTTTCTTTTCTTTTCTTTCTTTTCTTTTTTTGGTCTTATTTGATCAGGTAGAATACCCAGAGCAAGGAAATCAGTGACAAGTGGTCAAAAGTAGCAGACTCACACAGACCAAGTTCAAATGCAGCTCTACTGTTCATATTTGAGGGACTCTCACCAAGTCACATCCCTGTGAAAGCATCCACTTTGTTTTCATTAAACTGGGAAAATAAAGTCACCTTCACAGGTTGATGTAAGGATTAGAGTTACTCTTTGTCATACCTTGGCTCAGAGGCTAGAATATACTTTTCATTGTAGTTATTGTTTATACTAAGTAATTGTGATAACATTGGGCATCCTTGTTCATTATTGATTTTAAGAATAAGCACCCTTGCTTACTCATTTTTTAAGAATGAATTTCTTGTATTAGTCTGAATTAAGGATTTTGATGATGGTTTGTAATTGATCTGTTTTAAACCCAATTTTTGTAAAAATAGATTTTCCCCCCATTAATAGTTGATGAACTTTATTATAAGGCAGTTTTATAATCTATAAAAATAATGTTTTTCTTTGACTAAGGGGTGTGATGAATTTTGATAATGCATATATTAGTATTAAACTATCCTTGCATTTTTGATATAAATACTATTTGGTCAAAATGTATCACTATATTAAGACACCCAGTATTAAATTAGTAAATACATTATATATAGGGTTATATCTCTAAAATAGAAAATATTCTTCTTCATAACTGTGTTTTTAATGTTATTTTGCGTTTTCTTTCATTTCTTGAATATTCTTATAAAATAATTATTTATTGCTTATTTTAAAGAATTAACATTTGAAGTGTATAACTTAGGTTACTTCTCTGGTTTCTGATCCTTTATCTTTGTTTCCAACTGATGTCCTTATTTTTTCCCATAATTTATTAAATACATGCTTGCTTTATTTCCACTTCTTAAAGGTAATAATAAAACATTATTGACCAGCATCTTAGATGCTATTTATTGCCTTTGTAATTATACTACTGGTTATTTTTATTAAACTCAGCCTATGTTCCTTTAAATGTCACATTCAATTTGACAACATTCTATTCTTATAATCTATGTTTAAAATTAGGAATCACTTTATGGTACATTGTATTAGTCTGCTGGGGGAGCCATAACAAAATGCCCTAGCCTTGGTGGCTTGCACACAGATGTGTGTTTCTCTAGGTTCTGGAAGCTAGATGTCTGAGGTCAAGGTGGGGGCAGGGGTGGCTTTGGGTGAGCTGTGTGGTCTTGGTGAGCAGACAGCTGCCTGGATGCTTGGCCTCATAGGCCTTGCCTTGGTGAGCACTTCCTTGGGCTCTTCCTGTTCCTGTTGAGACAGCAGTCCTCTGGGAGAAGGGTCATACTCTATGACCTCATTTAATGTTAATTAGCTCCTGAAAGACCCTCTCTAAATTTAGTCATGTTGGAAGTTAGGGCTTCAACTTACAGATTTGAGGGGTACACAGTTCCATCCATCACATACGTCACTGTATTTCACATTCTATGTCTTGTGATTGAAAAATATTTTTGATATGAGTCTGCTTTTGTAAACAGATTTCTTTAGACACATCTATGTTCAATTGGTGTCCAAACTTACTGGTAGTCTGTGATATCATAATTTTTCCATTCTTGAACTCTTCACTTTGATTCATGTCATGCTGGATTGGAATTACTCTCTGGAGGAATTTTTCAGGATGGTTCCATGAGTGAGATTGTTTTGAACTCTCCTATTTCTACTTATTAGATCAAACACAGCTTGATGATTAAAACATCATGTAGTCATTGTTCTTTTTCAGACATTGGTAGGCCTTATTCCATTATATCTTGACATTTAAGGTTTCAAAGTGATGAGGGAACCTGGAGCAAGCTGAGGGCAAAGGACAGGCTAGTGCTCCCCCCCCCCCCCACCGGAATATGTGTGATATTCCTCAGACATTCCCGGCTACCCAAGAACAAAGGAAAGGGGTTTATGTGGTTGCCATGGTGATGTGGGAAACTAAGGCAAATGAAAAAAATTAAATTCCCTTACTGGCTACAGCCTATTGACAGGTCCTTGAGACCAGCAGAGTGACCTCACTCCAGGAGCTCAGCTGCCTTGAGCGTGACACTTTGCTGGGGTCAAAAGAGAATCTTAGCTTTACATTATCCCAACCTGGAGGATCCTGTAAGTCAACTTTAGCGTAAAAATTCCTTTGGGAATTTCCTTTATCTCAACTGCCCCAAGATATTTGCTGGTAATTATACTTCAAACTAATGGCCCCTGATACATCTGAAGGGTCCCATGACTGAGGTTTTACTAAACAGTAATAAATGGCATTTTCTTAACCTAGTCCCTCAAAATCTTGGAAACCTTGCTTCTAAAATACCTTAGAGACTTACTCTATCCCTAACCCCCTCCCAACCTGAGGGTATATAATCAGTTACCCATCATGACCCCAGTGCAGCTCTTTCTGCCTCTGGGTTCTGTCCCCATACTCTAATAAAATCATCTTTTTGCACCAAAGACAACTTCAAGAATTCTTTCTTGGCCATCAGCTCAGAACCCTCCACCTTTACCCCAAAACCCCATCAAAAGGAAAATTATATTTTGGTTCCTGAGTAGGCAAATACCCTCTCAACCTGTTACTAGTAAAATTTAGGTTCTTTCTTTATTCCTGTTGTCCACACACCTGTATGTATTGTCACTATCATTGATTTTTTTTTTTTTTTTTTTTTTTTTTTTGGCTGGAATGACTGCATATGCTGCTTTTCAGCTCAGGGAAGTTGTCTTATATAGTTTTTTTCTATTGCGCTTCTATATTCCTGCAAGCTTTCTTTGTATCACTAGTGATCTTTATAAAGTCCTCTCTTTTCTGTTCTCCAAAAATACCATTTGACTCCCATGCTTTTCTTCTCAGTTTTCCCTTCACATCCCAGAGCATGTTTATGAATGATTATTCAACTCTTCCTAGCAGTTTCCTGCATGCACTGTTACCAAGATTTTTCTCTGCTCCTTTACAAAACTGTTCTGTGACAATTGTACCTCCCAGGGTCAACTTCCTGTTGCCAACTCCTACCCTTGTAGCTTTAACAACTAATTTCGTGAAAGTGCAAAGTTTTGCTTGAGATCTTGTGGGGGCGAGGAAGCCAGCAGCAGCCCCAAGAGCCCTGTAAATATTGTAGAATGACAGGGAGAAGAATCTGTATAGTACTTCCTCTGCATTCCTAATGCAGGGGGGAGATTTTGCAAGAGCTTCAAAGTTTGTTTCTTCTCTTGTGGAGGGACACCTCAGTCTAATGAAGCCAAGCCTGGGCACACTTTTTGAGTCAAACTTCTTCTACCGTGTAGTAAGAGAAGTTTCTGCACAGGCCAGGCTTACATGGGAAGTCTGGCTTGGCTTTAGGTGTGGTGCATTTTCAGCTTCTTCTCTTTATGGCTTCATGGGGAGAAGGGAGATACATCAGGGGACATTGAGAGGTGCTGTAGCTGCATTCAGATCACCCCCTGAGATGTCCCACCCTGCTTCTACTCACTATGTCTGTCCACACCCCTTTTAACTTGCTTAGGGGCAGGGCAACTTGGAGGAGGAAGATAATGAGATTCTGTCAAAATTCTATTTATATTTAGCACAGCATGTTGATATGAGATTACTTGCCAAATTTCAATTTATATGACTGAACTTAAACTCTTTAAATATTTTTTATTTAATCTCTAGTGTGTAGAGATTTTAGTGTGTAGGAACAGAGACATTTTTAATTTCCAAAGGATAAGAGAAAGACTTTTGCTACATTTCACTAAATTTTAGTCATCTAAACAAAGTGCTTTAGTTGTTCCAATTTTAGAAGTCTAAAATGTAAGGTTTTTTTTTATAATACAGAGAGACCATGACAATTTCCATAGATTATGCAAATAATTGGAACCGTGTGACATTCGACAAATATATCAACATCTCTGGACACTCAATTAAACCTCAGATACAGGATGCTGCAATAGATTTACTCATGTGGGTGTGGCTTGGTCCCCTGGGAGAGGGTACTGAAGGGTTTCATGATCAGTCTGTGACTGTGAAGGGTCTTTTTACTGTTCCTGGGGGATATATTATGCTCATTTTTGTGAGCTCATGGGAGGGTGAGTGGGGAGCTTCTCTCCAGTGTCAGGTATCCTGGGGTCATTCCATGTACCCTAGGGGTTCCCACCCACCGGTGATTTCTGCACTGACGTTTTGGTGGCCACAGCTTGGGGGAAGGTGGAGGCCAGGGCTGTTACTAAGATCCTACAACACACAGGACAGTCCTCACAATGAAGAACCAGCCAGTCCCAAATGTCAATAGTGGAGGCCGACAAACAGACCTGTGCTGTTGAACTGTGATGTGTCTCTTCCTGCCTTTGATGATGTTAGTTGTCTGTCATTTCACGGCACAACTGATGCCTTTGAATTTATCCTTGATGTAGCTACAAAGCTTCAATAGGCCTGAAGACCATTTCATTTTTGAAAGTACATATATTTTTTGCCTACAAATGCTCAAAGTACATATAATGAAAGTGCTTTAGTTCCAAAAAAGAATGCTGTATTTGTTCCAAAATCCAAATACTGCACTTGAAAGAGATTTTAAATCCATATGGTCCACATGGAAGGGGGGAGGGAATCTTTCATGAGTATTTGTTGGCTTGGGACATTACCAATATCATATTTCAAATGACAATATTCCCAAGAATCTTAAAGAATAGTATAATTAGAAGTATAGAAATTCTAAGCTGGAATGAGTTTCAGGGACCATCCAAAATTTGAGATGTTCAGCCAGACTGTCGCCACATGTGAGATGTGATCTGAGGCCTGAAGAGGTGAGCCCTAACCACCCCCACATATAGAGCAGTGTCACCTGGGCCAGAAGATCACCTTCATCCATACTAAGCTACTTCATCTACTCAGTGGTTGGTGAGAGAAACATTTAATGAAGGAGGCTTATTTCTACCTCTTTCTAAAACTATCCACATTATATTTTTATAGCATATCTACAGTATAAACATAAAAAACTTGATTGTTGAGAAGATATAATGTCACATCAGATGCAGTAAAATTTGAAATGTGGCCTACTACTGTAAAGATTCACATAAGTTATCTAAAGCCTGTCCCTGATGTTGCTTTCACTAAGCATTTGTTATGAATGCCACGTTTGCCAGGCACTGTGCTAGAACAAGCGATCCGAAATAAGAAGAAAGCACTTTCTTGACCTGGTGGGGCTCACAATTTTATCCTGGTAACAGTGTGGGATAAAAATATGATAGGTGAGCGATCATGATCTCATGGAATAGACACCCACATATTAATATTTCAACAGGGTTTCATTATACTGACTTACTTCACTGGTGTGTATTTATGTGCATGTTATTAAATTCTGTAATTATTCTAGATTATCTGTTGTATCCTTGGGCCAGTGGCAGGCACTGGATACACAGTGGGAACATGTCAGAGTCTGGAGTTTGTTCCTATGGCATTTGTGATCTCTGAATAGAAGATGATGTTAAAGAAGAAGACATAGAGGTCAGTCTATGATAGTGAGTAGTGATGAAAGTGATAGGAAATGTCAGGGAGCTAGCAGAGGCACCAATGGGGTTATCACTTGGCTGAGTGGTCAAGGATGGCCTCTCTGAGGAACCAGCCCTGGAAGGATGAATACAGGTTATTCAGGGAAAGTGGATCAGAGGGCCATTCTAGGCAGAAGGAACAGTAGCATCTGCTGTTTTTGCTGCTGGAAAATAAAAGTTATTCCTTCCCTCTGTCATCAGTGAGCACATTGACTTAACCAACATGCTGAAAAACTCACAATATTCCCATCGGATGGACCGATAAGGGTGATGTAGTGGTAAAAAGCAAAGGTTTTGGGGCTGACCAGGATTCCAAACCCCTCTGTGATTTGTTGTTACCAGAGGGACCATGAGTGTGATTGGCCTCCCTAGCTCTTTGCATGAGTGATGCTGGAAGGTGGAATGCCCTTTTTTCCACCTTCCTGGGCTCAGCTCCTCACCAATCTCACTCAAAGTCATCTTCCTCACAAGAGTTGGTCCTTGTATTTAAAATTGCAGCCCTTCATTATCTCAGTACACCCTGTACCTTTTCTTTAGTTTACTTTTTTCAGCATACTAATTACCTGTAAATTCTACACATTTTTGTTTGTTTATTATGTGTCTACTCCACTAGAATTAATCTTTATGAAACCATAGATTTTCTTTTTTTTTTTTAACTGATAAATCCAGTGCTTAGAAAAGTATCTGCTATACTGGACATTAAATAGACATTTGCTAAAAGTATAAATCTCACAGGGCTCTAGAGTGTTCCGGAAAATGCGGGTAAAGGCTCCAGTATACTACCTGCATGGATGGAGTAAGTGCTCCAAAAATTGGCAAATGTTTTTGTATTTTAATGTAAAAATTAGTGCTTCAATTGAAAAATGTTGACAATGTTTCCTTTTAAGATCTTTTTTTTTTAAAAAATGAGGACATTCTGGACAATCTTTTCAACAAATCGTGTTGGGAAAACTGGATATCTACATGCCAAAGAATGAAGTTGGATTCTTACCTCACATCATATACAAAAATTAACTCTAAATGGACCTAAGACCTAAATGTAATAACTATAAAACTCAGAATAAAAACAGAAGGGAAGCTTCATGATACTGGGTTTTCAATGATTCCTTGGATATTACACCAAAAGCAGAGGCAGAGAAAGGAAAATAGATAAACTGAACTTCATTAAAATTAAAAACTTTTGTACATCAAAGGACACTACCAATAGGGTGAAAAGGTAACTGACATAATGGGAGAAAATTTTTGCAAATCATATACATGATAAGATATTAGTATCCAGAATGCATAAAGAATTCTTACAGCTCAACAATAATAAAACCAAACAAATCAATTAAAAATGGGCAAAAGACTTTAGTAGACTTGAGTAGTTTAAATAATATAAAAAATATAAAAATATCTGTTTATATTATACAGAAAGCCAACAAACACATGAAAAGATTTCCAACATCACTAACCATTAGGGAAACTCAAATCAAAGCCACAGTGAGATACCCCTCCATACCCATTAGGATGACTCTTACTGAATAAACAGAAAATAACAACAATTGACAAGGAGGTAGAGAAAATGGAATTCTTATGTAATTCTTATGTATATAAAATGGAAAATAGTATGGAAAACTAAATGAAGAATTACTGTATCATCCAGTAATTCTACTTCTGGCTATCCACCAAAAGAACTGAAAGCAGAGACTCAAACAGATATTTGCACATCATATTCATAGTAGCATTATTCACATCAATAAAACACGGAAACAATCCAAATGTTCATCAATGCAAAAATGGATAAACACAATGTGATACATAAATACAATGGGACAATTATCAGTCTTTAAAAGGAAGGAAATTCTGACACTTGCTACAACATGGATTAACCTTGAGACATGATGCTTAGTGAAATAAGCCAGTCACAGAAGGGCAAAATTGCAGAATTCCACTTACCTGAGGTACCTAGGATGGTCAAATCCACAGAGACAGAAAACAAAATGTTGATTGCAAAATAGAATAGGGACTGGGAGAAGGAAGAATGGGGAGTTAGTGTCTAATGTGCACAGAGTTTCAATCTAAGAACATGAGAAAGTTCTGTGGATGGACAGTGGGGATGGTCGCACAACAATGAACGGACTTCCTACCAGGCAACCACATGGTTAGAATGGTAAATTTCATGGTCGATATACTTACCACAGTAAAAAGGAAGACTTTCTGACAAATATGATCAATAATTCTAAAAACTTTCAACATTGCACAATTCATATAATTCATATTTTCAAGGTTGTAATATATAAGATTGTGATATCAGACATTTTGTCATCTTTTTCCCTGTGTTCACCTCTTGTATTTTTCCTCCTATATAGATAAAATAATCCAAATCTTTAGAAAACTTTCCATTTTAGAGGAATTGACTTTAGACTGTTCTAGCACAAACTATGGAACATATTGAAAGAAATGGAATATAACGATGGGATGGAGGAGTAAAGGCAGCTGAAAGTATTTTCACCTCCACCAGGTATCAATGTTAGGTCATGTTGTTGAATTCTCATGGCCACCCCATGTGGAAGATGCTATTTTGCCAAATGTTAGAGAACCAAAGGTCAAGGCGGAAACATGTATCAAAGTTGAGACACATAGATATGCTGGAGACTTCTTGTTCTTTTAACTTGCAGGATATTCACATTTTATAACCTCCATACGCAGATATCAAAGCCTGTTCATTTATGACCCTTTCTTTTTTACTGACTTAGTATTTGAATGAAGTGTACCAGGTTCCTAGCCTGTCAGGCTCTGGGGGATTAGGCACAGACCATCCCATTTTCGTCCTGTAGTTGCTGAGGACATGAGTCTGCAGAGCCAAGCGCTGAAACGTGTGATCCTTCTTACAGTACAGTTCTGCTATCTGCTGGGAAACACTGTTTCAGTTTTAAAATGATGGTTTTTGTTGACCAAAATGTATTGTAATTTATTGTTCTAGAGTGTAATTTGGCAAATAAATTTCTAATCTACCTTAGTTGGTAATCCTATTCTACGATTTCATGTCTTTCCCCTTACGGGAATAAAGAGAGAAACTTCTATCATGACTGAACTGATAAACATATTCTTTCTATTGTTCCACACTGTTTGTATTCCTCTCCAGGTTTTGAAAGCTGCTATTTGCAAGTATGACTAGATTAGAGCTCTGGGATTACAGAAAGTAGACTGACCTTAGAATTTGCCTACATTGTCAGTGCAGACGTTCAACCTTGAACACTCAGAATATTAGAAGAAGCATCTTAGAACCTTAACTCAGTGACTCACTTGCTTCCCTACTGATAGAAGTACATAAAGGAGATATTGCAGGACTGCAGGAATGGGGCCGAGGGGCTCACTTCCCAACTGAGCAGCCAAGGCTGACTTAGAATATCAGAGAAAGGGGAGGAAGGCCAGCCCAGGGGAGTGAAGCCCCCCCAGGACCCCAAGTGCTCAGCTCACTTCAGGGTGGACATTATAGCACAGCAGCACCACACAGTGAGCACAACTGCATAAGTAACACACAAGTTGTGTTGCGGCTTGTGTGGCTAACATGAAAGATGTCATACAATTACAGATTTATTAATTTTGATTTTGGAGCTATTTTTTTTTTAAGCTTGAAGTGCTCATGGCTCCAGGGATAGCTGTGCCTATGGCTACTGCTGGATAAGACAACTTTGGCCTGTAGAAGATCTTCTACAAGGTCACCCAGTTACCTAGTGGCACGGTGCCTGTGCACTGCTGATGTCCACAGATGGGCACAACCCATCACAACGGGCACGGTTGTGATATAAATGGCTGATGGACATTTATTAGCTCCATCAATACATTAGACATGGTAGCAAACATCATTTTGAGCCCTGATCAATAAGATTGTAATCTTAATTAATCATGGAGACAGGGCACAAATAGAAAGTGAGGATCCTCAGTTTGCAGAGAGACAGAGAGAGAGAGACAGAGACAGAGAGAGAGAGAAGGAGAGAGAGACAGAGAGGAAATGCAACTCACCAACAGGACTGTCAGTAGACTCTTATTCACTGCGTGGCATCTCAAAACACTGCTAGATCACAGATGATTTGGAGTCTCATAAATCACACAGAAGAGGTGTGTGATTCTCTTGTCCTAGAAGAGGTGACAGGTAATCCCAGACTTTACAGGTGAGGACATCCAGGCAGAGAGGGGACTCCTCTGGGGCTGGGCTAACCTGGGGTGACCTTCACTGCCTCACAGAGCTCATTATATCTTTGTTTGCTTACTTGTTTATTCCTATTATGGCAGGAAAAAAGGTATGTTCAAACTTTGTACAATGTCTTCCTGTCTAAAGGTTCAGTACACAGATCTCCAGTGTTTGAGTTCAAGCCATGCTCATATTTGAGGGACTAAGAAATGCAAGGAGAATTGCCAAATCACAGAAGTTACAAGAAGATCTAACTTGGCATTTTGAGTAAAATTGGAAGTTCAATATCTGAGCAATCCTCAAGGAGATGGTCCAGGCAGGACCTCAGGCAGAGGCCATGCTGTCATGAGCCTGACCTCATGTAAATGAAACCAAACACTTGGTCTTCTGTGTGACTCGGACACATTCCCTGGAGCATCCCTCCCATGGAACGGAACACATTCCTCTACTGCATCCTGTGGGCTCTTGGGAGCAAGGCTCTAAGCGGGAAGTTTCCCTGGACTTTCTCTTATACGAACTTGGAATCCAGAAAACATTGAGCATAATGAGAGAATGCAGGTTGCAGAGAGGACACTGTCTGGCACCAGTTAATCGATGTGACCCAGGACCCAGGGTCTGAGGATGCTCCGTGAGACAGTGGGGCAGCATTACAATGGCCACTGCAAATCTCACGGATCACATTAAATGTGCATGAACTCCATCACTTACTTAAGAATGTTTCAGGTCTTTAAAAATACAAACCCAATAATTTTCCCCCAGTATCTTTGAGTAAACGTGAGATTCTAAGAAGACATAATAAGCAATCTCATGATTTACGTGCCTTCAGCCGTACTACTCACACGCGGTCCACAAACCCAGACTCGCAGAGTGTGTTCACACAGGCTCCAGTCCCTAGGAGAAGAGCAGATGTATCTTTACTCTTCTCTGTTGCTGCCTACAGGCTTTCAGCTATGGACCAAGGCCCAGGTGGACTCTAAAAATGTGATTTTCCCAGGATGCCACGCAATCACAGGGAAGGAAGAGAGTGTGGTGGGCAGAGCTAGAGGCAGACACCTGTATCCTTTCTGGAATTGCATGTGCACTCCGTGCTTTGCTTTCTACAATCTCCATGGATCCAAGTTGGTAAGGCTTCTGCCCACATCATTTTTATCCAAGGGGAAAACATAGGAGGCAGGCAACTTAGACCAACTCTTAGTAACTAGATGTAAACGCAAATAACAACGAGTGTTTCAGGACTCACATGTGGGATAGTTCAGTGCACATGAGGGAATAGTTCACCAACATGGAGTCAAGTCCTCAATAAGTAAAAAAAAGTATGCATTTGCTTGGCTGTCCCATTTCTGTGCATTACCCTGAAGAAACATACAAATGCTATTTCTATTTATTAACCTCCTCCCTTCCCCTTCCATTTCTTCCTACTTGATCAGTACTGGCGGCTGTTGTCTTCTGCTGCAGGATACGAGGGGCAGCCCCACTAATTCTGACTAGAAGAAAGGTCAGTCAGTGGACATAGGCAGGTGTCTATCCACGGACACTTTTGTGAGCTCATTGTCGGGGGCTCGGGGCCTCTTTCTCAGGCCCAGCCACGGTCCAAGGACTCCGCAAACAAAAAAGAGACTCCAAAGTGCAAACACTGTGATTCTTCATCAGGCCCACAGTGCTTTTGGGGGTAAATCTGGCTCACAGACACATTTTACTTGGCCCTCACAGCATTAAAAAGTAAGCTAACAGTAAAGTTTACATAAAGAGCGCTGTCGCCAGCTTGCTTTGCAAGTAGGAAGATCCGGCCAGCCTGGAGCTCATGCTGCTCTGGTGTCTGAGCACTAACGCAGGGTGCTGGTGCCCTCCCAGTACTGCATCTGTCCTGCTGGCCAGCATCCCCCAGAGCCGGTCCATTCGAACTCACCCATCAGGACTGGGGCCCACAGGCCTGAGTGCAGATCGTGCGCGCCATCCCGTGTCTAGCGCAGACCCAGCCGCCTGACGTGCTTCCATCCCTGGAGGGAGTAGATGCGTCCCACGGACACGCTTTCCCGTGTTGAGATTGTATTTTTCTTTCAGATTGACCATGATGACTGCGGGGACATGGAAAGAGCGGGTGTGTGGGCAGACGGAGTCCCCCCACTGCTGACCTTCTGTACCTGGTGCCCCTTTGGTCCATGTCAGGATCTTCAGAGACAGAATAAATGACATGAAGTGACAAAACAAAGGTGAGTCAGAGCTAGAGAACAAGCATTTTAGAAATATAAAATTCATAAAATGATTAAATATACAAGGGAGTAAGTTATATTAAAGATAAATATATTAACACAAATTTCAAAAATAAAAATCAGAATTGATAACTTGAAAAATAGATTTGTAGTAATTAATATAAACAACGTAAAATATGAAAGCAGGAACAAACTAATAGAAATTTTAATTCACAATAAAAATGCTAAAATAATGTCAAAAACAGAGTTGAATATTATGAAATTCATATTTTGGGCATGAAAAAAGTCAAATATCAACAATTTCATACGTTTGAACCCAATATATGTTACTATTACTCTGACAGTGTTCCCCAACAGCAAAAAAGACATCTGGTTTGGTCCTTTGGCGGGAGAGAATACAGCTGTCCTGGAGGCTGGCCAGTACTCCGTGATAGGCGCTTGGCTGGGCATCTCCTCCCCTGACCTCGCTCCCCCTTCCCTCCCCATCCATTCTGCTGCCTCTGGGCCACTGTCTGCTGGTCCCAAGCACTGTCACCCACACCAGGGCTGTGGCTCCAGTCTCTGCAGCCAGTAGATGATCTAAACTCGGTTCTTTGAGAGTCTTTGAGTGTGGCCTCGACAAGATTCCCTCTTTTTAATATTGATTTTCATAGCATAATGGATGCATTGCTACTCAAATACCTGCTTCCCATCACGAAGTATCACCTCTTCTCCAGGTTCCCCGGTAATAGCAGAAGACCCAAACCAACAGTAACTTAGGCACCGAGGATTATTCCGTCATGGAGGAGAGCCAGAAGAGGGCAGTCATGGGCTGCTGGCCAGGACCCAGGCTGTGTTTAGCTACTCCCATCCTTATTTTGGATTCTATCCTCAAGGTCACAAGATGGCTGCTAACCCTAGCCATTGCATCTGTTTCCTGTCAGGAGGAAGGAGGGAGGAGGGTGGCAAACAAGCTTTTTTTTTTTTTTTTAGCTTCCTGGCACCCTTTCAAGAAGCCACATTCTTCCCTCCGAGGTCTCACTGACCAGAGACTAACAAAATAACCACCTTGGATGCAAGGGAGGCTGAGGAATATGGTTTTTAGCTGAGCGGATTGTTAGTCCCAGTAATAGGGAGAATCTTAACAGGGAAGAAGGGCAGTGGCTATGAGGTGGGCAGGTAGCAGTCACGGCATGGGGATTCTTCTTGGCAGCGGTTCCTCTGTGTTTTCTCTCCCTGCTGCGTTTCTGCCCCCGAGCGCTTTCCCGCCTCTGAGGCTCCTGTAGGCTCAGCGTGGACAAAGGCCCAAGCTGCCGAATCCCAGGGCCCCAGGACGCCCCACCCTGCGCCATGTTGGTTTCTGGGGGGCTCTGGCTGGTGAACGGCTGGACACAGTCAGTGCAGACTGTATAGTGCACATGCCCCAAACCGGCTGAGTCCACTTCACACTGAAACCTAGTGACCTGGGACAATAAATGGCAACTTTTCAAAATCAAGATGAAATATGTGCAGAAAATGATTAGTTTCACCAAATTAGCAATCTCATGAACATTGCTTTACAGATACAGAATGCAAGCTTAACAAGGACAACACAAACGACACATTGAAATGTATTTCTAAGATTTGCAGCTTCGCAGCATTCTTAAACATGCCTTTTTTTTGACTTTGTTCAAAATAGTGAAGGAGCAAATACGTGGGGCTGTTTTCTTCAGCACAGGCCATGGGGGAACTGTTGTCCAAAGGCTCCTCCTGGGTTTCAGAGAATGCAGCACTCCCCGTGGCTTCAGGCTTCTGCCACTGTTTGTAGTGAAACGATTCCTTCTGAAAGAGCCACCAGCTGGGTTGACAGTGTGGGTTTAGGTTTGACTCTTCTCTTAATAATTCAAGCAAATTGAATAAAACAATGTGCAGTCATGGCACAGTGGAAAGAACACAGGTTTTGGTATTGCATAGACTTGGGTTCAAATCCTGCCCTCAACCCTTCCCAGCTTCGTTACACTGGATGATTTGCTTGAATTCTTCATCCTGGTTCTCTTCCCTGAGCAGTTTGGGTAACTGAGGCAGAGTTGGTGACCAGGAGAGCAAGGAGCCTGAGGTGGTCTGAGAGTGGAGGGCCAGGTCCCCAGGTATGTATGCCACAGAAATCCTTGGTGGGATTTTTGCTTTCATTGAACATCCATAAGAAGTAGAGCCTGGGATGCTGTTTTGTAGCAAAGTATGTTCCTCCAGGTGAGATCGGGGGCAATCTGGAGATTACTTTTCAAAGTAGGTGTGGAATTTACCATCTTGTCACAGTTGTCTGACTTACCAGTTACCAATTACTAGATAATTTCTAGATCAAGCTGGTTAGATGGCATGCATGTGTGGACATGTGGCATTAAGATTATTTTTGACAATTTGTTTTATAACTCATTTCTCATAGTGACTAATGCAGAATTGCATGGATGTCTACAAAGCCTCAGGACATTTGGGAAGCCCAAGGCTCCTGCCGCCCCCTCCTCTTTTTACCTTTGCTCATTATTCTTATGTTCCTGATGCCTTAGAGACACTATCAACTAAATTAAACACTGCATTTCTAGAATTAACCCCGGGGACCCACAGCCACAACTGAAGTGGAAGATGGTAAGTGTGGGCACATGCACGAGTGTGCTGAGGACACGGGGGGGGGGGGCGCTGACCAGGCCCACGAGCACTCCTCTCTGAGTGTGTGACTCTGAGTGTGAACTGCACTGAAGTCTTGCTTCTGGACTTTGTGATTGCCTCTTTTTAAAGTGTTGAACAAGAAAGTAAAAACCATAGTTACGTATGAGGAACAAATGAATGCGCTTAAAAAAATCACGTGCTTAAAAAATAAACTAGAGGCAGACATGTTTAATATGAAAGACGGGGCACATGTTTTAGCCTCTGATGCTTCTGAACCCAAGAAAACCAGATTTAGTAAAAGCCCAAGGGAAAAAGCATCAGAGGCGACAACAGATAAGAGAGTTTGAGCCTGCAGGGACAGTGGTGTCTGAAGAGGTTTAGAGGCAAGTGGCCACAGAGTGGAAAGAGAAGCAGCAGTCAGGGCACCAGGGTTGGGAGGCCCTAAGCACCTGTGGAATCAGGAGCACAGACTGGCTGAGTGTCCGAGTCGGTGGCAGATGATCTTCAGAGCCCCTGTCCTCAGCTTCATGGCGCCAGGGCAGAAGATGACCTCTACCGTCCTTGTAGGAGCTGGAGGCCGCTGTCTAGGGAAGCCAAACAGCTTCTGGTCTTGGAGCCCTCAGGACATGTGAGAGCAGAGATGCCGTGAGAAAACAGGGAAGGAGCAACATCTATGGCCCAATCCTCATTTCCTGCCGAGACCGCTTGCCGCCTGGCTTTTACCTTGTAGGTGGGAGGTTAAAGGGTCACTCCTTTTTTTATATATATACATATATAGATATAGATATAGATATAGATAGATATAGTTTTCAATGTTTTATTTATTTTTGAGAGAGAGTAAGAGACAGACCACGAGCAGGGGAAGAGCAGAGAGAGAGGGAGAGGGAGACACAGAATCCAAGGCAGGCTCCAGGTTCTGAGCTGTCAGCACAGAGCCCTACGCGGGGCTCGAACCCACGAGCTGTGAGATCATGACCTGAGCCTAAGTCGTACGCTTAACTGACGAGGCCACTCAGGCGCCCATAGAGGATCACTCTGAAAACAAGGGAAGCCCTCTGGAAGATCTGGTGTAGCTCACTTAATGATCGGGGCCCCTGTCACTCCACCATCTTACAAGCTGCACGCAGTTTTTGAGCAGCTTGTTTTTAAGTAACTGTAGTTTCCCAAAGGAAACGGACACCCAGAAGCTAAAGATGGAAAGAAAGATTGAGAACAATACACACATTGACAAGGAACGATGATAAATGCGGAGGAGACAGAGCTGTGAAGGGAGACCACACTCACCACAGCCAGCGCTTGGGCTCCCTGGCTGCTGGCTGCCGGGCCCCACTTGTCTGCGAGGTCGAAGTCCGCAGGACTCCTTGCTGCTTTGCTTTGGTCGGAAGGACTGTCTGCGGGTGTAGGTGTTGCTTTGAGGTGAGCTGTCTGCTCTGATGTGGGATTAGGAAAGACTGTAAGACTTCACCAGTGTCATTGGCATTTTCCCAGAACCCTCAGGTCAGAAGAAACTTCAAAACACAACAAAACAAAATTACGACCCTCAAAGCGATAAGAGAATGCATTGCATTCAGAAGGCGAAAAGTGATGCTCTAAAAGTGATACTCAGAGAAAGCCTCTGAGACTTGAAACACCAAAGGCAGCAGAAGGCAGAGTAACGTAGAAGTGTTGCAGCAAAAACTGAAGAAATTTCCCAGGAAGTAGAAAAAAAAAAACAAGAACTTAGAAAACTAGTAAACACACACACACACACACACACACACACACACACTCACACACATGATGTTCAGGTGCCTGCATTGACTACAGGTTTGGGTCCCCTCAAAATTCACATGTTGGAATCCTGCCGCCTACGTGTTGATGTTTGGGGTGGGGCCTTTGGGGCAACTCGGCCTGCCGGTCCTCGCGGCAGGTCAGTGCCCTGGTGACAGGGCAGATGTGGGCGCACACTGTTCTCTGTCACAAAAAGACACCCATCGGCAGATCCAAAGACGGTTCACACCCGGCAGCACCCCGGTCTCGGACTTGGAGCCTCTGGAGCTGAGAGAGGAGGATCTCGTCGCTCAGGGTTCCTGGTCATGGTAACGGGTTACATGAGCCTGAAGTGACTCTTTTCAGAATCTATGACATTCTACTAATAGGAGTTCAAAAATAGAAAACAGAGAAATTATGCATCAAAGGACTAATGTAAGACAAATGTCTGGAAGTTAAGGACAGGACTTTCCACATTGAAAGCCGGGTTTTCAAGACAAAGAAGGGAACAAGTCACCACACCAGGACTCATCGTAAGAATATTGCGAGAAATAACATTAAAACATCTGACTTAAAATATTGAGATAAATATTACAAGGAAGAGCTAAAATATTGAAGATCGTTATTTCTGGAAAGTCATTCGTTAAAACAGGCATAAATGGTTCAGAGGAGTGCTGTGTTTCTGTATGAGCCCTACATTTGACTTTTTCAGTTGGTCATGCTTATATATTGACATAAAAATAAACAGACATTACATTATTTAAAAACGTTTTGAGAATTTTTCCCAAATAAAGCACACTTACGCGCTTACCTAACTGTTTTTATTGCTATCTGCATGTGCAGATGAGTACTTACAATGTTAACGTTGGATTCAGGCGTTGAGGAAGGTGATTCCATGCTGCTCTGTCATCTACGAGTGCGAAGAGCAAGCCACAGTAGGGGCAGGCAGGTGTGCCAGACGTCAGCTCTCAACCCTGCAGGGACCAGATGTGGGGCTGTACCTGTAGCCTAAGGCTCTTGGCCAAGAACTGTTGCCATGGTAGTGCACACTGTGGGTGCCCATTTCATCGTCTAGCAAAGACCACCTTGCTAAGAATCAGTCTGGACTTCAACCAGTTATTTCATGCATTGAGCCTTCATTTCTGCTCTTGATTGGAGCAGCTTGGATTGGAAGATAGTCTTTAGAAAATGTGGCATCTTGTATCATCATGTCACCAAATCCCCCTGCTCTGTGGGAAGTTGTATTATGCTCTGTGGATGCCAGACTTGGCCTGTATCACTTCTGAACAGAATCCTCAAGAGTCAGCTCATGGTCCACCATCTTCCCTATTGCCATCCCACAATAGGTGGCAACATCACATGTGGGATCAGACCTTCAGCTTGTGTGCTCAGAGCAAGGACAGAATGGGGCTGTAGCCGGCTCTCGACAGGAATGTGGCACACGTCTGTGGCACACTTTGTGTGGCACAAAGTAGAAAGGCACCTTTGTTGCTCCACATCACTGGTGCTATTGCTGTTGCCAAAGGATAATGCAAGCTCAGCTGGCGATGCCGCATCCGCCCCAAGGAGCGCCACCATGTCCGATTTCCCTGGCACACTGAAGCAATCCACACTTAGGATTTTGAGCTTGAGCAAAAAATGAGGAAGCCATTGATGGGGGTGAAGCTGAGGTATAACATACTCAAGTTTATGTTAAAAAAAAGTCATTCTGGCTGAAGCAGAGAGATGGGGTTGGGGTGGAGGACAAAATGGGTGTGGGGATATTTTATTGGAGGCTACTGAAGGAATATAGGCAAGACATGACAGTGGTGTGGAGGTGGGGATGTAGATAAAGGAACAATGTCAAGGTGAAAAACAAGGATTTTTAGGAGGGAAACTGGTGATGGGATTAAGGCAGAGGGAGGTGGTATCTGACTGGGATAGGGGGGACTCACAGAAGCAGGGAAATCTGTAGAAAGGAAAGTCAGGGACCACTGAGAAGAGGTAAAGATCATGAGCTCTAGTATAAATAGTTTGAGTTGAGGTGGAGTTGAGACATCCAAGCTGGTATTTTGTATGTCTTGCTCTACCCCCTTGATACATTTCTGTGCAAGACAGATAATGCTGTTTGCCAAGTTACTAGTTTTCTGGCGTTCTGGGGAAGCCTGTACTCAGGGAAGAATCCTATCAACACTTACTTAATATATTTTATTATTACTATAATGAATAAGAGGAATGAGTAAGACCACTATTTTTTTTAACCTAGACAACAAGTATGTGGCTCAACTCATGTTCATTTTTACATTTCTGAGAAACAAATGACAGTCTCCTTTTTTTGCAACCACAAAGCAGACCAGGAATTTCAGTGACTGCCTCCAAGTTATAAATGAACTTTATGGCCGTATTACGATTGTCAGTTAAGCCACCCAAGCTGTGCTATTAGTTGACAGTGTTCCCAAGCATCAGCATGCAACAGGTCCATTATGGTGGAGGACAGCCATCGTGGGCCCATTCTGTGAGGAGGACACACTGGAGCAGCAGTGAGCTCTAGCACACAAAGCATAGGCAGCGGTCCACATACAGACCAGTCTAAAAGCATTGAACAAGTGCTCACTTCGGCAGCAAATAGACTTGGAACAACACAGAGAAGATTGGCATGGCCCGTGGGTAAGAAAGGCACACAAAATTATTAAGCAAGACAAGATGCATCATCTAAAACTTCTGGCCATTACTTTTCCATAATCTCTTCAATGGTGACTGCTGGTGCATGTGAGGTTGGAAAGCCACCATTGGCTGCAAGACATGCCTTAGGGCCTCAATAAGTAAAAAGCAGAACAGAAACAAATCACCTTTAAGGAACATAGCGAAATATGTGAATTGGAAACTTTTTGCCCATGAAAACCAATGAGGTGAAATACTGATCCCATGACATCCCAATTATGTCCGTGTCTAATAGCACTTGCATGGTGTACAAGCACACTCCTGCCCATCCACACACACCCTCCAGCCTTAACTTAAGCTGCCCTCTAAGTGTTTCCACATTCTCAGTCATCCCTTATCTGGCTGTGCACACTCTCTCCAGCTTCAGGACGTGGCCCTCAAGCTGGCTGATGGGAAACCAGTCTTTCCTTTCCTCTGGGAAATACGCTCCTTTAAACACCTGGCCCCAGCTTGTATGCCGTTCAGAACCACATGCCCAAGCAGCCCAGGGTTCTGCCTTCCGTGTAACATCCCTTCTCTCGAGTGTTGCTGAAGAAGACCACTCACTCCCTCAAAATTATGGCTTCCCACAGGGTAGTTGCCTTCTGAGTTGGAAAATTTTCTCCTCAAGGATATGGATTCTGATTGAGCTTGCATGCTTTAATTATAAGCTTCGGCGCAAAGACAACAGAAGTGGTTTTCTTCTAAAACATTGCTGTTCTTTCTTTGGACGGTCAGTGATCTCCAGCCTCAGCTGGTTCCCCTCAGTGCTGGCCCCCTCCGTGAACTGCTCACACACGGTATGGAAGGTGGCCCCCTCCGTGGACTGCTCACACACGGTATGGAAGGTGGCCCCCTCCGTGGACTGCTCACACATGGTATGGAGGGCAACTTACAAGGGCAGTCACTTCGGAAAACAAAGAGTTGTAGAAAAGATGAAAGACACTGTGTTTATATTGGACTACTTGATATAAGCTGATTCTGAGACTTTTTGAATAACAGCCAACCGGACATTTATGCTCTCTGAACAGTAATTAATGTTTTTCTCACAGATATCTATTCTGCTCAATATAGAGATTTGATTTAATTACAAACCCTAGCAAACCAAACCGTGTGTTTTGCACGTGGTAAAGGACCACACACTCACTAAAGCCTTAAGTGGAATCAGTTTACTGTGGATTCTCTCCAATATTATGATGTTCTGTTGTCCAAAAATACAGTTCTGAAAGATGAGGTTAGATTTATTCGTGCTGTTTGGCTGAGATTTCATTGAGTGAGAGGGCTTTCACAGTCTTCGTAGACCAAGCAAATTGTATTAGGCCAAATTGTTTTTAGGTGTATATATGGAATCTCTCCAGTTTGTTATGGGTCCTGAAATCTTGGAGGCCTGGGATTTTGTTTTATTTTCCCTTTTTAAAATTCCCTCATGCCCTCTGATATTATTCAGAATAAAACACATTTTTGTTTCCTATGTGTCTGAGAACAGTGGAAATGCAGGATACGCTTGAGTTTTAATGCAGCTACAAAAGAAAAGTGTCACTGCCACTACGGGCACCAGACAAGACCGGTGGGGCCTTGTGCTCCCAGGGACCAGTTGTCCCTCGTGGGAGCCACTTACCTGCACGAGGAGCAGCATCAGACTTTTTCTTAGAGCACAGACAGCAGTCAGATTTGCAGTTTTCATGAATTCAGTGGTTCCCTCCTTCATTCTCTGACCAACCTCAACTTAGTGCTGATTAGATATGAGCCACTGTGCTGTCACAGCTCAGGCCAGCTGCGGGTGCTCAGCTCACCACATGGCTCTCTTAAGTTCCAGACTAAGGTATGTTCAGGTTGAAGCGCAGCATGCAAAATGTCTCCACCCCCTTTTACCGATCCCCTGAGCCATAAGCTCCCCAAGAAAAAAGAAATCTTTCTCTGAGGAGACTGGCTTCCTTTCAAGCTTATGAAAACCAGCCAGAGGGCTCAGGCTAAGTTTAGACAACTAAAAATAAAGTGAAGACTTGGTTTTTAAAGTTATTATTATTATTATTTTAAAAGCTGTTTTAAATGTACTCATATAGTGTTACAAAATCAGACTTAAAATGTTTCATTGTGATCATGAAAATCAGTCTGGTTTTGGCTCTGATAAAATGAAAAGCTTCTGTAATGAATGTTTCTTCTCTTTCCTTCTCTCTTAAGAACCAAGAGGAAATTCCACTTACACAAGGCACCAAGGGTTGGTTGTCAGAGTCGTAAAGACAGAAGGTGGGATGGGTGCCAGGGTGGGGGAGGAGGATAGTGTTTAATGGGGACAGAGTTTCTGTTTTACAAGATGAAAAGTTATGGGGATGGAGGCTGCACAACAGTGTGAATGGGTCTCATGCCTCTGAGCCGTACGCTCAGAAATGGTGAAGATGGTGAGTTTTGTGTTGTGTGTTTTACCATGAGAAAAAGAAAAGAAAAACCAAAACCAAAACTAAATATGCAGAATTCTTTTTAAATGTTTGTTTATTTATTTTTGAGAGAGAGAGAGACATCGAGGGAGGGGCAGAGAGAGAAGGAGAGAGAGAATCCCAAGAGGGCTCCATGCTGTTAGCACGGAGTTCAATGGGGGCTTGAACTCACGAACTGTTAGTTCATGACCTGAGCTGAAAATAAGAGTCAGGATTCTTAACCTACTGAGCCATCCCAGGCGCCCCTAAATATGTACAGTCCTGTGGGATAAAGATAATTGTGATCTTTGCCCATCACTCCACCTGCTTGTCATTTAGTTCTTAACCATCATCTTTTCCCTTAAAAAACTGAATGCATTATCAGACATATGTGCTCGTATAGATGCTGTATTTCTGGTGTAGATATGGATTTGCCTGTTGATGTTTGGCTTTCTTCTGAATATTATACTTTTTAATATATGCTAAAAATATAAAGAATGAAATAAGATTCTGAAAAATGGCAGGCCTGGTTGCACTCTCTGTTCTGCTTTAATGGAGGAAATGCCGCACTTCTCTGGGAAGCTGGACGATTGTGAGGTGGCTGTTCCCTACCATTGTTGAAACTCAAACGTAAATTTTCTGAATTTCTCCAAACAGGAAGATTCTTATCAGATCTTAATTAAGGCAGGTTCTACAACAAAATCCAACAAATTCTAAAGACAGAGAGTTTAAATGCAGCTGCCTGGAGAAAGAGGTGCCTTTGGTCATGTGGACACTCAGCCTCTCCGTGGCATGACCTGCCCACCAGTTCTCTGTGGGGCCAGCAGGTGCAGCCCCTGGCTTCCAGGCCTGGCCCCGAGCCTGCAGCCACGGCCTGGGCACCGGGAGGCTGGCAGGCTTCCGGAAGCTCTGCTCACCAAATCTGGGAGCTGCTGTGGCCAGGAGGGGAGCAGGGAAGGCAAATCCTAGGGGCCTCCCTCCAGTAACATCGGGCTTGTCCTATAAACTTCCCGATGTGTCCAAGCACATCGCATCACATCACGTGTCACTTTTTCTTAAGAGAAACAGGCATAAAGCCGGGTGAGGTAGTGCGAAGTCAGCTGTGGACACGCGTCAGCCCCTGCAGCTGTTTGCGTGGCATGCGGAGCATAGCTGGGCAAAGCCCCACGTCCCCAGACCGCAGAAGCAGCAGTCGATGCAAAGAGTTGCAGAAAGATCAAAACATGCATGATTAATAAAAAGCAAAGTCTGGCTGAACAGGAGGAGAGCCTCTGGGGAAAAAAGTCCAGAACTCTGGGAAAACAACAGGGCTGAGGCTGGGCTTTAGTGTCACGGCTGAGTGGGGGTGCCACACTCCCTGGAGTTCCGAGCATAAACTCTTCCAGCGACCTGGGGATACCAGTGAACGGACACACAGTTACGCACACATGTGTCTGAGTCATGAACACCATGAACAGTTTTCGGTAAATAATTGAATGTAAATATATAGTTTAAGACAAATACAATCCGAGATCGTTAGTAGAGCTTAGTTTCTCCAGTGACTCTGTGGCCTTCAGCTCAGCCCTATTCATGGACAGAGTAACTCCAAGGACAGTTCTGTCACTGGAAACTTCTCAAAGCACCTCCGTCCTGGTATAGGTAATAGACTCCACACATTTTGCCTGTCCTGTGCCTCAGAGACTCTCAAACCCTGAGACGGCCTCCCTTGGTTCCTTAGAGCAGAAGGTAAGCGCGTAGGGATGTTAGATATCCTGTTCTGTGCATCAGGCATAATTCTTGCCTCCTGTTGCAGAGGAGAGAGTCAAACCTAGGGAAAACCATGTAAATTGACTATGGCCCAGGATTAGGAAGTGACACTGTAAGGGTCTGACCCAAATGTCTGTTCAGCACCAAAACCTGTGTGCTTCCCACAAGGCCATGCTGCTTTTTAGGGATGTGTTCTTACTAGAACACAGAACAACTTACAGAGGCACTGATACACATCTGGAGAAGAGGCATGGCAGATGTCAGGACAGGACAGGACAGGAAATATCCATCCACAGGATGCAGATATGGATGAGAGATTCCAACCATTACCCTACAACAGAAAAAACACGTATGAGAAAACAGTTAAGAAAACCCAAAGTCAGATGTGCAATAAAATGAAAGAGAAAATATCACTTAGTGTGGCAGAGAGCAGAGTCAGAAGATAGGACTGAACCGTGGACATTTTGCTCTATGAAGTCATGACATGGGAAACACTGGCTGAGGCACCCTGACCTGACAGAGCAGACCCACCTCTCAGGGCCGGGGGAAAGCCTTCTGCCCTGCACGTCCCCTGGCAGTCATGATGCACTGGAGAACACCCAGCCCTGGAAATGTGCTGAGAGCTATTCCCAATTAGCAGCAGTATTTTCCTTGGCATATTATTCTCTGTGAGAAGAAAGAGAACAGCCTTTATCTTGGCTTTGCTTTCGCACCCTTAGCTTTTTTTTTCCCCTCCCTGAAATGTCTTTCTGTGTAATTCAATGTAGCTTAAGACACTCTTCAGCACTCGACAAATACTGATTGCAAGTCTAATATGTGGGACTGAAATGAAAATCCTGGAACACACACACACACACACACACACACACACACACTCGATTCTTGTGAAAGCCTTTTAACGGCTCTCCACTGTGAATAAGAGTCACACTGTTGGTGCCGGTTATGACAACCTCTTCAGGCAGCCTGATCTGAAAAGGAAAATCAGGAAATGTGTTTTTGTGCCACACCAGGTGAGGGGCTGCATGCAAATTTCTACTTGAATATAGAGTTTTTCTATCCTTTAAAAAGTGAGTAGAAAGTTATAAAATTATTAGAAGCAACATTTTCACACTTTCTGGGTAAACATCCAAAGAAGGCCTGGGTTTTTCCCAGACTTGGACTGACAGGTGCCTGGGTTAGCAGTTCTGCAACCATCAGCCTGTCCAGTGGGGCAGGGGGTGACCCCACGGCCACCACAGTGTCCAGCAGGGCAGGGGGCTGACCCCAGAGCCACCAAGTGTCCATGCAGGTGGAAGCAGACTCAGGATGAAGGACAGGGATATGGACAATCCTGGGTTCCCAGGACGGGGAGGTTGAAGTGATGCTTTATCTTTGCAGACTTCACGCGAAAATGGATGAGGTCTCAGAGTCACTAACTGTGTTGCTAAAATTGTGTTTCTTCTTACTCTCCATTTCATGCAGGGACATAGGAGACTTTGAGGCCTTGGGATTTGGCCAGAATTGTTCTCACAGCAGATTATAATAAGGCGTGGTATTTGGACTTGTGAGCTCATGGAAATAAGCACATATCAGCATTAACTGTAGATGGACCTTTAGGTACAGGCTGTTTGAAGTGCTGGAGCAGCTAGAAGACGGCTCTGAAGGAAGCAATCAGAATGTAACACAGAAGAGCACATAGTTAGATTTAGGAGACTAATTAATCTTTATAAATTAATCAAATCAAGTGGTATAAATATCGGGAAAGCCAGAGAGAAACCCCTCTTTGCCTTTGTTTTCCTTGAAATGATATATAGGTGTCCCTCTAACTTAAAGGCTAGGAAAAAACTAGGCTTAAAAACAATGAAGCATAATTACTGTAGTGCCAGGGTATTGGTGAGCGTCTAGCCTGGCCATCTTCTAAGATGGGCTGTCTTGGATGTCGGAGTCGGAGCACCTTCCAGTGTGAGCCCCAGCACAAATGTGACCATGAACACAGGTGCCAGGGAACTATTCTCTCCACTCACAGCATCCGCTCTAGAGCCATAGCCACCTCCACCCCCACCAGACCCTGGGCTCTACACTCTCCTCTGCACACAGTGCTTGTTGAGTAAGAACAGCCTTTTATCGCATCAAGCACCCAGCATCTGGTTCTGGCTCTCCTTCAGGATGAACTGGCCTTTTTCACCTTGCTACCACAGGACGCATGGTTCGGGGTTTAAGTGCAGATGGTCAGTAAACAGTGCAGCCTGTTCTGGACGGTGGGCAACTGTCCTGGGAGTGTCCCTCCTGAGTGCCACAGCCAGCCAAAGAGGACTGTCCATGGACGGGAGAGAGCTCTGTCAGTCAAGGGTCTGCAACTTACCAGGATTCCTTCATGGAATCCCTTTGAGGGGTGATTCTCGAAGCGTGTGGTTTATTATTGTAATTGAGAACCTTATAAAAATACTACTTGTCTACAAATGGCCAGAAGTCCAACTTTTCTATCATGTTGTCTTCATCTCTCTGAACAAATGTAAAATAGGAACTGAGTGAAAAGTGGAGTAAGAATTTATCCTTAAGAGATAATATGTCCAACACTATTTAGAAATTCATGTAACAGTTTACGAGCTGTACCGGCGGCGTGGCTGGGGGCTTAGCTGGGGGCTCGGCTGGGACTCAGCTGGAAGAACAAAGCCCGGGTATAGCTGGCAGCCTCCTGCTTCCTCCCGCAGGGAGAGCAGTGGCTGGATCCTTGCCTCACCAGGGAACCGACTGCTCCCAGGACCTTAGTTACTGGACGTTAGATGCTGCAAAGTGCTCTTTCTGGATGAAAAGGTAATTACAGTGTTTAATAGCAGCTCCAGGAAGTGCATAGCCTACAACTTTTTTCCCTTCCCTTTGGCTAATAGAAATGCACAAGCGAAGCCATCCAGCCCCTCCACTGATAAGGACTGCTTTTGGGCAGAATCCCCAAAGTACCAGTCCCCTGAGAAACCACTTACGTGATGAAAATGTGGAAGAGGAGAGAAGGCCTGAGAGCAGGAGAGAATGGAGATGCCAAGACAAGAGGGAGGGAGGGGGGGAAGAAAGGAGAACCACTTAGGTCCTGGAGGGGCCGCTGGGAAGGTTTGGCTGTGTGTTGTGTCCTGGGGGAAAGTATATGGCCTCCCCTGACTGCACAAGGGACACAGTGCTCAGGATTCAGCTGTCAGTGCATGTTACTGGCCTGTTTCTTCTGTGTTCAGTTCTTCAATGGCTCCCCTACCTTAAGAGGAAGCATGTTGAGAAGATGAATCCCAGTGACCAGCATCTCGATACACTCCACAGATCTTGTCTGTGCTCTCTGAGTCTCCAAGCCGCCCCCCCCCCATTTCCTGCCACCTGCAACACGTGGCCCGAGGTGTCCCTGTTTCCACAACTCCTGACTTTCTCCACAGTGAGCCACTGCTACAAGACACCGTTGTGGACCCATGTGTGTGGAGCTGTCACTGTGCTACTGCCCAGGGCAGAACACACGTCTCCTACCACGGGTGGTGTTGGCGCGGCGGGGGGGGGGGGGAGTCCTTCCACCCATTAAAGCTGAGAGACTGGTGCCCTCCCCACACTGACTGGCCTCCCCCGGGAGAGCAGGGCTCTGTGCTCAGGGGTGCGGTTTAGATCCACTCTCTGAGGGCCTTCCAAATACCGCCTCCAGGTTTGGATCTAACACACGCGTTACCGTGCTGCTGTTTGTGCAGCGTCCCTGGGTTAGCTTTTTGTCCACCGAGCCTCCTCCTGTGACCCTCAGCTTGAGGCTCTCGTCTGGGCCTTTCTGCAGCCCTGCATCGATTTCTCCAATGATTTTTATTTATTTATTTTTAATGCTTATTTATTTTTGAGAGGGAGAGAGACAGAGCGTGAGCAGGGGAGGGGCAGAGAGAGAGAGGGGACACAGAATCTGAAGCAGGCTCCAGGCTCTGAGCTGTCAGCACAGAGTCTGACTAGGGGCTCGAACTCACGAAGTGTGAGATCATGACCTAAGCCAAAGCTTAACCAACTGAGCCCCCCAGGGGGTCCCCCAAACAGTGATTTTTAAAGCAGTAATAGGACAATGCTGGGACAGTAAAGATCACTTCACCTGAATTTTCGGTTTATTATTTACAAAATGTGGAATATGGAGTTGAATTGGCTGTCACGTGGGATCCATTGTATTTAATGTTTGAATTTATAATCAGATTTCTTTCAGTGTTAAAGTTTTTGTATCTCACCTATTTAACCTTGAAGCAACTGCTTATATGTTCCTCAGATGTTTCAGTAAAATGCAAAGTATAAAAAAAGACATAATTCTAGATGAATCATCACCTACCACTGAATAAAAACACACTTATTTCGTAATACCAAAAGGGGTTTACTCAGGCATACCAAAATGATAAAAGGAATTTCTGAATTTCCCATTCTGTGGATATCTTTGAATAGGGTAGAGAAAATTGCTGATAGCTAGTTTGAATAGCAAGAAATTTCTGGAAGGAAAGCAAACAACTGTAAGTGTATGAAACTGATCTTCAAGAGAAAATGCTGGCTCAAAGCAATTTTATCCCTATACATGTACCTTCTTTTTACCACAGTAATGAGATTGTATTACAAAAAATATGCAAAATAAAGAAGACCAAAATCACCTTGAACAATACAATCATCATCAGCGTAGCCACACCAATATTTCCATGTAAATTCTTTGGGCTGTTCTCTCCGTTATGTAGCTGCATGGTCATGTTTGCACCGTGCAGGCAGTCTGATATGTGTTTCTGAACTGAAAGCTCGATTATACGCTTACCTCCATATTGTCACATACGTTTTAAGCTTTGATCGGGAGGGAGGAAGAATTGGGTTTTTCTAATTTTTCTTGTCTGCCTCACAAATGCGGTTCACTTTGCTTTTACACACCCCAGCCCCAACAGGTGGGGGATGGACACCCAAACTGAGCACCTGAACCCTTCTGGTTTCAGGCTGACTCAGCTTCCTGGGGGGAACAGTCAACTCTGGGCATCCCCTCCCCTCCTCTGGGCTGTCGTGGCGGGTTGGACCCCACTCCAGCAAGGTGCCATCTGCGGGCCTCTGCAGACCTCCCTCCCTGGCTCTCCCAACTCCTCAGCCCTCCGTTCAGCCATGGCGGGTTTCCCAGTGTCCTGCGAGGCTGAGGAGCCTCCATCTGTGTCCCCAAGGCTCCCTGAGGGGCAGTTGTGGTTGCCCGGCTGGGGACAGCGGCTCACAAGGGCTCAGTGACACTTTGGGGCCCCCACAGCACATGGCCTGCGGAGTCAGAGGAGGGAGAAGAGGTTTCAACTCCCATCCTGTGGCTTCCTTCCTCCCAGGACTGCCTGCTTGCAGAGGCCTCTCCTGGCCAGGTGTCTACCGTCTCCGGAGCCTATCACTGTGCAGAAACTCTTCCAGGCCTGGCGGGTTAGTATGTTAAGAGAAACTCGAGGGTTTAAAGACAAAGACATGTCTGTGTGTATATGTGTGTATGTGTGAGGGTGTGTGTGCATGTGTGTATGCACACCTGCTTGTATGTTTATCTTCTCAGAAACATGACTTTAAAACATCTTGTGTCTCATTCCTTTGCCATACTCTGAATAATGCCTCTAAGCGCCTCCCCACTTCCCAGGGGAAACAGCTACTTCTGCCCAAGGATGGGAAGGATCCCAAGTGCAGAGAGTGGCAGGGAAAAACACACTAGTTCAATCACACTTCTAAGTGATCTCTGTTGCACCAATAGCTCCTTAGTGTTTCATGTTTCCTAGAAATGTGTTGGGTGTGGAATAAATTGGAGCGTGAAGAAAGGAGGTATCATTCCAGATTGAGCTGCACGTAGTCCTCAGGTGAAGATGCAGAGTTTTCTTCCTACAAACATGAGGCTGGAGTTTGTCATCTGTGGGAAGAGGGGCCTCAGCTGAGACCTGCATCTTTATTACCAGGCAGTGGAAAGCAGCTGATTTCTTCCTGTGAGGCTCTGAGGAGCAGCGCCACGAGAAAACAATTACTCTGTCAGAAGAGGATGATCAGGAGTTCTGAGTGTAGTTCATATTCCAGGCCCTTTTGGATGTGAGGGTGAGCTGGCTGCGACATCTGTCACCCCATTGATCACCAGGGTTGATTCAGCTGATCTGGCTGGCTAGGCGGGTGTCCCCTTCCTCCCTCACCGCTCCATGTGTGTCCCTCCCGAAGCTGCGCGCTCGGTCGAAAAGGACGACCTTCCCCGATAGAGGAGGACCGTTCTTCGGTCAAGGGTATACGAGTAGCTGCGCTCCCCTGCTAGAACCTCCAAACAAGCTCTCAAGGTCCATATTCCAGGCCCTTTCACTCAGGGGCGCTCTTCCTGAGGTAGGTGGGGAAGGGGGCGTGGGATGAACCCAGGTGAGAATGTCCTGCTAATACTGAAGAAACGTATAAAATGTAAGTCGCTATTGCAGAGGCTCCTAGATTCCTTCTGGACTATTCCTTTTCAGACACTGTACATAGCTTCTCTGTGCTGAGCCCAAGAAAACTCAAAAAGACCAAATAAAAGTTAGTCCCACGTGCCCAGACCCAGTTCTGAAGGCTCCCCGGAGTGCTGAGCACGACCTCTTTCCTCTCCACTCTCCTGTGCTCTCTGCTGACAGGCTGGTCTCTGCACCCTGACGAACAACAGCTACTGACCATCCCCAGGAGTGGCAAAGAGCAGTAGAAATCAGGAAACTAAAATTCTAATCATAGTTCTGACCTCGAATCAGTTACACACCATGCCTCCCCCTCTGCTTTCCCACTCGCACACGGAAAGGTGTGCGGAGCCCTGCGTGTGCCTCTGCTTGCCAAACGTCCTGTGATTCCAGGCAATCCGAGAAGGCAGGTGGTGCCCCGGGGTCCCCTGCCTGCGTCTGTGCAACCAGGCCCCAGCTGCCGCCAGAGGTACCCGGGCTGCGGCTGGTGGAGGTGGAGTGGTTATGAGTTGGGTTTTGGAGGCTCACACGTAGGTTTGAATTCCACACAGGCCACCGATTAGCACTGTGAACTAGGCAAGTCAGGAGACCACATACCCCAAGTCTTTCAGGTTTCTGTTCTAAGGAAATTAATCAGCAAAGACTTTTGAGGATCTTACACAGTTGATGTCAGGAGCCATCTAGGAGCTTGGGAAGCATCACTATTGCAGGAACCAAAGGTCCATGTGTTCATATAAAGTGAAAATCTGGCAGTTGTCCCATGATGCATACTTCCTCTAAATGCTTCCAGACACCAATTTCCAGTCTAATCCCGTTCCACTGCATGTCCAGTGGGGAGCGGTTGTCTCTCTCCTGGTCACTCCTGGACACTCAGCATGGATGTAGCACCTGGCACGTCGTAGGTGTATGTCCCAGCATGTAGCAGACTGAAGGTACCCGCTCATGACTCCTGCAGTCACACTCCTGTTCCAAAGCTCGTACTCACCAGTCTGTGTGATGTGTGCATCACTGTCTTTGATCCTCTACCAGAGCCTGTGCTAAATGCCTTTTCATGTATGTTCTGATGTGAGAAACAGAGGCAGAAGGAAATGGCAGATAAAATTAAATTTCTTTATAACCTGCAGCCCATTGGCAAATACTTGAGGCAGGCAGAGTAAAACCTTTCTCCAGGAACTCCCTACTGTCTTAAAGTTAACGCTTTGCTAGAGGGAAAACCACCTTAGGGTGACAATAGCCAGGCCTTTAGGATCCTGTGAGTCTTCTGTAGCATATGAAAATCTCACTGGAAACTTCTCCTGGACTTTACTTCCCCCACCTCCCAAGTATATAACCAGTCTCTCCTCAGGGTCTGGGGAAGCTCTTCCTGTCCACAGGTCCTGTCCCTGGGCTTTAATAAAATCACCTTTTTGCACCAAAGACATCTTCAAGAACTCTTTTTTGGTTGTTAGCTCCAGACCCCATCACCCCAAAACTTCATCATTTGGTGCCCAACATGGGGCCACGAGTCTTTTCATCTGGACTCTGAGTGGTGCAGTCTTGGTGAGTACTTTCTGTTTCTTTACTCTCATTTCAGGGGCTTTTTGAGAAGTATGGTCTTATTGGAATGCTTTCACGTGGATTGCTCAGGCTGCAATCCTCTAGACTGTGGCTACTCTACAGGGAGGAGAAAGTCTTTTGGCTGGAAGTTAGCACCCTGGCTGGAACGGTAATAAGACCCAGAAACTTGATCCCCTCTCTTTATCCTGTCCTTATACAAAGCTGCCTGTCTTGGGCAGGGAGCAGCCACCTGTGTGACTAGCATGTGCCCAATCTTAAGACTCCCATGTGAGGTTTCCTCCTCATTGGTCTAACGTGATCCCCTCCACATCTCTGGTCTAGCTGCTTCTGGCTGTGAGACCTCCATTCGGAGCCGCCCAAAACCAGTACTTTACTGAATTAAAACCCAACTCGGGACATTTTCCTAGGAAGTTGGCCTTAAGGACTGCATCTGTTGGATGTTGCTTAGATCATGATGGATTTCTAGCTTTACTATTTTCCATCTTTGTCCTCCACCACAGAATTGGGTAATTTTATAAAACTTTCCCAGGGTTTCCATAAGTTAAAAATGGTGGGTTCTTTGTGGCCTTTGCAGCAAGGCACTCTCGGTCCACACACCAGCACCATTTGTAGTCTAGAATGCAATGGGGAAGTGAGAGGAGGGCCAGCCTCCCTCCTACAGGGACCTCTAACGGCCCCAGTGATCATAGCAATTTTGTTCCAGGGACACCTCGGGTCACTTTGATACCTCAGGAACCTCTGATGTATCCTGTGCCTAGGACGCCACCCAGGAGTCATGGGGGTGGGTTTTGTGGTAATGGACCTTCTCTCTTCGGTCCCCAGAAACTCTCCCTTGGGATGCCTTTTAACCCACTGGAAACAATTTGGATTGCAAAATTTGGGAAAGGACTAATCTTTTGTAACACTGAATGGCCATAATAGGATCTGGCAGTAAAATCTCTTCTGCAGGAAATGGCAAATGGACTGATGTATCCTTGGTCCAGGACTTCATGGCTCTAAATCAGGACCCAGATCTAAGGGCCTTTTGCAGAATGTTTTTCCCTGAATATGTTTGGCTAGTAAACTCCCTCCAGACACTGGATGTCTAAACAGGCCTCCTCCTGATAGAACTCAGTCGATGGAGGAAAAAGGCCATCCCTGACAAAGGGGTGCAGACTCTCTCACTAATCCTAATAGTGGGAGCCTCTCCCTCATTAATTTCCCAGGTTAATGGCTCTAACTAGTGGCAACTGGTTAGTCTATCCCAGGATGGGGACTTTAAGGAAAATTCCCAAGAAGAGCAGCTGCTGAAACTCCCTTTGTTTGGGGGAAATTCCCAGTCTTCTTTGGCCTGACAGGGACTGCCTAATTCCACTAGTTGGTGGAAAACAAAACAAAACAAAAACTTGGCATCTGCCCCTCTGTCCCAGCTGACAAGGTTAGAACCGGGAATCTTCCTTCTCTGCCTTCTGCTGGCACCTCGCCTTGTCTGCCTTCCCTTTCCCTTCCTCCTTTGTCTGCACCACCTTGGGTGCGGCCTGCACAACTGGCTCCTCTACCATCTTCAGTGCCTTGGGCACCATCGGCTCCTCCTCCCACCCTCCAGGTCAGGAGCAAAGAGCACCCCCTTGGACCACCCCTTCAGAATTCCCCAGTGTTCCAGGTAAAAACTGACAATAGGGAACATATTGATTGTCTCTTAAGTGGACCCAGGTGGAACATATTTGGTGTTTGAACTAATTTAAGTTTGTTGGTTTAATTAAGATAGACATGTCTTTGGAGTTACTAGCGTTATATATGAAATTTTTATTCTACCTAAGTTTGCTAAAGTCAAATAAGCTCATGTTATCTCTGTTGCAATTTGTTAGCAAAAAGATAACTTAGAATAATAGTTAATTATGTCTCAAAGTTTTCATGGGTAATTAAGATAGTTTTCAAAGTCTCTGGTAACCTGACTTTAAAGTTTTGCTTGCATGATAAATGGGATTAAATTCATTGGATATCTAGGTCTTTTCTAAATGGGATGGAGTGCTAAAGTATTGATTACTAAAGATAAGGTTTATCTGTTTTTGACTTCTCATTGCAGAGAAAGTAAGGATATTTTGGTCTGTTGGAAACATGCTTCATGCTTAATTGATTCGTGAATTTGCCATCTAAAAAATTCTGGTGTAAGAGTTCACAATTGATTATTATTTAGTTTTCACTGGAGACTAAAGTTTCCAAGAGTTAAAATTCAGCTAAAGAGTTAAAATTCAACTAAGACTGATGGAAATAAGGAAAGCAACTCTGTAAATAAAAAAGTAGATGTGTAGGAAAGATATAAGGAATGGAAATACATTTTCGTGGAAGGTAAAATAAAATAATTTTGTCCTAAATGAGACCAGTTGTTTGGAGAGAAATGGCTTGGGACAAAATCTGAATTCAAAGGAAAGTCGTAGAAGGTTTATAAAGGGAAATCTTTGGAAAGGAATTTTACGTATGGTCAGGACAGACTAAGGTTAAAATAAATGGGTTTTAAAAGTACACTGGTATAAGGTTAAACTTCTGATTTTATCTCTGTTCAAAAGACAAAGTTTTCTTGGATTGTTGATCTGCTCTTTTTTTTTTTTAAGTTTCTTTATTTATTTTGAGAGAGACAGAGACAGCATGAGTAGGGGAGAGGCAGGGGGAGCCAGAATCCCAAGCAGGCTCCTCACTGGCAGTGCAGTGCCTGACCCAGGGCTCAAACCCACAAAGCCTGAAATCATGACCTACCTGAGCCAAAACCAAGAGTTGGACACTTAACCAACTGAGCCACCAAGGCACCCTGATCTGCTTTTGCAAAATAATATGCAAAGGTTTTTTTTTTGTCAGCCTGGAAAACCAAAGCTTTAGGTTTAGTCTTTATCAAGTCTTTGATTGCTTAGTTAAAACTTCTCAATGTTAAAGGAGTTAAGTTTTACTAACAATTTGCTTCTGAAATCTCTTATTGCCATCTTGGTTATATAAGTAGTTAAGATTTGAAATGATTGATAATACTATTTAGAATGTGCTCTATCACTTTCTAAAGTTTTTAACAAACTTCCTAGGACTTAAGTTGTAAATGAAGTCTTTTTGACCAATTAGGCCTTTTTCTTTGGTATGTTAAGTGCAAAGCCCTGTCAGATAATGGTAAACCTTAGGTTACATTTAGGTAAATGCTGTAACTATTCTAGAGATTATATGCAATTCACTTTTAATATGTTCTGATAGATGGTCATCACTTAATATTCTGATTATTGAAGTGTTATGTGCCACAGAAATAACTGAATTTCCTTGTCAACTGCATTCTAAGGAACTCTCATCAGGTCTTTAATCATGTCCATTTTTTGAACCTTTTTGTCATAGTTTTGTGCCTCTTGTTGGAAATATTGCTGGTTCTCTAATGTTTGCTCTTCCTGATTAAGGAAACTTTCTCAAGATATCCATGACATACAATAATAGGATAAATGATTCTTCTGTAAACAAACTAAAGTGTTTAACTCTTCCTTCTATCTAAACCCTTTGAAATTTACAAACTCTATGAGTGTTCTTTCTTCCACGGCAATTACAGTTATTTGCGTAAGTTCAATGAGAATCTTCTCCTTGGAAGAGGACACTATTGGAAACATTGGTTATTTTACTAAGGCTCAGTCTGGAATGTCAAATGTGAGATACGTGCATAGACTCAGATATGACCAGACAGTTTTAAGGAACTAAGACTGACTTTATGAAGCATGAAGCCAATCAAGCCCCTTGGAAATGTTGCTCTGACACCTGCTGACAGAGTTCCCAGCAGCCTTACCAGGTGAGTAAAGAAGGTCACTTCCTGGCAGGTGCAGGAACCTCAGGATATCTTTGGGACCTCATGGAACGAATTTGCCCAAATCTACAGGTACTGTAGACATGTCTGATGGCAAATATTTGGCTTGGCTTCTGGCCTGGAGAGGATACTAAAAGGTTCAATCTAGATTATTCATGAAAAGTTCCAACAAAGCAAACTTTAAAAGATCCATTTGATCAACCACTACTCCTGCTGAGCTTATGTAAATAATTAGACCGAGTTTGTTAAAACTGAACTTGTTTTAGAAAAAATTAGTCTAGATTTGTCTATCTCTGAAAATGAGGGTTGTTAGAGAGAAAAATTATGTTTTAATAACGCACCTTTGTGGGTGTTAAATTCTAGTTCTGATTATCTTTAAATGCTGTTTGCCTAAACTGGACAACTTGAAATAAACTTCAGAGAAATTGTCACAATAGCACAAGTATGGATAATCTTCGTGCTTGTCATTCTGTGGGGATAACAGGACCCCATAAGCATAGGATTATTTAAACTGTGGTAGAGCCCTTCCCTCAGGAATGTGGTGGAGGCCTCCTCAGAACAAAGGAAGGCAACATGCAATGTGGCCCAATCAACTCCTACACACGTATGCATAACTCTGACACAACTCTGTAACTTGACTGTGTCCAGTCAGACTATATATGTCACCATATATGGGAGACAAAGAGATAGAAATTGCATAAAAGTTTACACCTCACTGCTCTCGGGGCTTAGCCTTTTTGGGGGTTTAGCCCACTGAGCCTGTGCCAGCATGAATAAAGCTGCTTCCTGGAAAGAAGAGCCTGGGTGTCCTTGTCTCTCTGCGAGAATCCTGCTACATTTCATGGGGGCTCACATCTGGCATTCGGAGACAGTGCATTTCCACCTCCTTTGTCGTGGGGGTGTGAATCTCAGAGTGTCAGAGTAGTGACCTCGCATGGGGCCAGGGGACCCCTGAGGCCCAGGAACCAGCTCAGGGAGCGCCGCCCATCAGACTGCTAAGAACCCGGGTTCATTTTGGTAGATCTGCCCCTAACAGGCACAAGGGGAGCCTGATCACCTCCCAGAGTTGCCTAAGTGGTTCCATAAGGAATAAGGAACGAAGCCCCAGCTCTAAGGCGCTAAGCGCTGGGTGCTGGGCGCTGGGTGCTGGGAGACAGGTTGGAGTCACTGTGTGGACTATGTGTGAATGAGAGGGACGGAAGAAAGGTTCCGACCTGATCAACGGGCTGAAGTGAGCGTTGAGTCCTGATCTGTGCTTCTGTGGCAACCTCATTTGGCTTAAGGCACCATCAGACTTTCTCGGGAGTCTGATTCAGGTCAGGGCTTGATCCTGAACCCACCAATGCTAAGAGGCGCCTGCAATCTCTTTTGGAGGCTGAAGAGTCTGGCCTCCTGAGGGAGGTATTCTGTATAGTACTATCTCACAGTTAGTTCTATATTGTAGAAGAGAGGGTACATGGTCAGAGGTTCCTAATGTGCAGGTCTTCTTTGCATTAAAGAGGTCAAGAAAAGCAAGTACTTGCAGATTTGCCCCCGAGGCCTCCCCTCAGGAAAAACCACCTGTTAGACCCTCGTGGCCTCCTCATCCAGGATCGCCAGGGAAAAAAAATTCACCCCCCTAAAATCAAGGCACGTTCAGTGTATCTATTGACTGAAATGCCTCCTGGTGGATTTGGCCCCATAAAGGTTCCACTTTCCTTGCAAGATTCTAAGCAAATAAAAAGGACCTGGGCAAATGTTCAGATAGCCCTGATGAATATATAGAAGTGTTACAAAACCTAACCCAGGTTGCTGAAACAAAAACTAAAACAAAAACAAAAAACCTAAGACTATTTCGATCTGTTGAAAAAATTATTTATGCTTAATAGATTCATAAGTTTGCCATCTAAAAAAATTCTGATATAACAGATCGTTCATAATTGGTTACTACTTAGTTTTCACTGGACACTAAGGTTTCTAAGAGTTAAAATTCTGCTAAATGTAATTAAGATTGATAAAATAAGAAAAGAAATTCAGTATGTAGAAAAGTAGGAGATATGTAAGAAAGATATAAGGAACGGGAATACATTTTGTTGAAGGTAAAAGAAAGTAATTTTTTCCCAAATGAGACTGGTTTTTGGAGTAAAGGGTTTAGGTCACAATCAGAAAGCAAAGGAAAGTTGTAGAAGGTGTGTGAAGGGAAATCTTTGGAAAGAAATTTTATATGTGGTCAGGATGGACTGAGGTTTAAATAAATGGAGTTTTTAAATACACTGGTATAAGATTAAAATTCTGCTTTAATCTCTGTTAAAAAGGCAAAGATTATTGGTATGCTTTTGATTAAAAAAAAGAGGTAAACAAAGCTTTTCCCCCCCTTTTGTCTGCCCCAAAAGATGGAAAAAATATGATTTTAACCAAAAGGGCAGGATAGCACACCCTTTTGAGTTGTTTTACTCAAGCCTTGGTTGAAATTGTCCCTCCTTTGATCCAAAGGCTGGGGAGACGGTGACGATGTCCTTGCTGCCAGCCTCCAAATGCTCCACATTTGTCTTGTTTCTGTTTAGCACAGGAATGGATGTCTGTGCCATGTACGGGATAGACGACTATGACATGTAAAGGGCTTTTACTGGAATACATAGGAGCCATTTTGCTACCCTTGGCCCAGTGTATGCCAATTTGTAACAACCTAGATACTCTGAAATGTATAGCCACATGGCTGGAAGATATTTATGTGGGCACTGCTGAAAAAGGCAAGGGTATAGACCTCAACTTTGTCCCATTTAGCTCCCTTGATGGCCACTTGTATCCTTATAAAAAATGGTTTTGACCAGACTTTTAAAATATGTTTGTAAAGGAGTGTCTGGGTGGCTCAGTTGGTTAAGCGTCCGACTTCAGCTCAGGTCATGATCTCACGGTTCGTGGGTTCGAGCCCTGTGTCGGGCTCTGTGCTGATAGCTAGCTCAGAGCCTGGAGCCTGTCTTCGGATTCTGTGTCTCCTTCTCTCTCTGACCTTCCCGTGCTCACACTGTCTCTCTCTCTCTCAAAAATAAATAAAAACATTAAAAATTTTTTAAAATATATTTGTAAAGAGGATGACTGTTGGGCCAAAATAACATTAGTGCATCCTTCTGCAACCAGGGAAGTCTTGCTTGGTCACAGTTGATACCCCCAAAGTCCCGCAGGCAGAAAACGGAGGGATAGGAGAAATCAGGGAAGACAAGGTCAGCCCTGGGAGGTAGGGTCAAGCCTGGACGTGAGCAACTGCTCCCAGCATCTTGTGAGACTGACAAATTTTTTGGCTGCCAGTCACATAGCCAGTCAAAACAGGGCCAGGAGATGAGGCTTCTCCTAGCTAGCTATGGAAAATTAAGATAAGGGACTCCTCTTCCTCCTTTTTCCTGTAGATGGGCAATTCTCCAACCAAGGTCAATACTCTTTTGGGATGCATTCTCAAAATTTGGGATGATTTTGATCCATAAACTCTGAGGGGGAAAACCCCTCATTAATTATCATAGGTCTGGAGGTTCTATAGGGAACTTCCAGTTTCCTACTGGAGCCCAGGTAATTCCATCCCAAGGTCCTAATGGGGACTCTGACCATCCCATTGAGGAATGGTATTGCCACCACTTCCAAACTTGTGCTTTAAGAAATTAAGGAGGTCTAAGGTTAAGCCCTTAAATTATGCTAAATTAGCCACTATTTTACAAACAATGAATGAGAGCCTGAGGGCCTTTCTGGTTGAGGGAGGCTCTCATTAAATATATGGCTATCTCCCCTGACACCCCTGAGGCTGAGACGATTTTAAAGGACAAATTTGTTACTGAATCAGCCCTAGATATTCAGAGGAAATGCAAAAATTGGCTGTTGACCCGGAAGGGACCCTGAGGAACTCTTACAAGCTGCCAGTGTGGTATATTACAACCAGATGAAAGAAAGAAAGAAAGAGAGAGAGAGAGAGAGGAAGGAAGGAAGGAAGGAAGGAAGGAAGGAAGAGAAAGAAAGAAAGAAAGAAAGAAAGGGAGAGAGGGAGGGAGGGAGGAAGGAAGGAAGGGAAAGAAAGAAAGATAGAGAGAGGGAGGGAGGGAGGAAGGAAGAGAAAGGAAGAAAGGAAGAAAACAGGAAAGGAGGCTTGAGGCCTTGGTCATGGCCTTATGCACTGTGTCATGCCAGCCTTCCCGAGGTCCTGGCACCAAATGCCAGCTGTGTGGCCAGGGCGCTGGAAACGAGACTGCCCTCAGAAGGGACGATAGAAGTCAAAGCCCCGCAAACCCTGCGCCTTGTGTGGAGACAATCACTGGAGGTCTGAATGCCCCTGGGGATCTTTATCTGATAACCAGTGTCCCTGAAGAGGACTGATGGGGACTGGGACTCTTCACAGTGGCTCCCGGGACCAACTGTCTATTGGGAGCCAGAGCCTCGGGTAACTCTGAAAAACTCAGGTAACTGGGAAGCTGGTTCACTTCTTTCTTGATACCGGAACCACCTTTTCTGTCCTCCTTTCCACTCCGGGCCAGCTGTCCAAACGCAGCATGATGATTAGAGGTGTCTCTGGAAGGCTTCTAACTAACTTTTTTCTCTCAGCCTCTGGGATGCATATCGGGAAAACTGTTTTTTTTTTTTTTTTTCTCATTCTTTCCTGATAATACCAGAGAGCTTACTCCCTTGCTAGGAAGGGACATTATAATTGAATTAGAGACTGTGGTACTACTACCTCTAGGACAGATAAACAATTGTGTGAGTTTTTGGAAATTACTGGATATTGTAGGCTGTAGATACCGGGGTTGAGGAAAATAGCTTGCCTGCTATATCAATTATTAAAGGAGACTCAATCCCACCTACTCTTCCAAGAAAATAAACTGGGGTCTGACTCATAGACACTCTCTAGCCTTCACGATGGTTACAAACCAAACGTGAAGTCTGTCTTAGACACAATCCTCTCAACCACACACTTGCTCTCCCAGGCAATCAAGGAAATGGAGGCTACTCAGGGAAGACTGACAATTAGGTTTCACTCACATGCCAACGTCAAAGAAATTCCAACATCTGTTGGTATGGGTTAGTATTAATAAGTGGGTAGAGGCCTTCCCCTAAAAAAAAAAAAAAAAGGAAAAGGCACAAGAAGTAATAAAAGCTTTGCTTTATAAAACAATACCCAGGTTCAGCTTACCTAAAAATTTTCAAATTAATAATGGTAAACGGCTGCCTTAACTCTTTCTCTGGTAGGACTCCCAGCTCTTGAAAAAGTTTTATACCTGGAAATAAAGCAAACTGTCTGCTTATACTCAGCAAAACTCTAAATAACACCTCAAAAGCATTAGATGCTTTAAATAAAAAATTAAGTAAAGTTAAGGCTGGACTCTTGGAGAATAGGGCCACCATTGATTACTTACAGCTCCTCAATCACCTGGGTTACAAGAGATTTGCTGACATGTGTTGTTTTGGTATGACTGATAATTCTCACAGAGTTTTAGAACCCATAGATGACATTTGGGCATAATTGGACAAAATCAGGGTCTTTCCTGGATTGTTTGACTGGTTTGGGAACTGGGGACATTATCTTAAGATGCCACCTTGTTGACCAGTATAGTCTTTATTTTGTGTTTTTCTCTTTGTGTCTGCTAATGTTTGTGCCACCTCATGCCTGTCAGCCTTCCTGTGGAACCATACCGTGGGCCACTCAACCAACCCTTGGGTAGACTCTACTGCTCTACCCCCACACCGTCCCTTATCAGCTTGAAGAAGTCAGACCAGTCATTGTCCCTGCTCCCTAATGGTTGTTAGGGGCCCTATTCCAGAGGAGAAATAAGTAGGGAAAGGGTTAACATTAGGCAGGGAGAGATAAGGGACCTTCAGGGAGGCAGACTGCAGCTGCAAGTGGGAGACTGAATAAGCAGATGGGGTTCTCCCTTTATAAAATCCTTTATGGGCACCCTCCCTCCTGCCATTATCAGGGGCATAAGGGGGGATCTAAATGAGACAGGCAATCTAACCCTAAGGCAACAGATGTGGGCCCTCGGCTCTACCCTAACCACCTTTCACCACTGGGTCAGGGAATGATTACCTGTGAATCTGACCACAGACACTCACCCCTTTAAACCAGGAGAGGCAGGGGCACCTGGGTGGCTCAGTTGGTTGAGCATCCGACTTCAGCTCAGGTCATGATCTCACAGTTCGTGGGTTTGAGCCCTGCGTCGGGCTCTGTGCTGACAGCTCAGATCTTGGAGCTTGCTTCTGATTCTGTGTCCCTCTCTCTCTGCCCGCCCACCACCCCCCCCGGCTCATTCTCTCTCTCTCTGTCTCTCAAAAATAAATAAATGTTAAAAAAAATTAAACCAGGAGAGGCAATACGGATAAAGGAATGAAATGTCCAACCCCTAAAATCCCCCTAGAGGGGCCGTTCACTGTCATTTTGTCCACCCCTACTGCAGTAAAGGTAGTCAAAGTGGGTCCCTGGATTCACCACAGCAGAATAGAGATGGCATCTCAAAGTTGGGAGTGCATTCCTGATCCATCAACACCGTGCAAGCTGACCATACAGAAGGAACAATCTGCAACTTCAGAGGCTCCGGGAACCGCAGCCCTGCTTTAGTCACTCCGGAAGCTGACTCATCTACTCGAGGCAGAAGCTTGAGGAATTGATGGTCCGGTGGAACAAATAGACAGTCCTTATTTTCTGTATCAGTTTCCTTACTGTGATGCACTGTCACCCCTTGTTTCTCGCTATTATTATGACTCTCGCTCTACTCTTTGCCATAAGATTGGCCGAGGCCACCCTGACCGGCTGGGAGTGTGGTGAGAGGTTTCTGTCAACATTCACCTTCCTTTTGTGGATAGGATGCTTCGTTGGGATTGGTTGCTTCTAATCTGGACCCCTTCTGTAGACCTAGATTCCTCATCATGTGACCCACGTATTCACATAACCAGGTCAGGCCAGGGAGTTGCTTGGACTTTACTCTACCAAACCCATTTCTCATGCCAGGGAGAAGTCCTGGGGCCCTGCAGACATGAGCAAACCACCTACTCTATCTGCCAACTAGGGGTGTCAATACACTAGTTTTGATCTGCAGTACTCCCCAACTGAGAAATGGTTGGAGGTTCAACACTCCCAAGATGGGGGCAATTAATCAGCCAAACCCAGGTTACTAATCCCCACATGCCAGTATCAGTACTTGTTAATGTGTGTGCAGCTATTAACAAAAACCCTTTGTTGGTTCAAAATTGCAGAGGTCCACTGTGGGAACGAGACTACAGGCTCAATGACAAATATATGTGTGAACAGGGCTCGCCCCAATCCACATGTTACGGTGACCATTGGGCTTACTGCCCCGTTGGAGCTATGTCTCATGGGCTACCTGGAAAGGTGAAGATAAGGCGGCACTCCTCCAAAAGTGGGCTGCAAACTCCAGCTGTAAATTGGGAGCCTGGAACCCCATTAATTTTACTATCTTTAATCCCAGGAGACCCAAAATGGGAACATGGCCTCAGGATTGGTGTATGTATATATATGGGCAAGACACTGACCCAGGAGCTATGTTATGTTTCAAGAGGGTTGCTGTCTCACTTCAAGCCTCAACTCATGAAGTCTTTCATTCCTTTTATGAGGAAATGGCAAGTAGCCCTCCCCCCATCTCCACCACAAGAAACCTGTTCCTTGCCTTCACAGAGACTATAGCCCAGACCTTAAAGATCTCTTCTTGTGATATATGCAGGGGAACTAACATGGGGGATCAATGGCCATGGGAGGCTAGAGAATTAGATCCCCATGAACCTTACAATGAAACAGAATACCCCAATCCTACTACTGGAGTTTGGCTCCTCAAAACCTCAATTATTGGGAAAAACTGTTTGCCCAGTGAGGAAGAAAGTTCACTGTTTCTGTTGGAAGCTTAACATGACTTGGCCAAAGATTTTCTAACTCAACTGCCTGGAAAATGGTGGGGATCCCCAGAGCACCTTGAGCCAGATCCTCACCCCTTGTCTAAATTCTCTCATCTCTGAGAGGTCTGGGACAATGTCGACGCAGCCATCGAATGGTGGGCCCCTGATGGACATACTGGATATGTGGAAAAACAGCCTATATGGTACTTCCCCTAGGCTGGTCAGGGTCATGTGTGCTGGGAGCTACTCACCAATCTTTCTTCCTGCTCCCATTTTCCAGAGAGGAACATTTGGGAGTCCAAGTGTATGGGGACAGGGAGACTCAGGGGAAACAACATGTCCTACAAATTGGCAAATGGAAAGATGATGAATGGACTCCTGAGCATATAATCCAATAGTATGGCCCTGCCACCTGGGCAGAGGATGGGTCCTGGGGCTACCACACTCCCATTTACATGCTAAACCACATAATCAGACTGCAAGAAGTTATTGAGATTATAACCAATGAAATTGCTAGAGCTCTTAACTTACTAGCCAAGCAGCAAACCAAAATGCGAAATGCTATCTATCAAAATCGCTTGGCCTTAGATTACTTTCTTGCTCCTGAGGGAGGAGTTTGTGGAAAGTTTAACTTGAGCAACTGCTGCCTACAGATAGATGATGAAGTAAAAGTCATAGAAGAGATCACAGATCAAATTAGAAAGGTTGCTCGTGTCCCAGTCCAGACCTGGAAAGGTTGGAACCCCGGGAAGTTATTTGGAGGATGGTTTTCAACTCTCGGGGGATTCAAAACCCTCATTGGTATTATCCTCTTGATTTTGGGAGCTTGCTGCATCCTATCTTGCCTAGCTCCCCTAGTTATACGGTCTGTCTCCAGCTTTACTGAGGCCATCGTTGTAAGGAAAACAGCCACGCACGTGATGATGTTATGGAAATATAAACCTCTAACCAAGATGATGCTCTTTAACTCAAAATAGGGAGTCCAAGCTTCAAAGGGGGGGGGATGTGGTAGAGCCCCTCCTTCAGGAATGTGAAGGAAGCCTCCTCAGAACAAAGTAGGCAACATGCAACGTGGCCCAATCAACTCCTATACACATATGCACAACTCTGACACGACTCTGTAACTTGAACTGTGTCCAATCAGACTGTATGTGTCACCTTAAATGGGAGACAAGCAAGTAGAAATTGCATAAAAGGCTACACCTCACTGTGCTCGGGCTCAGCCTTTTTGGGGCTTTAACCTGCTGAGCACGAGTGGACACGAACAAAGCCACTTCCTGGAAAAAAGAGCTTCGGTGTCCTGTCTCTCTGTGCGAGAACCCGGTTACAAAACAACTGTATGTAAAATGGGATGGGTTCCCACAACAGTTGTACATGGAAAAGCCTTTTCTCACCATAGACCTGTCAATAGATAAAGACTACGTTGCTTTATTAAATTATTCACTTGATGCCGGGTTAATTCATACATCTGTAAATGAATATGCAAACTGTGTCCTCTCTAAACTTATCTGACAGTTACTAGCAGCCCAGCCCATATAAATGCCCAGTCCATATAAACGCAGGAGACGTGGTTTATTTAAAGGACTGGAAGTCTAATACAGCAGGGGATTTAACTCTAAAATGGAAGGACCCCCACTGGCCATATTATGTACTCACACTGCAGTAAAATTAGAGGGGCATTCTTCATGGACTCACATATCAAGAATTAAACCTGTATCCTCCTCACAGGAATCCACTATGCCAACTGACACATGTTCTTATTCCTGTTGAGCCAGTGGAACACCTCAAATTTCTCTTCATATGACAGTAATGGACTGGAGTTAACAAAGGTTTTTTATTCAGGCTTTTTCTTGTTATTAACCTTAACAGTGTCTTGTTGTCTTTTCTGGTGTCTCCCTGCCTGGTGCCAAGACTGCTTCATTGCCATAAGTTCCAGAAGACAGATTATCCTTTCTTCTCAAGGAGGCTCATATCTGCTGTTTCCCCTGAACTGGGTGTCTTTGCCTTTTGTAGCTCACCTGTATCTTCCCCAACTGACCAATGTTCACCCATAGGCAGGGACATCTCTACGCCCCTAATCAGCAGGAAGAAGTTACAGAAGAGAAGACCTTCCACTCTTGGCAATCTTAAAGATTTTAAGGTCAAAATTGCTCAAGGGGGAATGGTGTGGAAAACAAAGGCAGAGGAAATGGCAGATTAAATTAAATTTCTTTATAACCTGCAACCCACTGACAAATACTTAAGACTGGCAGAATAAAGCCTTTCTCCAGGAACTCTCTACTGTCTTAATGTTAATGCTTTGCTGGAAGGAAAACCACCTTAAGGTGACAATAGCCAGGCCTCCAGTCTCCTGTGAATCTTCTTTAGCATATGAAAATCTCACTGGAAACTTCCCTTGGACTTTACCTCCTCTGACTTCATAGTATAACCAGTCTCTCCTCAAGTTCTGGGCAGCTCTTCCTGTCCAAGGGTCCTGTCCCTGCTTTAATAAAATCACCTTTTTGCACCAACGATGTCTTCAAGATTCTTTCCTGGGCATCAGCTCCGAAACCCACAATCACCGCAAAGCTTCATCACGTTCCTTTCTCCATTGTCACTCCGACCCTGAAAGAGATGAGCAGGTGTTGCCAAGCCCTCCTTCCGAGGCGCAAAGGGGACAGACCCCACCCTTCCAGGAAGGGGTTCTGGTGCTCCGCCTGCCGCCACAGCCTCCCCTTCAAGAGGGGCCTGTCTCCAAAGCAAAGCCATCACACAGCGACTGCTGTCACTGTCCTTACGTGGCTGCTCATCTCACTTCCAGACCTTCTGTGTTCCTCGATTCTGCTGCTGATCTGGTCCAAGTCCACACTGTGAGTCGGCGCCCCCTTTCTCATGGAAACTCCATGTGGTGGACCCCAAGTCCTGTCAAATCAAGCTCTGCGAAATTTCCCACAAGCTTTCTTGCTCAGCACTCCTTCTGAAGCTGCAATTATTCGGGCCCTTATCACCCCTTGCCTGGACTGTCCCCCAAATGGCATCAATGTCTCCCTGCTGCTCAGCTCTCTCTAGTTTATCTGATAAAATATACACACAGTACAGTTATGATCACATCATTCCCTTCTCAAAACATCATCGATGTCCAATCTCTTTTAAATATAATTATAACCTGACTCCAAAATCATTCTTAGGGACTTTAACCACCTTTTGAACTTACGTTTCCTCACTTCCCCGTAACTATTGTGCACTTCAGTTAAATTGAGCTATTCACACACCTATATACCTGTCTCTCACTGTCCGTCCTTGGGAAGATTCCGCCTATGCTTCAAAGGTCAGGTCATATATTCCCCTCATGTAGCTCTCACTGGCCCTGTCCCACATCAACTGGCACTTTCTATTTTGAACCCATGGCAGCTGTGAACCAGTCTCTGCACCCAGCACAGTGCCCTGTGGGGTTGGCAACTGGACTAAATGGGTTGTTTCTGTGACTTTGGTCTCGTTTACTGTTTTGGGAGAACAGTGGCTATGCTTAATTAATCTATATTGCTACATTTCAAACATCCAACTTCCAAGCTGGGATATTAAGTCAATCACTTATGTCTTGGTGACAGAGCTATGCCTCAGCGGCCTCTCAGCTGAGCAATATCCAGCATCTAAAAGAAAGAACAGATGCTTAGGCTGGGCTGCCATGGAGACGAATGTTCTCTGGTCCTCTCTGTGAAGAATGCCTTCAGGGTTGCTGGTTATAGAAATGAATGTTTTTAGTCAACAGTGCATCTCAGCCTCCAACATAAGAAAACCCTATTTCCAGGACCATGCCTGTCTGAAGCACCAATTATGTTCACTTCCAAAATCAGTTGTGTTGCCACCAAATTAAATCTGCTGTGAATTAACAGTATCTGCCAACACGTGGGCATTTGGTTAATTATTGTCTTTTCATAAAAGAACTATGCTTTAATTGATATATTTTTCTTTTACTTAAGCCATTAAGGATGTGCCATTCTGTCTTGTCATCCAGTAGCTCTGCAAATAATGTATTTTTGGAATGACAATAAATGGCATTTGAAAAGTGTTAATGCTAATATCTTAGCTGTCCTAAGAGAGTCAAAAACTAATTAAAAAAAGGAATGAACACCCTCATAGAGTCACATGGGTTTAAGCTGAGTTTGGTAAGGAACTATGGAAAATAAAAACTGAGCTTTTAAGTTTTCGCTTTAATAGAATTGTTCTTTTGAAGATCTTAGGTCAATTGGGATGACAGAGATTTTTATCCTCTTATTATTAAAAAAAGTTTTCTCTCTCCAATGAATGAGTAACTAGAAGGGAAATCTGTCTTTAAGTGGATAAGTATGTATGGACTGAATGTTTGTGTCCTGCCCCAGCAAGTTCACAAATTGAAGCTCTAACCCCCCAGAGGGATGGTATTTAGAGAGGGGGCCTTTGGGCAGTCATGAGTGTTCAATGTGGTCATGGTGTTGGCACCCTTGTGATGAGACTAGTATCCTTACAAGAGAGCTCTGTGTCCATCTGCCTGAACAAGGAGGAGGTCAGGTGAGCACACAGCAAAATTGTGGCCTCAGAACAGTACCTGTCTTCCAGCACCTGGATTGTAGACTTCCAACATCCAGAACTAATGTGAGAAATAAATTTCTGGTTGTTTAGGCTGTCCAGTCTATAGTATTTTGTGTCAGCCTAAACTCACTGTGACAGATAACTTGGAAAGTTTCTCATTAAAATTCTGAATGAAAAGAGTAACAATGAAAATTAAAATGATCTCTATAAAATGATGTGTGTGTTACTCAATTTAACAAAACATTTGCAGATATAGTATCAAAACTTGATTATCTTGATTCTCTCATAAATTTTGGGTAAACTAAGGCAAATTGAGTTATGTCTGCTTTATACATAAAGAGACTATGGAATGTAATGTTGGCATCATGCCCAAAGCTGCTCTGGACAGAGTAGTGGGGATGGAGACCCACATTTTCTTATTTTATGTTGTCTCCCCATCTTCCTCCTGCTCACGGAAGCCCTATCACAGGCCCTTGGCATTGCTTGGGACGCCCTGTCAGTGATAACTAAAGGGGGGCTTGGTTACGTGGATTATGCACATGTAGACATTAGGCTGGTGTGCAGAAATTAGTTGGGATGTTTCAAATAACATTTGATCACAAGAAATAGTGGTCGTCTGTTACATGTTTTACGTCCTGCACCCATTTCTTTCAAGAAATATAATCCCCACCTTCTTTGTGTATGTGAACATATACATATATATTCCATTTATTTATTTCTGTATCTTTTCAATGAAGAAGCTACCCTTTAATTGTAAGTGCTTTGGTTAAACATAATTTTTGAATTGTGAAATAATTCATCTCACTACGTGAAACTTGGAAAATTCAGAATGTATTAAAAGCAAAGAAAAAGAAAAATAGAAAAGAAAAACTAGCCGTGAATTAATTCACACCCTAGAGCAGTCCCTGGAAAGCTTCTAGTATATTTACTTACAATCAATGCTATGTATAGGACTGGTGTTAATCCCAGCCCTTAATTTGCATGACCCATGGGTAGCATCCAGCTCATGGGCACCCCTGCGACAGACTTTCTCCCAGCCTTCCTCTTCCTCATGCTCTGCATTTCCAGGGTGTCACTCAAAGCTTCATTTTTTCCTGGCCCTAAGTGATGGGGTTCATGGGGTCCCGCCCAGGAGCTTTTTCCCTCCATAACAACATTTCCCAAATTAATCTCATCTACAACTGTTTCAAATGCCACCTTCCTATTGAAGACTCCTCTGTATTTACATTTCCAGGCAGACACCCTCAGGCTCACATCAGCCAGCAACTCTTCAGCCTGTGCTCCAAATCGACTAAGTGGCAGTTCACATTTGTAGTTGTCCATTCTCGTGTCCCTGCCAATCTCTTTAGACTAAACTTGTCCCATTTCATCCAACGGCAACTCCAGCTTTGCTCTAGTTTAGGACAAACTCACGATGTGATCCATGATTCTTCTCTCTCCCGCACCTGGGGGCTGCAGCAGACGCTGTTGAAAGACCACCGGAGAGATTTCCCTCCATTTATTTTTAACTAACTAAATAATTTTATTAACTTTCTGATAAGTGGCTGATGTGGTTTTAGAGTGGTGGTGGGGTCGGGAGCCAATGGAATTCTTGAGACGTCTTTGGTACAAAAAGTGATTTTATTATAGCACGGGGACAGGACCCATGGGCAGAAAGAGCTGCACTGGGGTTGTGAGGAGAGACTGGTTATATTCTTGGGAGTTGGGAGAGGTAAAGTCCAGGGGAAGATTCCAGTGAGATTTTCATATGCTAAAGAAGACTCACAAGATGCTGGAGGCCTGGCTATTGTTGAGCTAAAGTTATTTTTCTCCCCAGAAAAACGTTAGCATTAAGATAGTAAGGAGTTCCTAGAGGAATGTTTTATTCTGCCTGCCTCAAGTATTTGTCCATGGGCTGCAGGTTATAAGGGAATTTAATCTTATCTACACATCCTTCTTGCCTTGTTCTGCACATCACTATGGGGGAAGGGGGTGATATTAGGGCTCCAGAAAACTGAGTCTATAGGTTTCTGGAGGTTGTCGTTTTTCTTGTAAATCATTAAATCAGCTGTAAACTGATGGAGACTCCTGTCCTGCTTGACTGTGATCTCTATCAGTTAACCATTTGTTTTCCCCTTTCCTTTGTTCTTGGGCAGCCAGGAGAGCCTGAGGAATATCACACATATCCTGGTTGGGGGGGGGTCTCACCACTTTTTATTGTCTTTTTGGGTTGTCTAGGATTTCCAGGACAGTGTTGAGTATAGATGTGACAGTGGGCATCATGGCGTTACTGCCAGTCTGACAGAAAGCTTTTGCCATCTCACTGACATGAATACTGCTTGTGATGAGGGAGCATACGGCAGGCTGAGGGCAAAGCACAAGCTCCACACACACACCCTCCACTCAGGTGGGATGTATGTGACATTCCTCAGACACCCCTGGTTGCCCAAGGACAAAGGAGAGGACAGAAAACACTTGGCTAACTGATAGAGGTCACAGTCATGCAAGACATTAGTCTCCATCAGTTTACAACTAATGTCTTGGTAAATTACAAGAAAAAGGCAATTTTATCAACAGCCTGATCTCCAGAAACCTATGGACTCAGTTTCCTGGAGCCCTAATATCACTTTCCTTGACATGGAGTGAGAACAAAGGCAAGAAGGAAATGACAGGTAAAATTAAATTTATAACTTTCAGCCCATTGACAAATACTTGAGGCAAACTGTCATAATGTGAAGGCCTCACTAGAGGGAAAACAACCTTAGCTTGACAATAGCAAGGCCCCTGGCATCTTCTGAGTCCTTTTTAGCACATGAAAGTCCTTCTGGAGGCCTCTTTACCTTTACTCCCCCAACCCCATAGTATATAACAAGTCACCACCACCCCCAACCCCAATACAGCTCTTCCTGCCCATTGGTCCTGTCCCTGTGCTTTAACAAAATCACCGTTTTGCACCTAAGACGTCTCAAGAATTCTTTCTTGGCTGTCGGTTTCTAACACCTCCATCACTTCAAAACCTCATCACTGTGATAGTATTTTGTTTTCCTTTCCTTATGACATCCTTTAACAGATTATATACTTTCTTTGATCTGTTGTTTGCCAAGAGTTTTTTTTTTTTTTTTTTGGTTGGTTTGTTATCATGAATGAATGCTGACTTTCATTAAACGCTTTCCCCCATCTTCTGGGAAGATTATGTACATTTTCTGCACAGCCTGGGAATCTAGCAGGGACTCTCATCAATGGCAGGTTATGGACTCCAAATTTTGTGCCAAATGATGAAAAAGAATATTAACAAAAACTTGTGCAAAGATTTGGCACAGCAGAACTTTGGACAGACTCACCCCACAAGTCTGTGGGAAGCTGGCCCAGGGAAGATGCTCTCTGGGCATCAGTGGAGCCTCCCTGGGCCCCACAGTCACTCATTGTCTTGGAGGTTCTATGAGCCCTGCATTCAGATGTTTATATATAGTTTTGGTCTAGTCCTTGTATTTCTCCTCCCACCTTTTTTTTCTGAGCAAAAGAATTGGTGTACCCATGTAAGACCTCCCCACTACCCTTGGAGTGAAGATAAAAGCTGTAAAGGCCTATGTCTTACATGTTTCTTTCTCTTATGTCAAGGCTCATTTCATGTAATTTCTACACTTTAATGTTTTTGCTACAGATACTTTTTATCTGTAAATTCGTAAGGAACTATAGAATTTTGAAGTACTTCATCCTCTTCTGTAGAGACAGTAATCATCATTGAGCTTCAGAAAGCAGGGATTTCTTTGATAAAATGTCCTGTGAATAAATATAATTTTAATCGTAAACTTATTCTACATAAATCAGCGCAATGGCATGCCCATCCCTCTGGCTCAGTAAGCACCAAGAAGGAGGGAGGAGGACTTGAATTTGGGGTTTTGTGCAAGTCCTGCTTCTGCTGTGTCTTTGTTTCTGATCCGCAGACTACGGGGTTAAGGACTGAATTACTACTTTGTTTCCAGGAATAAATGAGAGAAAGGGTTTCAGTGTGAATTGTATAAATATTTTAAAGTGTGGGGTTTCAAATTTTGTGCTTGGGCCTTACTTAGTAGGACATACAAAGGGCTCATCATTGATTTCAGAATTGAACTGTTCCCAGGACATGGAGAGGAATTCCATGCTCAAATGCTTTTCTCTCCTAAGGCTTCCATGTTATATGTGTGAATTGAGAAGCCGCTCTACAGTGTTTCGTAATGCATGAAATCACGGGGTTTTGTGTGTTCTCTGAAAAGCTGGTGGAAGCCACTGAGGACAGTACCTCTCAGCTGGGCTTCCTTTGGGGTCCTGCTGTCCCAGGCTGGTGTGATCTGGCCTTGAGGGACTGGGGCAAGTAAATCAAACTGCCAGGAGATGGGGTTTTTCAGGGCGAAAAAGAAAGCTAGAGGATTTCTTCATTTCTGTAATGTCACACTTTTGCTATGCATTTTTTTTTTTTTTATTTTGGGGTAAGTAGTACAATTAAAGAAACAAACCACTTTGCCAAATGTTTTAAAAATGCAGTAGCTCTGCTTGGATATTTTTATGCGCAGAGATTAGCACTTGATTCACTGTGACAGGATGCACCCTGTGACCCCTCTTCAGTTAGTGAATCAGGTCCTATCCAGCCAGAGGGCTTGGGTAGATTTCCTGATTCTCCTGAATGTCTTTCAGAACTTCTGTTGACCTAAGTTTCCAAGTTTTTGATGCTTGCAACATGACCAAGGAAACATTCAATCTAAACTCAAGCCATAATACATTCAATTGATCACAGGCTGAATGAAAAGAATTGATCTTTTCATTTCTTGTTCATTCAACAAAGAGGACTTGAGCGCCCACTGTGTTCCAGGTGCTGAGCTAGGTGTAGGGTTTGGAGGAAAGACCCTGTCTGGAGACCCGAGACCTGTGGGTGCACAGATAAGGGACTGGGGGAGGGAGCCGCCCGGCCTGTCCTGGAAGGAGCCCCAGAAGGCACCTGGTGGGACTGAGGCTCTGCAAAGGGGAGGAGGCGGCCTGCAGAAGGCTGGAACCTCAGCAGGCAGCCGGGACAAGCACACAGCCCAGAGATCCCCGATGGTCTGGTGAGCCTTCCCATGGCTTGTGTTTCCTGCAGTCTTGCTGTTTCACCTGGGTTTTCCCATGGCACGGTCATTGCTTGCCTCTTCCTCACTTTGCAAAAGTCTGGAGCACAGGCCCTTGGGTCACCAGGCAGGAGCAGCACGAGGACAAAGTCTCTCTGCAGACTGTCCCCCGTGTCACCTGCTGAGAGGGAGCACACACAGCACACACACATATACCTGTAGGCCTGCAGATCCGGGCTCGGATTCTAAACCGTAATTCTAAGCTGTGAGGCAGCATGGCGGGTGGAAGTGTTTGAGACCCATGTGGAACTCAGACATTTTCCCGGCAGCTGCCCTACAGCCCCACTGTGAAACCAGGGCTGGTTTCAGTCTCTTTCAATAAAGTGGGGCTCATAATATTCACTCTCCAGTGTCGTTGAGAGGATTTAAAATGTCCATGTTTGAAAAACCACTTGGTGTGATATCTTGTCTAAGGAAGGAGCCAAACAAATGGTGACATAATAATATTTTCATCATCACTGACAATGTTCACTAACACAAACACCGGCAGCGCTGACTCCTCACTCCTCCACCAGGGACAGCGAGGTTGTGTATTAAAAACAATAAAACTATGATTTCACAGGCTGTGGCAACAAAATGGACTGTGTTCAGACCTGTGGTCTGCCACTTCCTCGTGTGCACTTCTGGGCAAATTCTTTAACCTTTCTGAGCCTCAGCGTCCCCATGTGTGAAGAGGAGGTCCTGACATATGGTAACCATCTGATGGTAAGGGTCAGGGTTCTCCTTCTTGTCCTGCACCCATAGGTACAATTTTATTAACACCAATAAAGGAGAGTCAAACACACAGACGTAAATAGAAATATGCCAGTGTTTCACTCTGATGGTCTAACTAGAAATACCTCTTACATTTGGGAATAACCATGGAAGACGTTCTCTCAGCATTCCAGTTTGGAGAAACCTGCAGGCTCTGCTGGGCCTCGCCTGGGAGACATCGCCTATGTTTTCACAAGAGCCCCAAATGGCTCTTTCCTGTCAACAAGATAATGAGAACGGCAGGGACCCATGGCCTTTAGAACTTCATAAATGTTTGTTGAATGAACACTGTACTTGGTTATCGAAATAGCCTTGTGATTCTGAGAATAGTCATGCAGGGATTTCCCTGAAAATCCTCAGAAAGCCGAGAGAGAGGGAAAGAGAGAAAATACACTTTTGATTAGAGTATAATTCACCAGTTTCAGTCAAATTGAAGATCAGAAAACATGTGTGTATTACCAGATCAATTTTAAATATTGAGGGAGAAAAGAACAAGTTTTGGGGACCCAGCCGAACCTGTCCCTGAATGAGTATGTTCAGCCAGGGGCCTTCTGGACCCAGCACAGCTTCTGCTGAACGCCTACCGGCTGCATGGACCCAGCCAGTGGCCTGGGACAGGCGAGCACCCTGGAGCTCAGGAGCCCAAGCGCAGAGGGAAGCTTCCTGTCCTGTCCACAGCCGGTGGGGGGGGGGGGGCCGTGGGGGGAGCACCCTCTGCATCGGGACTCTTGTCTTCGTCTTCTAGCAGCTTATAGGGACTTCAGAGTCCAGGCTCTTCTCCGTCCTCTTCACTGGCCAATTCCGCTGACTTCCCAGGGAGCCCTGGTGGAGCGGGAGAGCCCGGAAATCGACACTGAGCCAGAGTCACGGTGATGTGGTGGCAGGACCCATGTGACAGCTTCTCACTCTCTTTCAGTCCAACCCCTGCCTCGTGGAAGGGGCCCTGACTCCAGGCTCCCGAGTCCTGTGGGGTAGATGGCACCGCATATTCACTGGGGAAGCAGGCAGAGCCAGTTCTCAACCGGAGGTCTTCAGAGGTCAGACCCCAAACCAGCGACCAGGTCTGACCCAGAGAGCATGATCTAGAGTTGTCCCTGGCCTGGCTGTTGGGGGTGAAGCCATGAAGGGGCAGTAATGTGAGGAGCCTAACGGAACCCGGAAGAGGCCATCCTCCTGTCTGGGGTCAGTGAGGACACTGATGGAAGAGGGCAGCCTGCTAAGGGCCCTGGGTCCAGGCTCCAGTGTAAGGTCTCACCTTCCACATGTCACTTCACCTCTCTTGGCCACCATGACTCTGTAATTAGCAGAGTGTGTGGGTTAGAATTTGCACTTGGGAGTTTCAAGAACTGGAGTAGCACGCCCTGACTCCAGGAGCTGGCCCGGCACGGCTCAGTGCTTTCCTGTGGCACACAGAGAATGCAGCGTCAGGTCACCAGTCCTGGATCGACACAGAAATGAGAGTCTTGGCAATCACTTCTGAACACTTCCGAGCCACAAACTGCCGAGTGCCCCTCTCCCGGCCAGAGTGAGTGCTAGCTGCTTGTCTACCTCCGTCAGTCCTCCTTCTCCTGCACGAGAATTATTGGGGCCCAACCATAAGATCACCCGGCTCCTGGGAGAGTGCAGCCCACAGCAAAGCCCTGCTTCCTTAAACTAATTCATCTAAAACGAGCCAAATCCAACAGCAGACCCTTCCTAGCACTCGGGCCAGCGGGTCACCATGGTAAGCCTCCCGCCTCACTGCGCCCGTCCATAACCCCAGCATGTTCCTGTATAGCTGTGTTCGTGGGGCATTTGGCTGGCGGACGTCAACAGTGTAACCAAACTGAACCTACACTTGATTCTGTTACACATAATATGCTAGAGAACATGTCCTAAATTTATGTAGCTGTTTCTTGTTAAAGTTTAAATTAAAAGGACAAGTTCCAGGGGTGCCTGGGTAGCTTAGTTCATTGAGGGTCCAACTTCAGCTCAGGTCATGATGTCACGGTTTGTGGGTTCGAGCCCCACGTCAGGCTGTGTACTGACAGCTCGAAGCCTGGAGCCTGCTTCAGATTCTATGTCTCCCTCTCTCTCTGCCCCTCCCCCACTCATGCTCTGTCCTCTCTCTCTCTCTCTCAAAAATAAATAAACATTAAAAATATTAAGAAAAAGGATAAGTTCCATTGTTGAAAAACTTGTTATCGATCAAGCAAGATCATATAAAAGTAGTTTTGCTTTCCCACTGAGCACAGGTGGTAAAGTTCCTTGGAATCTTCAATCACTGCTTCAGTGACCACCCTTGACTTGATAGTGATGATGTCATTTTACAGAATGCAAACAGCAGTAATATTAAGTATTAGTATTGTTGAGAAATGCAGCCAGATGCATACTTTGGCAGTTGGCATGGCCAATACCACCTGTGCACATCACCACTGATCCAGTATGTCAGCCTTGTTCTGTCTGTACAGATTGCAGGTATATCTCTGGCCCCATGTCTCTGGGTCCCGCCAGATAGGGCCATCTTGAGAGTGAGGGTGGGTTAGCACAATGAGGTCGAGATGGGCTTGGCCGCCTCCAGTCTCGAGAGGTCACATGACATGGATCATGGACAGCAAGGAGCAGGGCTATGCGGCTATCACAAATGGGCCAGGAGAGGAGGCGCCTGGGTGGCTCAGTAGGTTAAGTAACTGACTTCGACTCAGGTCAGGATCTTACAGTTCATGGATTCGAGCCCCACATTGGACTCTATGCTGACAGCCCAGAGCTTGGAGCCTGCTTTGGATTCTGTGTCTCCCTCTTTCTCTGCCCCTCCCCTGCTCACGCTCTGTCTCTCTCTCAAAAATAAACATTAAAAAATTTTTTAAAAAATCCAAACCAAACAAACAAACAAACAAACAAAACCCAAACGGGCCAGGAGAGGCTAGAGGCCTCCAGCGCCTGGCCAGGTGCTCTCCTGGCTTGTCTGGCAGTGCCCGGCATTGGCCGGCACATACCATGCTCCCTGCCCCACATTCCCTGCAACCACACCAGCTCCTGAGGGGTCAGGCAAGAGTCTAAAGGGGCGTCACTCACAGGGGTTTGCGTGCATTTCGGACTGCAGTTTTGGAGACCATGTTGTTCCTCCAAAATGGGGACAAGAACTTCATTCATCATGGTGGGCTTCTGGAGAGTTCCACAGTGTGTGCCGGCTGGGGCTTGGAAGGGAACCTTGTAGTTAATGTGTCCTGGGTGGCCACCTGAGTCCTGCAAGTTCTACTCCACCTGCAATGAGGACTGCAGGGCTTGGGAAGGAAAGTATGTCCGTGATGACTTTGAAGGACAAAACTAAGCTTTCAAAATGCTAAATGCAGATTTTGCAAAAAACCAGAATCTACTAGCTTATGAAATACCATGTTTTAATGACCATAAATCTGTGGATGAAATGCAGCTGCATTTTAAAAACTTGCTGCCTACATTGTCACTCACGTAATGGACAGAAATTAAATTATATGTTGATCTCAAGTGCTTCCAAAGGAAATAGTTTTCTAATTATTGAAGCCATCTTTTGATGATACTGGAAATTAAATCTTTTCAATTTCTTGTAAATGAGAGTTTTTTTAAAAATAGAATTCTTGCTGAGTTTATGGAATCTTGTTTTTTTTTTTTTCTCCCTGACTTTTTTTTAAAAATTTCTTTTTAAATCTCCCAAGTTTTAAATGTAGAAATGTGGCTAGGAGCATATATCATTGGTGGCCCAACTGGGTGGATGGAGATTTGTTCTATGAGAGGGGATTGACACCAGGCAGCCCAGGGCCCTTCCTCATCTCTGGTTGGTGTAACAAAGACTCCAGACTGGGGCCAAACAACAGGCATTTGTACCCACAGCGGAGGCTGCAAGCCCTAGGTCAGGGTGCCTGCAGGTTTGGGGTCTGGCAAGAGCCCCCTTCCTGGCTCACACAAGCCTTCTCCTCGTTGTGTGCCAGCACAGGGCAGGAGTGAGGGAGTCCCCAAGGGTTCCATCCACAGGGTCACTTCCTGAAAGCCCACCCATAGTCATTCGGTACAAAACCAAATGTGATCTTACTTACTTACCTTCTTTTTTAACTACATTCCTAAGGAGAAAGCAATGGGGAAGGATTTGAAGATGATCAGAGAAAGGGATGTCTTTGGAGAAGCAAAGTTTATCTACAAACTGAGGCCAGAATGAACATTATCTCAAAGTTCTCAGGCAGGAAATGTGCTAAAATATAAGAGATGGTGTACCCAACAGCATCTGTGTATATAAATTTATGATAAATTTGGATACATATAAACATATGCTCATTCAGCATTTATTCAACATGCAGTATTTTTATGCAGGAAAATGTGAGATGCTTGGTCAGAGATGAAAGGACATCTTCTCCTTTCTTGGAAGCCCACAGTCTACAGTGGTGGACAAATTAACAGTTCACCCTGATGGAATGTGGGATGTGGAAGCCTGGTGTCACACCTGAGATCACGGGAGTCAGGAGGAGTGAATTTTTAAAAAAAATTTTTAATGTTTTTTATTCATTTTTGAGAGACAGAGAGAGACAGTGCGAGCAGGGGAGGGTCAGAGGGAAAAGGAAATACAGAATCTGAAGACAGACTCCAGGCTCTGAGCTAGCTATCAGCACAGAGCGCAGCACAGGGCTCAAACCCATAAACCGTGAGATCATGACCTGAGCCGAAGTCGGACACTTAACCGACTGAGCCACCCAGGCGCCCCAGGAAGAGTGAATTTATACACGTGGACATCTTGAGCAGTCATCTATGGGATCTCATTCGAAACAGCACTGAAAAAAAAACATGAATTTTCCTGAAGAGTGCAGAAGAAATTTCAAACAGAGGAGCACCCATGGACGTGTGCAGAGGCATGGATTCCTTTCTCTTCGGAAGACACAGGGAGCAGGTGTATCAGCATCGCTTTCCTACACAGAACCTCAGGTCAGTGAGTTGTGCCTCTTTCATGACTCATGTACCCCATCTGTCAACAGGACCTATGGTTCCTTATCCCACATACCTATGAATCCTGCAGAATCTTCCTCTTCCACACCCCGTGGTCTTCTTCATCCACACCACTCTGTCCATGTCCATACCACCCTGTCCTCCTCATCCACACACACTGTCCATGTTTACATCCCACTCTGTCCACATCCACATCACTCTGTCCTCCTCCTCCACACCACCCAGTTCTCCACGTCCACACCACACTGTCCTCCTCCTCCACACCACCCAGTCCTCCACGTCTTAACCACACTGTCCTCACGTCCACACCACCCAGTCCTCCACGTCCACACCACCCAGTCCTCCACGTCCACACCACACTGTCCTCCTCATCCACATCACCCAGTCCTCCTTGTCCACACCACCCAGTCCTCCACGTCCACACCACCCAGTCCTCCACGTCCACACCACCCAGTCCTCTTCCTCCACACCACCCAGTCTTCCACGTCCACACCACACTGTCCTCCTCCTCCACACCACCCAGTCCTCCACGTCCACACCACACTGTCCTCACGTCCACACTACACTGTCCTCCATGTCCACACCACACTGTCCTCCACGTCCATACCACACTGTCCTCCTCCTCCACACCACAGTGTCCTCACGTCCACACCACCCAGTCCTCCACGTCCACACCACACTGTCCTCACGTCCACACCACCCAGTCCTCCACGTCCTCACGTCCACACCACACTGTCCTCACGTCCACACCACCCAGTCCTCCTCCTCCACACCACCCAGTCCTCCATGTCCACACCACGCTGTCCTCACGTCCACACCACACTGTCCTCCACGTCCACACCACACTGTCCTCCTCCTAACCCCACTGTCTTCTTCATCTACACTACCCAGTCCTCCACATACACACTCCATGGTCCTCCTCATTCATACCCCTTGTCCTCTTTGTTCACCCCCATCTTGTCATTCTCGTACTGCTGATTCTTGCCTGAGGACCAAATAATCTGCTAAGCCTGTCTCCTTCCATCCTTGAGACCTTCCCCAGGGGAGTACTGAGTGAAGCATCCATCACAATTGTTGAGTGATTCCCCTTCCAGGGTGTTCGGTGCCCTGCCCTGCCTGCCAGGGGCCTCTGTGATCCTCTTTTTTATAATCTGGCTTTCATTTCCACATGGTATAAGATGGTGATCTAAATAAATTTTCCCACCAATTCATTTATAAAAATATACCATAACCAATCAGGAAAGTTTTCATCAGTTTCTTAGTGAAGAGCAGTAGGACACTGACATTGGAATATGTGCATGTGATTCATAGGTTACTATCTGAAAACAGTCAATTCTGCAGAGTTCTAGTTATGAAATATGGGTTTCACATTTATTATCAAGTACTTGTATGGTTTTTATAAAGTTTCCAGATAGATAAGCATTTCATGTCTTTGCTAAATGTCAAGTCTTGAAATTATTGTTAAAGTTAGTATTTTAGGGCAGGACTGTACAAAATAGGAAAAATTGTATGTAAAATAGGTGCAGTATATCCGGGTTTGCTTATAATATATTAAAAATATTAAAAAGCTGTTGTGTTACAACAAGGCAGTGTTGCTGTAAGAATAGATTGCATCTTAGATTGAAATTGAAAACAAAAATCAGTAACACTTAATGTATCTTAATATATATTATATATGAATTAATATGTATTAATATCTTAATTAGTAGGTCGATATATGTAAACTGAATAGAATTAATTTGACCGAGGAACTTTGGAGATGTGTGCAATTCAGACTCTGCATTCCCCTGTGGAAGGAAAGCCAGTCTCACGAGGCACTGATCACAGCCAAAATACATGGATCTAGTTTGTCAGCAGGCTTTTTCAAATAATGTTCTTGGGAATCCAAATGTGATCAACAGTCGTGTTGCTTTGGGGAAATAATCCATGTTTCAGACTTTGAAATTACATTCCCAGGAAAAACTTGTTTCTGAAGCAGGCAGCATCTGTTTTTTATTGGGGTCCTGCTCCACCTAATTGTACAGCTGGTTTGAGAGAAGAAAAACATTTCATGTCATCCGTCAGCCCAGAGTGCGCAAGTAAACTCATTTCAGTCTCACCCACGGCTGTGACCTCAGAGGCCACCCGCTCCTCAATTAAGCGAAATACACTCTAAGGTTGGGGTCCTCTGCTCACAGAACATGCTCTTCGGGAGAGGGAGGTTGGAGACTTTGAGGCAAGCTTGTTGCAAACTGGGAAGGCACGTGGAGGGTACACCTGTGGAGCTCCAGCTGTGGCCTAGTGAGTCTGCAGGTCTCCCTTCCCCAAGTTCTAGCACAGACGTGTTACGTACACATTTTTCTCCACTCTGAATGACGACAGAAACTCAGAGCCCGCTGTCTGGCTTCAAGGTCCTGGTGCTTTCCACCACGTCCGGCCATCCCTGTGTGTACGATTGCTTCATAGGACTCCATATTCTGGAAATAACAACTGAGCTTATTATGTGACACTTATTATGTGACACAATAATTTTTACATGTTTACTTCATCTATTATTTTTATTCAACATATATTTTGAGCTCATTATATACAGGATATATATATATATATAGACTTATATATAAAGTATATAAAACTTATAGGCTACATAAGTTTTATAAAATAAAACTTATTTATGCACTCAGGCATTTTAAAACTCAAGTGACTCAAAACTGCAAGTGAAATGCTTTATTACCTTTTTTAATGTTTTTGGTAGTATTTTAAAAAGGGTACAGTTATTTGCATTAAGACAGAATGACACCAGACAAGCAGCTTAACTTCTGATTCTCAAATTTCTTATTTGTCAAGAAGAGTGAATGAGCACGTAGTAAGAGTCCCCACGAGTGTGCATGTGGGGCACTTGCACGCACACCTCAGCAAGGTCACTGGCTCTGTTCTGATTGTGGAGCTCATGCTGCTGGTTGTTACTATTAGTATTAGTTTTAGTGACCTCACGAATGGTAGGGAGTCGGCAACACTATCCAGTCTTTTCTTCCTGCAGTGACTTTGCATCCCCTCCCATGGAAACTCAGAGAACATCCCTATCTCCTACAGCCCTGTGGACTTAGGGCCTGTGACTGGCTTTAGTCTAGAGGACATAGGAGCACCTTGTGCCAGCCTCAGGCCTCACATGCTTCTCTCTTCTTACTCAGTACCTTGGTATCACCATGTGGAAAAGCCCAGCAGACTTGGTGGGTGATGGAGGTCACTGGCTTCATGACTTGTACCCAGACCCTGCCAGCCAATATGTGAAGACCCAGCCTGATCAACAAGACAATTTTACATTTAAACAAAACAAAACAAAACTGTTAGAACTAATACATGAATTCAGCAAAGTTGCAGGATACAAAACCAATACATAAAAATCTGTTGCTAATATATGAACCCTAATAATGATCCCTCAGAAAGAGAAATTAAGTCCCATTTTCAATTGCATCAAAAAAGAATAAAATACCCAGGAATAAATTTAACCAAGGAAGTGAAAGATCTGTATATTGAAAACCACAAGACACTCATGAAAAAAATTGAAGAAGACACAAATAAATGGAAAGACATTCCATGCTCATGGACTGGGAGAATTAATATTATTAACATGTCCCTACTACCCAAAGCAATATGCAGATTCATTGCAGTCCCTATCAAACTTCCAATGGCATGTCTTCCAGATAGAACAAAGAATCCTAAAATATATATGGAAGGAAACATAAAAGACCCCAAATAGCAAAAGCAAACTTGAGAAAGAACAAAGCTAGCTACATCATGCTCTCCAATTTCAAACTACATTACAAAGCTATAGTAATCACAGTAGTGTAGTATTGGCATAAAAACAGACACATAGATCAATGTAACAGAGTAGAGAATTTAGAAATAAACCCATGTGTATGTGTTCAGTTAATCTATAACAAAGGAGACAAGGATAAGGGGAAAGGGCAGTCTTTTCAATAAATGGTGCTTGGAAAATTTAACAGCCACATGCAAAAGAATGAAACTGGACCCCTATCTTAACAACATGCACAAAAATCAAATCAAAATGGATTCAAGACTTGAACATAAGACCCGAAACGATAATACACCTAGAAGAAAACATAGATGGTAAGCTTCTTGATGTAGGTCTTGGTGATGATTTTTTAAATCTAACACCAAAAGCAAAAGCAGAAATAAGTGACACAACATCAAAGTACAAAAGCAAAGGAAACCATCAACAAAATGAACAGGAAACCTACTTAATGGGAAAAAATATTCTCAAATAATATATCTGATACGGGACTAGTATCCAAAATATATAAAGAACTTATACAACTCAAAAGCAACAAACAATCTAATTAAAAATTGGGCAGAAGATCTGAATAAACCTTTTTCCAAAGAAGAATGCAGATGGCCAACAGGAATATGAAAAGATGCTCAACATCACTCATTTTCAGGGAAATGAAAATCAAAACTGCAATGAGGTATCACCTCATGCATTACAGAATAAATATCATTAAAAAGATAAGAGATAACAAGTGTTGGTGGGATGTGGAGAAAAGGGAACCCTAGTGCATTGTTAGTAGGAATGTAAATTGGTGCAGTCCCTATGGAAAACATATGGAGTTTCCTCAGAAATTAAAAATATAACTTCTTTATGATCCAACAATTCCATGTATGGATATTTATACAAAGAAAATGAAAACACTACTTTTAAAAGATGTATGCACCCCCATGTTTGTTGCATCATTATTTATGTCAACCTAAGTGTCCATCAATAGATGAACGGATAAAGAAGATATGAGGCGTGTGCACACACACACACACACACACACACACATATGCACACACAATGGAATATTGCTCAGGCATAAAAAAGAATGGGTTCTTGCCATTTGTGACAACAGAGATGGATCTTGAGAGCATTATGTTTAGTGAAGTAAGTCAGACAGAGAAAGACAAATACTGTATAATCTGTCTTATATATGGAATCTAATATATATAACTAACCTTATAAGAGATAGAGAACAGATTGATGGCTGCCAGAGGAGGGGATAGAGGTGGTGGGAGAAATGGGTAAACTTTTTTTGGGGGGGTTGGTTTTTAGTTTAAATAAATTGAAATTTAAAAATAAGACTGGTATTGTAGGTGATGGGTTACTGGGCCCATGAGCCTGTCTGCCCTGTACCAGGGAGCTTCAGCTGACCTGCAGACTCAGAGCTACATAGAGCTGGGTTTTAGGCTACTAAGTTCTGAGTTTATACGGTGGTAGCTAACTGTTACATGAGGATGTGGAAGGGATTCTACAGAATAGCTTTTGTGTTTATTTTTCCTTATTGTTAATTTGATGTAAATGATGATATAAATTGTGGACAATAGTTAACTTCTAAAGGAAGTCACACAAGAAAACAAAATGCTGCTTTATTACTGGTTGATTACACTGTGTGTTCCCACCACCCTTTGGAAACCTTGAGTATTTTCATGTTTTTAATTGGGTCTAAAGTGAAATCTACTGTTGTTCAAATTCTTAATTTTAATTGTGCAACTCTTTTTTTCTTTTTTTTTTTAATTGGGGGTGGGTAGGGGCAGAGAGAGAAAGAAAATCCCAAATAGGCTACACACTCATCTTGAAACTCAGTGTAGCGTTCACTCCCATGACCATAGGATCATGACCTGAGCCAAAATCAAGAGTCAAACGCTCAACCTACTGAGCCATGCAGGCACCCCCACGTGTGGAATTCTTAAGATTGTTCCTTTGTAAAAGTTGTTGTTTTGAAATATCAGAGAGTCCTATACACACAGGCTTAATTAAAGCAAATATGTTTTCTCAGCTAACTATAGATTATAAGGATAACCTGGATCCTGATTCAGTTATTAACATGTGTTTTTCTTCTCAATTGCCACTTATCTGTGCTTTTATCACATCACCTGTTACTAATCCAGGTCACTGTTGGAAATGTTGAACAATGGTGGATTGAGAAGGAGACTACATTCTGCCTGTGGAAACATTTCCTAAGATTTCAAAACCTCAAATAGAATGAAGTAGGCAAATTATGAAGTAATTCCCTAAAGAACCCTTTAATAAACACATGGTGTGGTCCAGTTGACTATCTGTAAAGGGGGCTTTCTCACCCTTGAGAAGACCCCATACAAATGTGACATTTCTTGTCACAAATGGCAAGAACCCACCCTTGAGAAGACCCCACAGGCATATCCTTACTGTTAAAATGCCCAGTGCTAGGCTGCTGACAGTCACCAGAGCAGTATGGAGGAGTCTTCCAAACACAGCTCTATCTCTTTGGAAGCTCGACAGATGTAAACTTGAATACAGAGGATTTAACTTTAGAAGGGAAGACACAAAAGATGGTCATGTAGTTCATGGACATAAGTCACTGACCATTAAAAAATCCCTTTTAAATTATTATTAGAATTTTTGTTTGAAGGATATTTGTCTGTATATGGGATAATTGCATTTTATGTCACACTGCTAGTTGACATTGGGCAGGTTACCTCAGTCCTTGTATTTGGGACTATTTTGCAGTATATTAACTGCAATATGGATAATAAGTCATACAGATTGAATCAGATATTTTTAAAGCATCTGCCATAGTAGGTGATTAATATATTTGGTTTTCAAGAAAATAGTTAAGGTGGATGGAGTCATGAAATGTTCGTTGATGTGTGGGGTTGTCCCAAAGATGCCTAGCAGGTTCAGCCAACACCCCATTTTGCCTGTTCCCTGTGATCTTTCTAGGCATTGGGAGTCTTCCCCTCCATCAAGTATCCACTGAATTAAAGTGCTTCCATCTCATTGATCCTGGAAAGTTACTGATGAAACAAATTCATAAGGAAAATGTCTTTGATGGAGAGCCCTTCAGATCTCCTCATATTATGCCAAACCTGATTCGACCAACAGATCTTCAGTGTCCTGTAGCCCTTTCATTACGATGTCCAAGGTGGAACTCATCATCCATCCTTCCAGACCTGCCCTCTCTTCTGTACCTGCTCTCTTAATAAAGAGCAGTTCCCTTGCTTGTGTGTCAACTGTACTTCAATAAGATGAAAACAAACATAAAAAAGCAACTCCCTTGGGTACCAGTGTTAAAAATCTGAGAAGTTCCTCCTCTGGGTCTCTTCACAGCTCACATCCAACGGGCCCACCCCCTCCGGGCTGTGGGACCTGAAGCTTGTCGCTGTCCCAAACTCCCGGGCACCTCCATCCTGCTGGTGTTGCCTTCCCCACGGCGTACTCTCCCTTGCTGTCTGTGTAGGGAAGTCTGCTCCCATTCACCAGATGCAGTGGTGTTTTCCCACCCGGAGCTTCCCTGATGATGCTGGGAAGGCCTGTCCTCTGCGTCAGGGTTCTGTCGGTCTGTCTATGAAGGTCAAGTCCTGACACTAACTCCCCCAGAAAGCTGTTTCTGTCACCACAGACTGGATTCTGCTCTCTCATGGGTTCGTATCTCCCTCCAATCCAACCCTGGACTCATGGCACTACGCTGGGTTCCTGCGCCCCCCGCAAGGCCACCCTCTGCTTGTTCAGGGTTCTCCGCCTGTTGGCTTGTGCTCAGCCCACCAGGCTTGCCATCAGGTGTTTGCTGAATGGAAAACCGAGTGGGTGTTTGGGTAAGAGGGTGGGTGGTAACTGCCAAGAGAAACCATGGTCAACAGCACCCTCTGAAGAACTCATAGTTTTAAGAATAATGGGATATTAGTATTTATATCACCTAAATGATGATTTTGCTGAGAACCAGACCAGCTGCAGAATGCACAGACATGCTGCTTTCTGAAACTTTCTTCAGAGGTGCTGGCTATAAAGGGGATTCCTGTCACCTGAAGTGTTTTATACACAGAGGAAGAACAGTGTGTGTTTCACCCACACATCAACTTTTCTAAGTATTTCTTTCTTTTTTTTTTTTTTTTCTGATTGAGAAGGGAGAAGATGCTGATAGTGTAGTTCAGGACCAGCTGCAAACCTGCTGGGGTGCCTCATTTTTAAAAGGGCGCAGAATGCATTTGAGGGTCTTAGTTTTCAATGGGCCCTTCACACATATTGATGCTGGGCTTTGTGACTGTTTTATCCCCTGACAAACACCTTTGTTGTACGCGAAGTGCAGACAGACAACCCATTCTCTGTGTTCAGTGGAAAAGCTTTGTATGTGAATTCAGAGGCTTTGGTACAAATGCCTTTCTTACTATATTCTTGCTTTTCAATTTTGATTTTGAGTTGTTTCCCTCGCTGATTTCACTTCTTACCTTTCCAAAATAAAGATAAAAATATCTACCTCACAGAGTGCTTTTAATGACGAATGAAAATGCGTATTAAGTCATCTAAAATAAAGTAGGGGTGTTTACCAAACATGTCCTTCCCCTGACGTGCTCTGTAAATGGAACCTCTTAACTGAGAAATTCAGACAAATATAGGTCATTTGCTTAATTCACCTCTTTTCAGGATGTCAGAGAAGAGGCAGATCTGGGGTGTGTCTGACCACATGTGAACACCCTCCCAGAACCCCCAGAACCACATCTACCCGTGGGGACTCTGTGGCCACTGCATGTGACACTTTACTCTCTAATGGGGACTGAAGGGGCCATTTTGGTTCCTGCCCAAATCTGGAATGGATGGGCAAGTGAAGGAAGAGCAATGTTCATGGGGGAAAACAACTGCTGCAGAAACTGGTCTGAAAGAGAAGGGGGTGCAGGCGCGCACCGCGAGAGAGACCCAAGTCTTGAGGGCGGGTGTGCGTCAGCACTTAAGATGTTAGTTCTGGGTGATGCACCTTCACCTGTCTTCCTGGTACGGACTGTTGCTGCGAGCATCCTTACTTCAGTCACCTGAGACACTGCAGGTGCATCATCTGATGTCTCTGTGCGTGTGCAGACAATGTGGTATGAATTCACCCTAACAGATGTTTACTCCACATCTAATGAGGTGCCGCCTTCCAGAGGTCCAGGGGTCCGGCGTCCTTGCCTGTGTCACAGCAGGGCGATGGCTGCAGCACGGAGGTAGCTTCTCTGGCAGCGCCTAGCACGGATGGATGTTTTGTCTTGGGCTTCTTGGGGCAGCTAGGAAAATCACCTAGGAAGAGAAGATGCTGCCTCTTGTCTCCTTTCCATGCATTCTCCAAGAGGTTTGGGGTCAGAACTGCCTGCTCCCAGACTTGCTTGAGACACAGATACTTTCCAAGTTCCCCTTGATGTAGACCTCTTCCTTATCATTCCTCTTCACTCGCATGCCGCTGTCTGTCACAGGATGCGGGCTTTCTGTCCCAACAAGTACAGCTATCTTCTTCTTCACTGCCCATCTGAGATCTCCCCTTCTTGACCAGCTTGCCTCCTAAGTGAATTTTCTAAGTCGTAACTTGGATAGTGTTTCTCTTGTAAAAGTTCTCCTTTGTCTTTAGGGAGGGATTTATACTATTCAGCTAATGTTTCTCTAATTCACTATATTCCACTCACACAACTTCTTTATATTCTCCAAATACACCATACATTTACATAAATCTGCACTCTCAAAAGTGCCTTCCATTCTGCCTAAAACAGCACTGATTCACCTTCAAGTTTGCGAAGATTTTATTTCCTTTATGATCTAGCTCAAGGGTTACTTGTCCAAAACTGTCCCTAAGCCAAGTCTTTGTTGGACGCCTGTCCTCTATGATACTAGATGTTTCCCTTCCTTAGCAGGGGGCAGTGGAAATGTTTTCTCTGTTTGCATGGTTGGCATTACTACAATTATTATTACTGTGTTTGCTGGTATGTCACAGATGTAAGATTCTTAGGTGACAGCAGGGACTACATGTCATATGCCTTTGCCTTTCTTTCTTCTGCATAGAACATATTATGTTAAATGAATGAATGAATGTTTCTATGTGTAAGAGAAGTGTGTCTGAGGGAAGGACGAAATATGCACCAGGATCACGCATACATGGGGCTCAGCAGAGGCACTGCAGTGAAAAGGGACAGGCGACGCACAGACAGGGAACAGGAGGGCAGAGGAAGAAGAGATAGGCTGACAAATTGGGGTCCATGTCCTAAGAGGCCAAGAGTGTCTTAAAAGGTACAATGTCCTCAGCAAATCTTACAGGAGAAGAACAGATAGGATAAATAATTCTGGCAAAACAGGTCTTTGATCACACCCATATATTCATGCCTTAATATTAATCATCTTAACTCTTTTTTTTAAGAATTTTATACCTTGAACCCTCAGTGAAAGACATAAACATTATTTTGTTTCCAAATCAAAATAGTTCTCCTCTGAGCTATGATCCTACCTTTCTGCAGGGAAATTCCATCCCAGTCACTGACGGTTGCAGAAATCTTATAGTTTCCTAACAGGTGGAGTAGACAGTGGGCCTTCTGTGCACACCGACTACTGTCGATCCCCTCTTTAAGTCTGTCTGGCTCTCGAGCAGTTTGATTTCTGAGATTTTGTGCCGGTTTAGAGCAGCTCACACAGCAGAACCTCTGCATCTGGCCCTCTCGCCAGAGCCCTGCTACTGTCCACAATGCCCTCCTCCAGGCTGCCCCTTGCCAGGCAGGAACGCACGACACCTGAATGTTTATCTCTATGTTATCCCTCCAGGAGCCTTATTAAGCAGCATAGTTGGTCCAAAACATACACACGTTTGGCACCTTGAATGTTATATGACACAGGAAGACCAGGAATCTGGGTCTGTGGCACCGCTTCATACAGGAAACTGGGGACAGTGCGTGCTTTCTGTGGAGAAGAGCAGGAAACAAATTCGCAACATGTTGAGAAGACTGAGGCTCCAGGGATGGGGTTTTAGACCTCGGCACCAGCTTGCAGAGAGAAACAAGCCTGCAAAGAAAACTGTGAAGGGTGCCTGGAGATCACAGACACCGGGGGCCTGGGACTCTGCAGCGGGTTAGGAGAGGTGAGGACGCTGGGGAAGGCATGGTGATCTTGGGGATTTCCAACAGACGTGTCCTACAGTTACTGGGAACGGATGTATTGTATGTACGTTATGGACGGGTCCCTTCATTCATGAGTCTGAAGCTGTAAGGATCCCGCTTGAGGAGACTGTCCTCCAGGTTTCCCCAAATGATCAGAATTGTAATAATCAGTGTGTTCAGGACTGACCATATTTTCTTACAGTCATTATCATTTCATGGGAAACAGTATACCTACATTTGTTCATTTTCCTCTGCTCAGAGTTACAGAGTCTTCTCCCTGATGAAAAGTTAACAGTAAATTGTAACGTATGTGGATACATATTAATTTCACAATGAAAAAACATTAAAAAATCACAATAGAAAGAATAATATATAGAATTTACTATTGCAGGATGCAAAATCAAGGAATGTTGAGAGAACATTTTTCTCTGACTTTTGTAAGATTTTTTTGTCCCTGTAGGGAGAGAACACATTCAGAATTAAATTAGGGCAGAAAGTGGAAGTGAGCTCATGGACTTCCAGATCTCTGGGCGGTCCTTGGAGAGCAGTGCTTTGGGTAGGTGACCGTGGCATTCTCTGAGAAAATCTGGGTTTTCTGTCTTCTTCCTATATTTGCATTAATCGTTCAAGATTTAATTTTCTTCCGTCTTTCTTTCTTTGTTGCTGTTTTTATCCTTTAAGTAGTTAAAATTGTAAAAGCTCCATCAACCGCCCCAGGACTGTAAAGAATTGCCTCGACATCCATGGTAAGAATCCCTAGAGAATTAACTAAAATTTTGACTGTTTAAAAATTTTTTAATGTTTATTTATTTTTGAAAGAAAGAGAGAAAGGATGTGAATGGGAGAGGGGCAGAGAGAGAAGGAGGCACAGAATCAGAAGCGGGCTCCAGGCTCTGAGCTGTCAGTGCAGAGCCCAACGCGGGGCTCGAACCCACGAACTGTGAGATCATGACCTGAGCCGAAGTTGGACACTTAACTGACAGAGCCACCCAGGCGCCCCCTAAAGTTTTGACCTATACAGTCAGTTCCTGTGACTATTTCCTAGTGGTTCCTGTAGAAATGACATCAGGTGGGACCAGCTTGAGACGCATCAGTGACTCCTCTGAAACTGGAGGACCTGTCTGCAGCTTCTCATGCTGTTTCCAGTTGAATGTTCAACTTCCCTGAAAATGCTACTGCTCACAATGAAAACAAATGGTCAGTGAGCAGAGCCCCCTGTGGCCCCCATGAGGCTTCCGTGCCCCCGTGAGACTGGAGAAGTCATAAGAATGGATTCTGAAGTACTTTCTTTTAAATTTGAAAATGCACAGTTTTTGAAGTGTATTTTTAAATGTTTATTTATTTATTTTGATAGAGAGAGAGAGAGAGAGAGAGCATAAGCAGGGGAGATGCAAAGAGAGAGAGAGAGAGAGAGAGAGAGAGAGAGAGAATCCACACTGTCCGAGCAGAGCCCAGTGCAGGGCTTGAACCCATGAACGGTGAGGTCATGACCTGAGCCAAAACCAAGAGTCAGACACTTGTGCCCCAGAAAAGGCTGCAGAGTTTTAAGTGAAAGACCCAAGTGTCCGGGACCAACCTCCCAGCCATAGGGACCCAGACACATTCTATTATTTTCTAATGTAATTTATTGTCAAGTTGGCTAACATACAGTGTGTACAGTGTGCTCTTGATTTTGGGGTAGATTCTCATGGCTCATCGCTTACATATAACACCCAGTGTTCATCCCAACAAGTGCCCTCCTCCATGCCTGTCACTCATTTCCCCTCTCCCCCACCCCACTATCAACCCTCAGTTTGTTCTCTGTCACTAAGAGTCTCTTATGGTTTGCCTCCCTCCTTCTCTGTCTGTAACTATTTTTTCCCTTCCCTTCCCCCATGGTCTTCTATTAAGTTTCTCAAGTTTCACATATGAGTGAAAACATATGATATCTGTCTTTCTCAGACTGACTTACTTCAGTCAGCATAATACCTTTCAGTTCCATCCACATTGCTACAAATGGCATGATTTTATTCTTTCTCATTGCCAAGTAGTATTCCATTGTATATATGAACCACAACTTCTTTATCCATTCATCATTTGATGGACATTTAGGCTCTTTCCATAATTTGGCTATTGTTGAAAGTGCTGCTATAAACATTGGGGTGCACGTGTGCCATGTACTCCAGGAGTGCTATGAATCAGCACTCCTGTATCCTTTGGATAAATTCCCAATAGTGTTATTGCTGGGTTGTAGGGTAATTCTATTTTTAATATTTTGAGGAAGCTCCACACAGTTTTCCAGAGCGGCTGCAACAGTTTGCACTCCCACCAGCAGTGCAAGAGGGTTCCCGTTTCTCTGCATCCTCACCAACATCTGTTGTTTCCTGAGTTGTTCATTTTAGCCACTCTGACCAGTATGAGGTGGTATCTCAGTGTGGTTTTGATTTGTATTTCCCTGATGATGAGTGATGTTGAGCATTTTTTCATGTGTCTGTTGGTCATCTGGATGTCTTCTTTGGAAAAGTGTCTATTCATGTCTTCGGGCCATTTCTTCACTGGATTATTTGTTTTTCTGGTGTTGAGTTTGGTAAGTTCTTTATAGATTTTGGATACTAACCCTTTATCCCATATGTCATTTGCAAATATCTTTTCCCATTCTGTCAGATGCGTCCCTTCCATGAACTGTAACCTGTTGGAGAATAGCCTCTTGATAAAGAATTACTCAGATCAGCATAAAACAAAAATCACAAAACCAAAGAAAATTAAAAACTTTTGCCCAGAGGCATCACTGTATACAGCATGCAATTGGATGTGGTTTAAATGGCTTTCGGTGTTGAGGAGCCTGTCCAGGAGCAGGGGGGCAAGAAGGAGTGATTCTCATCACCGAACGAGCCTCATGCTTTTGTCTCACCAGAACCTCCATCTAATTCGAGATGGGAAAGGCTTTGTTTGTTTACTCATTCATCCTTTATTTAATGTAGGAAAATACTTAGTAAGTGCTCGCTTTGGGCCAGAATTCTGCCAGTCCCAATGGATTCAGGGGTGAATGACATGGACCTTTCACATCAGGAATTTGGTGTCACAGGGTATAATTACTGGACCTGACGTGTGCACGAGTTTTCAGTTTACAAAGTGTGTCCACGTGTATGGCGTCAGCTTACGCTCACAAAATGGAGGGGTGAGCATTGCACTTTGTTTATCTGACTGGTGAGAGGCCAGGAGATGCCAGATCGCTCTTGGCCTTGAGGCCTCACTGTGTCCTTGCTGCAGGACCGTTCTCTCGAACATTACATGGCCTTGGAGTTCAGAGGCAGACTAGAACTTCCTCTCCTCCCTGAAATCTCTTAGTTTTATTTCTGTTATGTTAGCCTTGTGTCCCCAGCTCCAGGCACAATGCATGGGAGTGGACACAGGCCTCGAGGACCTGCTGTCTCACACCTGACAAAGCACGGGGCGGACCAATGCCCAGCAGGGACTTGCTCGTGGGCCTATCTATAACTCTCAGCATCGTTGCGATTACAGACGAGCATTTTGTTGAGGGTGGTTCTGGGCAGCCCCCATGGCACAGGGTGCACAATGTTGGGAATCTAACCCCCAGTAGTTCTCCAGCTGGCCACGGGCTCGGCTTTTGTCTGGACACTTCTCTGTCAGGAGACCAACTTCTTGGATGCTCCCCACCTTCTACTCAGTTCTGTGTTGGCTACAGCAGCAGTGAGTGTCCATTTCCTGGCAATATTTATATACTGGCCCCAATTCTACCCTTTGGAGCTGCAAGACATACATGTGATCATTGTTAAGACAAAGAAAGACCTGAAAATATTTCAGATTCACTACCGCACACCTGCTGGCTCTTCTTTAGGCCACGCTCGTGACACTGCTCCAAAACTTGAGTGACTCCACAACCCAGGATGTATTTTCCCGGCATAGCTGTCCACACAGCGGTCCAGGCATCTGGGACCTCCCGGCCTCAAGTCTGCTGAGGCTGGTTTTGTGCAGAATATACACAGGCAGGGGGGAGGCAGCTGGGTTGCTGCGAGCGTGTGCTGTCCAGGCCTGGGGTGTGAGCGCAGCCCCCACTCAGCCCACCGGCCAGAACCTGCTCTGCACTCAGAGCCTCAAAGTGAGGGCAGCTGGGACTCGAAGTCTGGCTGTGTGCCAGGAAGGGGAGGTGTAGTCAGTCTGGACTCTGCCGTGCACACTGCTGCCCTTAGCAAGCACATGTGCACCGGTGTGACTGGGGTGTCACCTCCCCAGGACAGACGGTGCACACGCCGTTCTCGAGAAAGCATGTTCTCAGCTCATCCCTTGTGGTATGTGCTCTCCCTGAATCGCTGCAAAATCATCACTGTGCTGCTTTTCCTCAGCAGCCATGGTGCAATGCATATGCCACAAAGCTTACAGCCGGGCTTCTGCATCTCAGACACTCATTTCCCAAGTAATAAGTGCAACTATTTGGTATGGAAGAGTTAACGGACCTGTAAAAACTACATGGTTCTGTGAACTACCAAACACAGTGGCAAAGTGATTCTATTGACCTTTGTGAAACTTGAACATAGTCTCTAAATTCAAAATGAACTAATAAAAGCAAAGATCAGAAATTTATTTCTCCCACTCACAAATCAAATAATTATTAATATAAATTGGAATCTGGATCTTGAATGTAAAATATACATAACTTCTCATCACTAAGCTGCCTTTTAAATAAATTGATTTACTGAAGCCAAGGAATTTTATAAGAAACTAAACCTTACAAATAGCATTTCTCAGCCAGCTGCTGTGTTGAAGTGGAGGAGCAGAGGCCTCAGCTCTCCCAAACCGCTGTTCAGCTGTTAGCCACACACTAGCGGGAATTAAGCCTTAAATGAGTGTCACAGTTGCATTGGTTATTAATTTTCCATTTTAATTTTATTTTTTAATTACAAATTTTTTCATTTGATTTACTTTAGAGAGAGAATGAGAGAGCAGGGGAGAGGGGTAGAGAAAGAGAGAGACAGAGAGAGAGAGAATCTTGAGCTCAGCGTGGAGCCTAATGCAGGGCTTGATCCCATGATCATGGGATCATGACCTGAACTGAAATCAAGAGTGAGATGCTCAACAGACTGAGCCGCCCAGGTGCGCTTAATTTTATTTTTTTTTAAATTAGAATTTTTAAAATAAGCATTTCAAAATTTGAATAAAAACTGAGCAGAAAGCAGCATGTTGACCTCTCTTCTCCCTGAGCCCACATACATTGCCCCATTATTGGCATCTAGTATCAGTGTGGCACATTTGTTACATGATTGCCGACCCAAGTGCATGTCTATCTCATTGCATGGCTGAAAAGGCCAATAGAGATAAAGTAAATGAATTCCTATCCATGCCTAACATGACACATTTTGAGGGCTCAGTGCGGGACAGTTTCACCTGAAGATTAAAATCTATCCTGCTTTTCCCCCAAATTTTATAAAGCTTCTAGTACACATGGGCTAACAGAATAACCCAGAACCTCACAACGGGCTCATCCTGATGTGATGGGGCAGTGCAGTGGGTTTCCTGAGTACGGGGCTCAGTGGGAACACGGGAAGAGGTGGGCTGTCACTGTCTGACGTGTCCTCACAAATGGGCTCCAGTGGCCCTGTGGTGAGGTGCTCCCAGCACACCTGGGAAGGTAGTTGTGGTCTGTGCTTGGATAGAACCAGCTGCAATCACAGCCAGTGATGTGTTTTACTCTCATGGCCAAGGGTCCCCAAAGCCAGGAACAACGCCATTCATCTGTCTTCCCAAATTCCTGGAGAGAGCTTGGTGCATAATAGACTCAACAAAAGTTCCTTAGGTTAAATAGTCGTGAGCAATATACGCCCTCATGTTACCAATATAATGAAATATAATTATATGACTTAGAAGATTTGGATTTCCATCTGACCACGTGTGATTTACCCATTAATCAAATACCACCCAAATGTATTGTTATTAGAGGAGTATTTATCTAAAACTTTGCAAAATCTTTTTAACTATTTAAACTTCACTAGCCATAAAACTTTAAAACCTGAAGTTCATTATTTTTTCTGAAAAGTAATAAAATTAGCCTGTTTATACAGATGGCTTTAGGCCTCTGATGTTTTAAAAGGAAGGATGGGTTTGCAATGGCTAAAAGAGCTGGATTCTAGTCCCGTTTAATTGCTAATTTCCTCAGTGACTCCACTGAGCATCAACTATTCTCAAGAACTTGTGACAGGTCCTTTGGACACAGTGTGTGCATCCGTGCCCTGAGGGGCTCACAGCCTAGAGAAGCCAAATAAAGAAACATGCTTCAGAGCACGTGGTAAGTTCTGTGACACATGCAGCGGGGGTTGAGGCCAAGGGCTGAGTCTGGGACATGGTGCCGCACCTTGGAGCCCCTCTGGGCAGTCTGGGGTCTGAAAGAGTTGCTTCCATTCTGATCTGAGGCAAACTGGGTCTGGATCAGACACAGAGTCCTCTCCTTGCAGTGGGGACACTCCCTGCTGTCACCCCCCATTACGGTTACCACCGTGGCCAGGCTTTCCTGAATGGCTGGGGAAGTCTCCACCAGTCTGCTGCAGGACGGGGCAGCACTTGGAGCAGGATGCTGTGGATGCAACGTCTGCACCACACACTTTTCACCGGATGCTGCCGTGAATTAAGACTAGGGCAGCTGATGTAGAATGAGTGGATTTCACATGTGAGCAGGACTTGAATTTGGGGACCAGGGGTAGAATGCCATAGAATGAGTGTTTGAGCCCCTCAAATTCACGTGTTGGCATCCTGACTCCCCCAATGTGATGGTGTTAGGAGCTGGGAGAAGAGACCCTGAGAGCTCCCTGCCCTTCACCCCCAAAGAGACACTGCGAGAAGATGTGTCTATGAACCAGGAGGCAGCCCAGCCCACCCCAGACACGGAACCTGCTGGTGGTCTTGGATGTCCAGCCTCCAGAACCATGAGGAATAAATGTCTGCTGTGTATCAGCCGCTCCCTGTGTCCTGCTCAGTTAGGACCACCCGAACGGACCGGGACACTGGGCTACTCCAGCCCAGGCCCATCATGTAGAAAACATCAAGAGGCCACAGAGTCTGCATGGGTGTCTGAAACTGTGGGTGTTCAGAGAGTTATCCCAGCCAAGAAAGGAGGAAACATCTCTGCGGAGGGGCTGTTTCATGGCTGAAGCAGACCTTCCAGATATAAGTCATGGTTGAGTTCACGGCAATCCTGAGAGATTGAACAGATGCAGAGAAAGGCTGGTGGGCTGCATGAATGGGCCGTGGAATTCAGGAGGCAGCTTGGGGTGGTCTGGATTGAAGTCTGTCCAGCAAGCAAGTTCATTGGGTTTCCACCGCCTTGTGCTGCCTCTCCTAGAGGGAAAGGTAGGGAGCGTCCACCTGTTTTGTCTTTGCTTTGAAGCTGCTGCTGTCCCCACCTGGCCTCAGTGATGCTGGGGTCCCCCTTCCCCTCTGTGGCTCCTGCGCACTGGCGCCTCGGGTGACATGTCCTCCATCACTCTGCAGCAGCCTCACCACCCTTAGCCCCAAGTGACATGGTCTGCACGTTTGCACGTGCTCGGCACTTCACGCCTCTGCCTACACTCGTGTGTCTGCACAGGCTCCCCAGGAAGCAGATGCTGAGACAGTGACACGTGCAGGGATTTTATCAGAGGAGGCGCCGCCCCACTCGTAGGGAGTCCAAGTCTGCGAGAGCTCTCAGAGGCTGAGTGAGTCCGGGAGCCTCCGAAGCGCACTGGGGACCCTGAGCCTCGCCGAGCGGAGGTCCTCCCTGGAGCCTGACGTGCGCCATCCAGGGTGGAGCAGCCCCGGAAATGGCAGCCTCCAGCAGGGCCTCGGGTTCCAGAGCTGCCGGGCGAGGCCCTGGCCAGGCTTGTGCTCTGGTGTTGGTGTGCTTGGCGGTCTGTGAGGCACAGGTTTCACAGCCGACACAACAGGCTAAGTTGTTTTGCAAGCCCAGGGACGGTGTTCTACTGTTCTACTTTGCAGGAACTGGTCCTCTGTGCAGTCTGAAAGCGTCCCCCTCCGTCATTTCCTACGATGGCGGTACCTCACAGTTAGCTCTCAGTTCAATGGCTGTGTGTCCAAGCTTCTCCTTGAAAGGAGAGCCATGCAGGACTGGGTTCTGGGCACACTGCAGACACGCGTCTCCACAGCAGTGAGGACCCTTGACTATAATGAAAGGCAGAGGGGGAGTGTTGCCCTGACTACGTCTGAGTGTCTGAGGGAGGCACAGCTGTGCCGTGAGGTGGACACTCCTGGGCCTGGAGGTGGAGAATCACACACTCACAGAGATGGGCCGCATTCTAGATGTCGCCTCCTTGCTATGTGATCCTTATCTGGTGACAGTTAAAACCGTGTGCAGTTATCGAGGTAACTCCAGAAGATTCTGTCCATCAAGCATATCCCATCCATTTCCACTTACGTCCACACCTACACGCATGTCTACACCTACATCCGCATCTACATCCGTCATACCTGTACCTGCATGTTACCTACAGGAAGGACCTACCACATGTATATCTACTCTTTGTAAACTGTTTCTTCATTTGTAAACTGATGTCATTTACCTGTTGACTGCTAGAGAAGTTTCCAGGGTTACCGTTTATCTGAACAACAGTCTTTGGTTGAGTTCTGGAGAACTCAGTGGGGAGGCTGGAGAAGGGGCCACATTACCACAACTTACCTGAACCCTCAAGTGGGCGCTTCAGCCCAAGGAGAAAATTCCCCCTCCTCATCTTGACCCCTCGCTGACCTTCCTGACTACCGTAGGGGAGCGCAGCACGGTGAGCTCAAACCTCCCTGACAAGGAGCCTCCCCTGTCTCCTGCCTGGTTAGGCCCCGTAGACCCCGGTCGGGTTCAGGGTTTTGTAACCTGCTCCTTGCAAACCCTGCCAACCCTCAGTGAGGTTGTTGCTGGGGTGCCGCAGGCGCCACGTGTTCCTGGCGCAGTGGCCTCTGCCGTTGGGGTCCACCTGCACCACGTGGCAGAAATCTGAAGGTCCTCAGGTGGCTTCACCCATCACGGGAGGAGCTTTTCCTGCACCCCGTGCTGATCATGTCACAGTGCAGGCCTCGGTGCAGAGACGCACAGGGCTGCACTCATGCCACCCTCTCCATGACAAGTGCTCCTTAATCATCACCTAGGGCTTCGTCTGGATTTAATTCCACTCCGCAAAGACAACGGAAAGCAGGGTGTCTGGCACTGGTGAGGAGAGGAATAAAGAAGCCACCAGGGCCTGGGTAGGAAAGCGAATGGCAGGGTCAGCAGGCTGCCCCCTGGCCTCCTCTAGGTGCACAGGTGCACAGGCCACGGGCACAGCCAAGTCCGGGGCCGCAGGAAGGAAGCCTGGGCGAACACAAGCCGGGTTAAATGGATGCGGTTGATCAGTGAAAGGAAAATAACCTGGAGTAAAGGGACGGCATCCCTTAATAGAGTAAAATGCTTCATTCACATCAAGCCTACCCGAGCGGCTCTAAGCAGACTCTGCTGCACCGGCCGGGGACAGGCGCAGGAGATGAAGGCCCACGGAGTAAACAGGAAATGGAAAATGCACTGGACCAGAGGCCGGTCTGTCGTCGTGGGAGAAGAATCGCTTCCTCAATTTATCTTGCGGCACATGAGGTGAGTGGGCCTGCCGCTCAGGGAACATTGTGTCCCAGGCAGGTCCGCCCTCAGTGCGTGTCCCACGGTTTGCCTTGCATGGTCCCAGTGAGCTGGCGTGATGGGTTCTAAGAAAAACAGAGCTCCTCATCAAGCCAGGCACTTTAGTGTCGTTTGGTGTGTTTTTGCCTTTTTTCTCTAGTGGAAACAGGAGGAAGGAGAAGGTATCACACCTGTCTGTTTCCCCTTTTCTGGCCACGAGATTTAAACACAAAATACCTCCCTCCATTTATTACGCTCTCAAAACTTCATCTCACTGGCCTGTGTCCGAGCTGCAGTGACCGGGTGACAGGGCTTGGTTGGACCCACAGGTGTGGGGGCTTTGGGCCCCTATCAGCCCAGGATGTGACCCCAACATGTTACTAAAACCCTAAGAAAACAGAAAAAAAAAAAACCTTACTACATGGAAAACCAAACTTGTCAGGTAAGCTGCTATTAATATCTAACAAGGATTCTCATTAAATAAAAAGATACTGAATAGAATTTTTGGTGGATTATGTGGGCTTTGATTTGTGAAAAACAGCGACTTCTTGTTTTAGTCTTTTTTATTCCTTTTCTTCTCTATGACCTATTTGTTTCATAGCTGGAAGTTAATACCTTTTAGTCTGTGTTTCCTGCATGCCCCCCCACCCACCCACTGTGGCACTTACCAGTTTGCTCTCTGTATCCACATGTCTGTTTCCATTTGTTTGCTATTTTAGCTTCCACATATAAATGAGATCATTCCATATTTGTCTTTCTCCGTCTGACTCATTTCACTGAGCTTAATGCCCTCTGGGTCCAAAACCCTCTCGTTTTAATCTTAAAGTCCTCAACACTGAGGGGCAGAGGGGAGGGCTCGGGTGACCTGACTGAGACCGCACAACGGAAATAAGGCAGGGCTGTTCCCGGAAGAAACCCGAGTCCCTCTGTACTTAAGATACTGTCAGCTGGGTTTTCCTGTCTTTGAAGCTGAAATGATTCCCAAGTAGTTCAAGGGAATAGAAGCATTAAATAAAAAGAATAAAACCATCTAAATCTAAACATATGTAACAGTAACACTCGAAATAATCTGATAAGCAAAGTCAATAAATTTGACTACATTAAAATTTTATACGACATCAGTTTTTTCAAGTACACCAACCGTTCAGAACTCTTTGTGCAGTGAGAGTGGCTAAGGCTGCGGTGGTTTGTTTGGGCCTGGTCTGTATGCGGAGACCTGCTCCAGGCCGGCCACAGCCACTTACCTTGGGGGATGGTGTCTGGGGGAGCTGCACTCAGGGACCCCGGCTGGCCATGGCCTTAGGCACTGGCTGGTTCATGCACCTGCTCTGTGAGGCCTCCTACGGGCCCTCTGCTGAGGCAGGTCTTGGGTACGTTTGCAGAGACCATAGGCTGTGAGGGACTGGGGCCTTGAAGACACTTCCCCTCTCTGACTCAGTCAGTACTTCTTCCCGACTTCTCCCCAGCCCTGGGAGCTGATCCCCACATCTGGGCTAAAGCTTCTGGCCCTCACCTGGGGCCTGGACATCCTGTAACTGCTGTGGAACGTGACAAGCCCTGACCTCTGAGAGGCGAGTGTGATGGTAGAGGACAGAGGCATGCAAGACCTTAGAGCCTGATGGCAAGGTGGAGGCTGTGAGTCAACCAGCCCCAGATAATAACCTTGCTACTTTCAGCAGGCTTTCCTCAAATTCACAGCTGAAGACTTTGTTTTTTAACATTTATTTATTTTTTTGAAAGACAGAGAGAGACAGAGTGCAAGTGGGGCAGGGGCAGAGGGAGAGGGAGACACAGAATCTGAAGCAGCTCCTGACTCTGAGCTGTCAGTGTAGAGCTCAATGTGGGGCTCAAACCGACAAAATGTGAGATCATGACCTGAGCCAAAGTCGGACACTTAACTGACTGAGCCACCCCAAGTGGCTCAAGAGATCATGACCTGAGCCAAAGTCGGACACTTAACTGACTGAGCCACCCCAAGTGCCCCAAGACTTTCTGACGTAAACCAGTCTTAAACTACCAGAGGGAAGTGAGTAAAGCATATGAATGGGTGGTTGCTGGGAGCCATACCAGTGAGCAGCACATGTGGAAAGGTGTCCTCTTACCACCTGAAAAATGTCTTACCCTCGAGACCGGAGGCTGGGACTGGGGTCTAACATGGAAACGGGGTCTTTGCTGATGTGATTGGAGTTAAGACAAGGGCTTCAGGAGGGTCCTAATCCAGTATGACTGGTGTCATCGTACGAAGACAGAGACCAGGGAGGACTGTGGAACCAAAGTTGGGGGCAGCTGTGAGCCAAGGGCAGCACCACCTTGAAGCCGTTGGGCAAGGAAGGTGCTTCCTCAGACCCTGCGGCTCCTTGCCTCCACATTCCTGCCTCCAGCACCGCGGACAGCAGTCCCCTCCTGTTCTCAGCGCCAGGTCTGTGGACCTGGTACCCCAGCAAACTATCCCAGGTCCCGCAGCAGGAAGGCGTGCTGCTGTGGTAAGAGGCCTGCGAGTGTGGACGCCGCTGTGTGTGGGCAGCGGGTAGTGGCTGCAAACGTCTGGGGCACATGGCAGAGAAATCCCAGAATATCCCAAAGAGACGGGCAGTGGCCAGATGGACTAACGAGCACTCTGAGGGTCTCACAGGAGGAGGGGTGCAGAAGAGAGGCTTGTACTGTCTCACCAGCACTTGCCACTGAGGTCTGGAGACCCAGGTCCAGCCGGGGAGGACGCTGCCGCGCCGGAGGGTGGAGAAGGCGGCTGAAGTGTGTTCCACTGTTGGGGAAAATGGGCCTTGTCATGACGGGCTGAGGTTTCCAGCCAGAGCACACAGTGTACGGTCTGGTTTCTTCCTGCTTTTGAGGCTGGATGGAGCCAGACTGCCCCAGCCTTGCCCTCGGGGCGGAGGAGGTCATGTTTGCAGGGCAGCCAGAGCCCAGGAAACCAGTGTCCTAACCACAGAAACACACACAGAGAATAGGCGCCTCTTTCATTAATTAAATCCGTGCTTCAATTTTGTTGTTTTATAAATGATAATACCCCATGTATGCTCATGTCAGCTGTGGTAGAAGTGAAAATTGATGTAAACTTTTGGAGAACAGTCTGGAAAGACCTTCAAAACTCTTGGAATTTCTGTGCTGTTGACTTGGGTAATGACAAAAATACTCAGAGGTGAGAATGGAGAAGCCATGATAACAGGGTAGCTAGATATGTGATCAATAAATGAAAATTAATTTTGTTGTAATGAAGAACAGTTATAAAACATTAACAATCGTATCATTTACAACAGCAACATGAAAAATTTTTTTTCACTTTAATTATGGAGAAAAACTTAAAACCTCACTGAAAACTTTACTTAGGCCTAAATAAATGAAGCACTACATCATATTCATGAAAGGGAAAGTTTGAGTCATCAAAGCACTTGTGTGTGTGTGTGTGCGCGCGCGCGCGCACTGGGCTAGTGAATGTGAAAAATCCCCATCAAGCTTTACAACCACAGGAGCTCTTGCCACTGCCTGGCAGGCTGACCACACCTACATGGGGCTGGGTTTGTGAGGGTCGGTGATGCGTGTCACTGGGAAACAGAGGGGTGTTCGATGCATTATTTCAGGAATAGGCACCGAAAATTTGTTTGGAGAAGTAAAATATAAATCTACATTTGGCACCATTCAATAAAATCAATCCAGGTAAAGATTTAAGTGTAAATGTAACCATTGACATTTAAAAAATAAAAACAAGGGGCACCTGGGTGGCTAAGTGGGTTAAGCGTCTTACTCTTGGTTTCCGGTCAGGTCATGATTTCACAGTTTGTGAGTTTGAGCCCTGCGTCAGGCTCTGTGCTGACAGTGTGGAGCCTGCTTGGGATTCTGTCTCCCCTCTCTCTCTGCCCCTCTCCAACTCGTACTGTCTCTGTTTCTCTCAAATAAACTTTAAAACAAAGAAACAAACAAATAAATACACGGAGAGTGTTTTATGACCCAGGTTAGAGAAGAAGATGTCTATCATGACACAAAGGCTGGAAATTATTTGGATATTTGATAAATTCAACTACATCAAAGTTAAAAGCTACCAATCTTATAAAATACATAAAGACAATAAAAACATGCCTGCAAACCATGAGAATATCTAACCTGTGAAGAATTAGTACCTAGAACGTGTAAAGGGCTCCACAAATCAAATAAAGGACAACAGCCAAATGAATAGAAGACAAGAATGGGCAGAAGACAGACTGGCCGCTTTGCAGAGGAGCGAGAACAGAGGACCTCAGATGAGCAGGTGCAGTGTTCATCAGGGTGATGAGGACGAGATGGCGGGTGTCCCCTCACACCCAGGACGGGCGGTCTCCGCCGGGCTGAGGCCCAGTGTCGGCTCTCTCAGGAGCTGGGCTGGCACAGCCCCTCTCAAAAACGAGTGGACTTTACAGTGTGGAATCAAATGTGCTCATACTACGTTTTCCAGTTTCTACTCCTGGAAATTCTGGCTTACTTTTGTAAGGAAAATTTTAAAGAGAACTGCTTGTGGGAAAATGAAATGAAATCGTTTGCAATGATTTTAGTGGCTGAAAAACAAGAGATGACCTCGGAGTTGAAAGGAGGGCACAGAGATAATTTTATATATTTATTACACAGTGTCACAGTTGCATCAGTGGGGGAAGGTGGACTCTGCTCAGACGTTGGACACATAATATCGAGGGACATTGTCACATGACCCTGGTTGGGTATAGACCCTTTGAAAAGTTGAAACATAGAAACTGAAACAAAGCTAAATAATTAGGACGCAGTCAGGGCAGCACGGGTGGTGCTGAGGGGTTTGTCGCTCTAGTGTTGAGCGGCTCATCCATTTCTACTCGAAACTTCCCTGCACACACTAAAGCCCCACCGTAAAGCCATAGGAGGGGCCCAAACTTCAAGTGTGTAAATGTGGGGTACCAGTATGGCCAGGTTAAAGGGAATTTTTGTTTTTAAATCTGTCTATTCTTTCAGGGAAAAAAACAACTCAGAGGGAAAGATAACTATGTTTTTGACGTCAGTTCTTCTGAAACCTGAATCTGCTTTTCAAACCGTAGTCTTCCAAGTGTCTTGGAAAAGCCTGATCCCCTCGGTCTTGGTGGCGCTAAATGTCTGCGTTTCCCACCAGCTGGCACGGGTGGTCAGGCCGGCCCAGCGTGCCTGACCGGCGATGCGGTAGGACCTTTGCAGGGGATGAGAGCTGTAATCCTCCTCCACTTGAGAATAGGGACCTGTTTTGAATCGAAAGATAAGCCTGGACCCACTTCTCCCATTGTATACCAAGATCAATTCCAAATGGACCAGATTTAAGTGTAGGAGATGGACTCCTATAATACTAGGAGAAAGCACGGTGAATTATTTTATAATTTATGTGCCAAATACAGAAGCAGTAGGAAAATGTGATAGGTCTGATCACACTAAAGCTGCGTGCATGGTGAAAACATGCTCTCGTGACAACCTGGGGAAACACTTATGACTTATATTACACAGCAAGTGTTGATACTCCCCAAATATAAGGACTGCTAAAAACACAGGACATAAAGAGCAATGACCTAGGAAAACACTAGGTGTACGAACAGATGGTTCACAGAGAAGGAAATTACATGGCTTTGGAGTGTTAACCCTCATTGGCTGGAGGAGAGCACAAAATAAAACTAAACTAGAATACAATCATTTACCCAGAAAGATTAATGCACTGCTGGCGATCCACGAGGCGCCCTTCACAGGGGTGATGAGAATGGTGCAGGAAGCCTGCCGCGTCTCGCAAAATACCAAATCGTTGATTAACAGACAAAGCAGTTCCACTTCCAGGAATTTAGCCCCACGAGCAAGCTCCTGGGGGTGGGAGTGGAGCACACGCAGTGCTATTCACAGCCTCAACCTAAGTAAGCAGACAGACTAGAAACAGCCCAGACGACCGTCGCTAGCCTGAGTAAAGAAGAGGCATGGCATTTTATCCCAGTGGACTAAGATGCAGGTAAAATGAACGAGAAATATCTCTAGTGTATATTAAGGAGAGAGGCAAGGAGAAAACAGTGCTTATTTTGCTTATAAAAAAGAACCCGAAGTGATAAACCATATATTGCATCCCCGAGAGCGCACAGGCAGCCACAGTAGTGACCCGTTCGTAACTCATCTCGTCTGTAATTCCTCCTTCTCCTGTATTTGTAGAAAAATGTCACTTATTGTATTTGTTTCCTAGGGCTGCAGTAAGAAACCACAAACTAGGTGTTTTAAAGCAACGGAAATGTGTTCTTCCACAGTTTCGGAGGCTGGCGCCGGAAAGCCGGGGGTCAGAGTTTGGGTTCTTCTGGGCTTGCCGGGGGGACGGCTCAAGTCCCTCCCCAGCACTGGTGGACCTCTGCCTTCCTCCTCGGGCTGTTCCTCCGTGTCCTCTGTGGTCCAGCTTCTCTCCCCTTGTGAGGGCACCAGTCACAAGATTCGTGCCCACTCAAGTAGGACCTCATCCTAACTGATCACATCCACAAAGACCCCCTTTTCAAACGAGGTCACACTCACAGGAGGTTAGGACTTTAAGATGCCTTTTGGGGGAGAACAGTTCTACTGACTGCAGACATCATCTCACCTCATCTGTATTTTTGTATATATTTTAATTTTTTATAACAAAACTTTTAAAATAGGGGCTACAGAAACAATTACTGATTATGTTATATGTAAATTTGTAATTATAGTTTTTTTTAATTTTTTTAATGTTTTTTATTTATTTTTGAGAGACAGAGAGAGACAGCACAAGCAGCGGAGGGTCAGAGAGAGAGGGAGACACAGAATCCGATGACAGGCTCCGGGCTCTGAGCTGTCAGCACAGAGCCCGATGCGAGGCTTGAACCCACGAACCATGAGATCATGACCTGAGCTGAAGCCGGACACTTAACCGACTCAGCCACCCAGACACCCCCAGTTTTATAATGTATCAATAGTAAATTAAAAAGTAGACTTTCTAAAAATAATTATGTGATTATTACAGAACTATTTAATATTACGCTCATCACTTTTTTCTCCATAGACAACTTTCAATTAATTCTTTCTTGACCCTCTTAATAGGATGCTTACAATTTAATTTTGCTTTAAGGTAACATGGACATGGAGACACATGTCCTTTGAGAGTGTGGGGGAGGCTCTACAACATTCAGTTCCTCCTTCATTGTGTCTCCATGTTTTCTCTTCTGTCATTGCCCTCCGTTCACTCTTGAAGTTCTGTGGAAACCTGACTCCTGGCTGCTCGGGTGCACCTGCGACACAGTTCTCTGTGTCCCGAGGTGCTGACCTCAGTCCACTGGGCACCACGGCTGGTGACCCTTTGGTGCCTCTCTTTGTCACTCAACCATGCTCAGTTAACATTCATGCAGTCATCACTGATAATGACTATTTTCTGAATTGTTCTTTTGTTTTAAAGCAGCAACTTATGCTCAGCAAAGAAAAAATGTCAGTTTTTAAGATACGACTCAAATCAGGAAAGGACTTCATTGCTTGGCCAGAGCCCATACTTCCCAGAGATGTTACACCTCACAGCGCACATTGCATTTTTAAGTTTATTTTTTTTCAGTTTCCCATTTGAAACACAAAAACTACAATCGTCAGATAGACAGACTCAAGTTCTATATTATTTTTGCATTTATAACCATGGTCACCATGTCTACTCGGACTCTGACGTTTAAAAGCAGGGATGCATGCACCCAGAGTGAGCGCTGAGGAACAGCTTGTCCTCACGAGCACGTCGTGACAAGGGCAGGAACATGTATAACTGGGTTTGCATGGACAGGAGCCAATTTTGCAAGTTCTCAGAATTAACGTTCATGTGAGTAAAATTTATGAAAGAGAGCATAGTAACATATGCTAATTTGAAGTTTATATATATTATTATTATATTATATTATATTGTAGAAACCTCAGTAATTTTTTAGAACTTAGCAACAAAAAGCGTTTTTGGAGTAGAGTATTTTATTCTCAACATTATTTAACATACCAGCATACACAGTAAGAAGACTAAGCAGCCTGCTTTTACTTGGTTTGATTACTCAAGATTGGTTAAAGAGTGCCCCTGACTGCTCACTGCCTGGGCGGCCTGCCCCCCACACTGGCCCATCACCAGTGGGCTATGAACCACACAGAATCAACAGCATGTGAAATTTTCTATGGAAGAGGAACCCGCAGTTACCAACCTTTTACTTCTTTCCCCAGAGTGTGTTTCAGCGGGGGGAGTAGTGTGGGTCAACGTGTACAGTATTTTTTGTATAAATTGACACAACTACTAAATTGCTTTTGGAAGGTTTGGTGAAGCTCTGTAAAGCAGAGGTGTCAGCATGCCTTCACCAACACAGAGTTTTATGTTTGGTTTTCTTATCTTACCTTTCTGACTCTGGCTCACACCATTTCACTTTATAAATAAACGAGAGTGTTTCCCCTGCACCTGAGAGATTCAGACCAAATTACTTATTTTTTCTTTTTTAGGGAGAAGGCATAGGAATGTGTGTAGTAACCTGATCACACAGCTAGTTTCTCAATGAACTTCTGATTACGTAAGTTGTGCTTTAGCCACCAGTGCACAAGCCTGTCTGTCTGCCTCTCCTAACCTGCCCTTAATTAGTAATTCATCTTTATAGGAAAGTGCAATTCTATTAATGTGTCCCCTTTGGACGTTAATGTGATTTCTGCTTTGTAATTTCCTCCCCGTTGCTTTCAGACTATTTAGTATTTCATACTGGTAATTAGCAAATTCTTGTTACTTAGTGCTAATTTTAAACATTCCATCTTTTTTTGTAGGACACTTTTTTGGTAAATAAAATAACCACAGTTTCTTCTAAGTGTTCAGTCTATTCATTCCATTTATAGTCACAAGGTTGTGATCCCCCCCAAAACCACTCTGCTCTGCTGCTTGTGATGAACTCACTGGTTTTTCTCCTACAGTCCTGACTCTGCCCCACTGACCCGATGGGCATATTGCACTGCGCACCTACTGTGTGCCTGGCACCTGCAAGAGGAAGGAGGGGAGGGAGCACTCGGAGGTGGGCAGACCCAAGATTAACAAGGCAGAAAGGAACGGGCAGTCATCAAGAGGCTGCTACATGCCAAGTGATTTTCTTACAATTTTTGTGAATTAGTTTGCATTACTCAGTTTTGTGGGTGAAAAAACAGAGGCAGAGAAGGAAGGAAGTTGGTGGGTTTGATGTCTTCTCCCTTGTGCTCATGCACAGTTAGAATTTATCACGCTACATTACATTTTATTTTTGACATTTATTTATTTTTGAGAGACAGAAAGAGACAGAGCGCGAACATGGGAGGGGCAGAGAGAGGGAGACATAAGATCTGAAGCAGGCTCCAGGCTCCGAGCTGTCAGCACAGAGCCCAGAGCGAGGCTTGAACCCATGAACCATGAGATCATGACCTGAGCTGAAGTTGGCACTTAACTGACTGAGCCACCCAGGTGCCCCCCTTACATTTTATTCTTAAATTATCACAGATCCCACAGTACCCAGATTGCCCCTGGGTACATTGGCCAATGTCTGGACATAGTTTGGGTTGTCCTCACTGTGGAAGGGGAGCCACTGGTCAGTGGGGGGAGGTCGGGGATGCTGCTGAACGCCCTGCAGGGGCAGGATGCACCACAGCCTGGAAACACCAGCCCCGACTGTATGCTGCGCCCCGATGAGAGACCGTGGCACGTGCGTTCCTGCCCTTCCCCGGTTAGATTCCCAGAAGGAAGTATTGTTAATGGTTGGTGTGGGTCTTTCCCAGCCTGTCTGTGCCACGTTCAGATCTGTACTTGATCTCTGGCCTCTCCATATGTATTTCTGGTTAGAAAAGAGATGATGCTCTGAATATTGACCTGTAAGTATTTGCTGTTTTCTACTTCAGATCTGTAACAGATGTTCCCCACTGAGACCTCAGTCTTCAGCCCATTCTTCTTAGTGGCCCAGCGAATGGGCCATTCCCTCATGTGGATGTGTGTAAGTTTATGTAGACATCCCCATGGATGGATATGAGCTTGGTTTCCATTTTTCATACAGTCTCCTGCTTTGCCTGTGGGCTGGCACCCCATAGTCTACTCTTTACTCTGTAGTCACATCCACATGAGGTCCTGGAGCAACGTCATGAGACCTTAACGTAGATGCCCACATGGCTGGAACATATCTATGTGGTCATTGTTGAAAAAGGCAGGGGAATCGACCTAGATTTTGGCCCTTTAGCCCCCCTTAATGGCTGATTTTATCCTTACAAATAATGGTTTTTATCAGTCTTTTAAAATATACTTGTAAAGAGGAGAAATTTCATTATTACCATTATGCTAATTACCATTGGGCCAAAATAAAGTCAGTGCATCCTTCTATACCCAGGGAAGTTTTGCTTGGTCACAGTCGATACCCCCAAAGTCCCGCGGGCGGGAAACGGAGACGTATGAGAAATCAGAGGAAACAAGGTCGGCTCTAGGAGGTAGGGTCAAGCCTGGGTAACAGCTACTACCCCCAGCGCCTCGAGCTGGCTGCCAGTCACATAGTCAGCCAACTCAGGGCCGGGAGAGCTTTCTCCTGGCCAGCCATCAGAAATTGAGGTAAAGGACACCTTTTCATCTTTTTCCTATAGATGGGCAATTCTCCAACCAAAGCCAATACTCCTTTGGGATGCATTCTGAAAAACTGGCAGGATTTTGATCCACAGACCCTGAAGAAAAAGCACCTTATTTTCTTTTGCATTGAGACTTGGCCCCAGTACAAATCAGAGGATGAAACCTGGCCTCCAGAGGGAAGTATCAATTATAATACCACCCTACAATTGGACTTAACTCTGTAAACATGAGGGGAAATGGGGGAAGCCCCCTATGTTTGATGTTTTTGGGCTTTAAGAGAAAATAGGGACAAGTATATGCGAGGCAAGGTCAGCCCTGGCTTATTGACAGCCCTTTCCAAGGCCCAGCAATCAGGAGGGAAACCATTAGAGGCCCCTTGCCTGTACCCACAGCAGACCTAGGGAAGGAGGAAGGGAGGCCTTCCACCTCAACCCCCTCTTCCTCGGGTCCTCAATCCATATATACAGATTTTAAGACGTGTACTTCTGCTCCCTGATACCCACCTAATCCAGCCTCCCTAGAAATAGGACAGGCTTGTTTCCCCTACAGGAAACTCGAGTGCCAGGAAGGAAGCACAGAGAATACAAACGCCCTTTGCATAATAAGATTTAAGACAGATAGAAGGAGATCTAGGGAAATTTTCTGATGATTGGGATAAATACATAGAGGCTTTTCAGAATAACCCAGTATGTTTTTGAACTGACCTGGAAATTACACAATGCTCTTGTTAGATCAGACTCTTGTCGAGACAGAGAAGCATGGGGTTCTGGCAGCGCCTGAAAGAAATGGGAACAAGTAACTCATTAATTATCATGGGACTGGAGGTCCTATAGGGGACTTCTAGTTCCCTCCTAGGGCTCAGGCAGTTCATCCCAAGATCCTACTTGGGACCATGACCATCCCATTGGGGAATGGTGTCGCTGCCATTTTTCCAAGCTTGTGTGTTTGGAGAAATTAATGAGGTCTAAGGTTAGACCTTTCAATTATGCTCAGTTAACTACTACCTCACAGACACAGGATGAAAGCCTGGTGGCCTTCCTGGAAAGGTAAGGGAGGCTCTCATTACATACAGGGCTATCTCCCCTAACATCCCTGAGGCTGAGACGATTCTGAAGGACAAATCTGTCACTTGCAGTTCCAGATAGTCAAAGGATGGTACAAAACTGGCCATTGGCCCCGAAGGGACCCTGGATTATGAGCTGCCAATCGGGTAGATTACAACCAAGATCAAGAGGAGAATAGGGAACAGGAAAGGAGGGTTAAGAAGAAAAAATCTGAGGCCTTAGTGATGGCCTTATGTACTCTGTCAGACTGGACTTCCCGAGGTCCTGGCACCAAGTGCCATTTGTGTGGCCTTTGAAGGCACTGGAAACAAGAATGTCCTCAGGGGGGACAAGAGAAGTCAAAACCCCATAAGCCATGGCCCCTTGTGTGGAGACGGTCACTGGACACCTGAATGCCCTCGGGGACCTAAGTCTGCCAGGGCTCAGATGACCAGTGTCCCTGAGAGGACTCCCCCAAAAACCACCTAATGGGAGCCCAGAGCCTCAGTAACTCTGAGAATAGAGGGAAAGCTGATGGAGTTTCTCCTGACACCAGAGCCGCCTTTTCTGTCCTTTCCACTCCCAGCCAAGCATCCAAGTACAGCGGAAGGACTCGAGGGGTCTCTGGAAAACGTAGCCCTAAGTTTTTCTCTCAGCCACCAGGGTGCACGGGGGAGACTTGGTTCTTTCACATCCTTTTTGATCATGCCAGAGACCCGCACTCCCTTTCTGGAAGGGACTGAATTCTGACTGAATTAGAGACTAAGTGCTATGAGCTGCAGGACAGATAAACAATTGCCTAAACTTGCAGTAATCTGGACGCTGAAGGTCAGTCTCTCCTTGAGGTAAAATTATGCCTCATGGAGTTGTTCCCATGGAAACTGGATGGCCAGAGGATGAACTGAGGATGGAGAGCCATGAACTGGTTCACGAGCTTAATTATTCTAATCAACAATATCACAAGATCCAAATAAATATGGAAGAGGGAGGAAAAACTATAGCTAAATTGATTAAAAAAAAATAGGACCAGACATATCAGGTCCTGATGGCTTTCTGGATGGCTATGAATAGGACCAGATATGTCAGAACTTTCTGGATGGTTACGATGCATCTTCCCAGGGTGTGGCCTCCTCCCAAGGAAGATTCACATTTGGAATATTAACGTTTGCTGGTCTAATACTCTGTTTGTAGGTCATTTGTAGAAGCCGTCGCACA
>CM053576.1:132359274-132506645 GCA_028646485.1 Cryptoprocta ferox | reverse complement strand
CTCTCTGATCTTATACTCTAATAAACTCTTGTCTGCTGCTCATTTCGTGTCCACCTCTTCACTCTTTGAAGCAGAGAGACAAGGAATCCCGGGTATTGAGCAAAAGAGTCCTTCATCGAGGTCCTGGGGCAACGTCATGGGGGCGCGCATTGTCTCAGCCTGACTTTCAGCGGCCAGAGGGCCAGTGTCTGCAGGAAAGCCCACGGATGCTCGGTGAGCAGCGATGCTATGTGCCCCGCCCAGCGACCCAATGGGACCGAAAGAAGAGGGGAAGCCGGAGGGGAGGCCGTGACTGGACGTGGGATGGTGCTCCCCTGGGGACGCGGGATGGTGCTCCCCTGGGGACGCGGGAAGCGGCAGGGCTTTCAGAGGTCGAGGGAGATCACGGAGGCGGGCGTGAGCACCCTCTGTGTACACAATGCCGACTGCTTTCTTGTGGGCCGGTGCACACCCGTCCCTCTCCTGCTTTCCTGCCGAGCCAGCATCTGCGAACATTCGCTCGCCCATCTTCACACACCCGCGAGCAAGCGCTTGATGGCGGGAGGGCCTCTTCATGCACCTGCCGCAGAACTGAGACAAGGCAGTGTGGCGCGACTCCCCGGAGGGGGCTCGCCAGCCTCACCCTCTGCGCCCCCCCAGCCCCCAGGGACGTCCTCTGCCGCCGTCAGTCCAGGGCGGCTCCGGGCGGTGGGCGGCGGCCACCCTGACCTGCGCCGGCGGAGTGCGCACTTGCGTGGAGTTGCCCACGGGCTCACAGGAGAGGCTGGAGGATGAAGCCCGGCCGGGCGCCCTCCCCGAAGACCGCGCTTGGCAGCCTCTTGTCCTCACCACGGCCACCTGGGGGCTCGCCCCCGAACCTTTGCGTCCCACCAGGCTCCGCCATGTCCTCCGCGGCCTGTTCACCCACAGTGTTCTCTGCTCGGGAGGAGTGGGTTCCCCTCGGACGCCGGAGGGGCAGGCCCGCAGAGCCTTGGACGGGCTGAGGCGGAGGCCGCAGAGGGCTGGGAGGCACTGCTCTCCCTGTGGTCCCGCCTCGCCCTGTTGGGTGTGTGCGTGCAAATTCCTCCCGTGCCACAGGCTCCGGGCCTTGCAGGAGCCGGCGCCCAGCCCGCCAGCTTCCTGCAGCCTCTTCTTCAGGCTTCGGATTCAAAACCACCCGATCGTCCTTGCTCCAGTGACTTTTCTCAAAGTGCACACATAAGACAAATTGATTGAGGCAACATCGAAGGTAATTAAGAAACCGGGTACATTATTTTAAAAATTTCAAGCGAATCATTTTGTCTTTACTTGTACAGCTTTTCAAAGCAGAGCTCACACTTACGGCAAACTTAAAAACCACTCTGATAACTCATTTCCTGTTGCTCTGAGAGAGGGCGGGCATTTCCCGCTAGTCTTCCCGGTGGTTTAGTGAGTTTCTTCTAGGAAATACTCAGGAGAACGTCAGTGGCTAAAAGTAACAAGAGTAGTGCTGTGGTAACAAACCGTGTCTGCAAAATAGACTTGGAGACCCACTCTGAGGACGCCCTCCTGCGCCTGTGTGAGCAGTGCCCCCGGGGGACGGCCCGCAGCCCTTCCGCCCTCCCTCCTCCGGGTTCTTGGGCTCCCCTTTGTCAGGGAAAAGAGGCACCTGTTGTCTTCCTCTCTAAGGTAAGCGCAGTGATAAATGTTTTTAAGTGGATAATAACAATTAGCATCGGTTTAGCATTCTAGGCGCACCAGCTTCTGTGCACTCGGTTCTGGCTCCGGAACGACTCTGACTGGGTGGTGTAAGTGCCTGGGATGCACGGGATGCTTTTCTGACTGAGGAAGACAGTGGAGTGCAGAGTTCTAGTGACTCAGTCTGGATCACCCGTTTCATCAGTAGCAGAGCCAGGGTTTGAACCCAGACCAGCGGGACCCCACACCCTCCCTTGTGGATGTACACATGGGCTGGAGAACATCGCATTTCCTCTGCGCTGGCCTCTTTCCAGAGGTTCCGGGGCAAAGTCCCTCTAGGGGCCTCCACATCTTCACTCCTGGCGGGGGCCCCTGTCCTGGAGCGGCAGTAGTGGCTCCCTCTGGGGCTCGGTGGGTGCTCGTGCTCCCTTGGGAGCTCGGGGGGGGGGCCCTGCTCCCTCGGGGGGCTTGGTGGGGGGCCCGTGCTCCCTCGGGGACTGCCTGGCATACCCATAGTATTTCAGCTCTGTTTCCCACCCCAAAGGGAGGTGTCCCTTCAACCTCAAGATAACTCGGCAACAGCTGGGGGGAAGGGGGGTAAAGCAGTTATGGGTAATGCAGGCAGAACTGAGTGAGAGGAGGCCTTTCCCGACAGAGAGCACCCTCCACTCTCCTGCTCTGAGACTGCACTGACCTTCCAGGGGATAGCACCAACTTCGGGGTCCTCTGGGGATGATTCACCTTCTGCCTTATCCTGACGGCGAGTAAGTTATCAATCTCGGTGATCCTCACTTAAGAAGCTTGGACCCAAGAATGGCGAGACGCACGCCCTGAAAGGAAAAATGTGTCTGCAGCCACCTAACATCCACACTGCTTCCTGGAAAGGAAAACGTGTCCGTCTTCCATATTTTCATCCTGCATTTGGGTTCGCCCAGTGCACCAAAGTTCCCCAAATGCTTATGGTCCCATATCCCATGTTCCACCTTTCCCAACCTCTGCGTACAAATACCCAAATCTCTTCAGAACGAAGGTGTTCAAGGTCTTGTCCTTCGCTAAAGTTTATCTAACCAAGGAAACAGTTTGGAGGCCTTCCACTCTCATTTTAGTGGAGGCTTTTGCTGTTGGTCTCTAAGAATGAGAAGTTGCCAGGTCTGATGCCCTGGACAGTGTGTGGGGACCCTCAAAGTGCATCACATGAAGGTCTTTCCGGCCTTCAGATATTCTGCCTCTGACTCAAGGCAAGTCTTGTTGAGAGACAGTTCTGTTCTTTTCAGGGGATGGTGTGTTGAGACAAAGAAGAGGTGAGTACTAGAGGAACGGGAAATGAGCACGGCAGACCTGTCTTAGCTCGTTTGCAAGGGCCCTGCTCTCTTTGTCTTCAGCAGAATATTACCAGTCTGGTTGATGTTTATTTCCAAAGTAAGTTTGGTTTATTGGTGGATATAAATTTTTAAACATAATTTTGCCTTGGACAAAATCCATGACTACCCAAGGGGGGGAAACATTCTTTGGATGAAAATGCACATAAATGAGTGGTTTTTATAAAGCTTGAATAATGATTCAATTTTGTTACCATATGAGCATGGCCAGCGCCTTGGTTCTCCAAGTTCATGCCACAAGTTCACCTGTCCTCACCCTGCGTTCTGCAGATAACACCCCTGCTCTGCACGGCACCTGTACTTGCAAAGCTGATGGAAGGTAAATACAGGGAGGTTGGTAGTAGGTATGTTTTCTATTTTATCTAATTAAAAACTGTCTTCCCACCAGGAATCTTCTTATAGCTGTAAAATAGGCTTATTGCACTGGGTATGAATTCTCATTATATTGGAAAACCAGTAACAATCCATTTTTGTATTAAGCTGAGTTAATAAAAGGTTTACATCCTTTCCCCAGTGTGAGTTACACTGTATCTCATGGACGATGGAATAAGAGCTTCAAATCATTGCATTTCATATTCCAGCTGATGGGACTGCTTAGACATCACACAACTCAGTCTTTACCAATTGGGCTTCCTGACCGCAGGCCCCACCAGCACAAGCACTTTACTGCTAGAGGACAACATTCTCAGGGTTGGCAATTGTTGGTCTTATCCCAAGGTAACCTAATCTAACATCTTAGGGCTTAGAAATATAGCAAGTATGCAGTCCACATAAGTGCATAATAAATAAGATGCAAATCTAGTAAATTCATCTATAGTTAGTTTTATGGTTATTACGCTCTCAAAGGGCCATAACCATGACTTATTTATCAGGAATCCTCAGAACTTGGCGTGCTGCCTCCTATGGTGGCCAGAACACGGGGGCTTCTCCGTGAGAAACACGAAACAGGGCTGGGAAAACAGGTAGAAAAAGGCAATTTCTCTCTGACTTTGCTGTATGCAGCATGGTCTCTGTAATCACCGAAGACAATGAATAAAATGCTGACCTAACTTAAGTGCAGTGGTTTATAGTCAGCATCTGTGACACTTTCACAGTTTTCATTAGTTTTATTTTATAGCCAAGGCTGAAAAGATGACATTGGCGTTTAAAGAAATAAAAAATGTACAGGGCACCTGGGCGGCTCAGTCGGTTCAGCATGTGGCTTGGGCTCAGGTCATGATCTCACAGTTCGTGGGTTCCATTCCAGTGTCAGGCTCTCTGCTGTCAGCACAGAGCCTGCCTTGGATCATCTGTTCCCTCTCTCTCTGCCCCTCCCCTGCTCATTCTCTCTCGCTCTCTCTCTCAAAATAAATAAATAAACTTAAAAAAAAAGACTTAAAATGAGTAAAGAGATAAAAAATCTAACAGTAGGGGTGCCTAGGTGGCTCAGTAAGTTGAGCATCTGACTCTTTGGGTGACTCTCAGGTCATGATCTCATGGGTTTGTGAGTTCGAGCCCCACCTCAGGCTCTCTGCTCTGGATCCTCTCTCTGCCCCTACCCCACTCACACACTCTTTTTCTCAAAAATAAAATAAATACTATAAAAATGTGAAAGTAGCAGATGAATTTTTTTGTCAGCTTAACAAGTAGGGCCACTTGCTGAAATCTGTTAAAAAATAAATCTGTACTTTGTAAAATGGAACTACGGGAGAATAATAAATGTGACAGGTAAAGCTACATCCACAGGGACAGAAGCATGAGCAGCGGCTGGTAGTGTGCATCTGCCCTCCGTCGCTGTCCTTCTTTCTCGTAGGTGAGAGCAAAGCTGACCCCTGGCAGCTGAGTCTCTATCTGGTGCCAAAGGTAATGGCTTTGGTGGCCCCACATGCAGGCACAGAAGAAGACTGACAAGGTGGTGATTATAACTAAAGCTGACGAAGGGCTTTCTTGAAAATCAAATGCACAGTAGTTAGCCAGTATTTACTTATTAGGTTAGAAATTTACCATTAATCTATAACATGCTATTTGTAAGCTTACTGCTAGGCCTTTATCCACAGTTAGAGATGGAACTGACTGGAGAACAGGTCCGTGATGCTCTGCAAGCTAGATGGCTTGTCTTGGGACACTCACCTGGATGTTCACTTGACATAGTCACCTGGGACACTCACCTGGACATTCACCTGGGATTCTCACCTGATATTCACCTGGGACACTTACCTGGACGTTCACTTGACACACTCACCTGGACTCTCACCTGCAGAGACTTAAGTTGCTTGTCTTTGTCTTTTATCATGCTCTTTCCTGTTTGCTTTTCTTCTCTACAATTCTCTTTCTTGATTTATGCTCTTGTGCTGTCCATATAGATCCCACAGTTATGTTCTTGGGGCTTTTCCTATTTCAGGACACTCCTGTGTGTCATGAGGAAGCTTTTCTTGATTGTTGCAATCAGGTGGAAGTGGAGACAGGGCCCTCTTGAAACCTTAGGGGATCTTTTGACCCCACTGTCTTTAGGTCTCTGAGCCCCACCATATGCATAGGACATAACGCTGTGTACTATCATCCCTTTGTCCACACAGTCATACCCCCCCCACCTTAACCAGCAGATGGGGTGGCACGGTCACGAGTGATGGGTCTGCCAGCATTATCTTGGCCTCTGATCTCCAGATTCCACATTCTGTTGCAAGTGCCCAATGTCTGAAGTATCTCCTTTAGGGCGCTGACAAATTTCACATAAAATCAGGATTTGCTCTACATGTTGGCAGTAAGAATGTTACCTAGGCATTTGGCATGTCCATTATTGACATATCAACTATATACAAAAAGTACATAAATTCTACATCTATTACAAATGCAAATGGTAATAAATTTTAAAAAGACATATTTTTTGCAGTTGTCATTCTACTTAACTGTGGAAATAAGTGATAGAAGATTCCTGGATAAGAGGCACCTGGGTGGCTCAGTCGGTTGAGCATCCAACTCTTGATTTCTGCTCAGATCATAATCTCTCTATTCATGGGTTTGAGCCCTGTGTCGGGGTCCGTGCTGACAGCTTGGAGCCTGCTTGGGATTCTCTCTTCCTCTCTCTCTCTGCCTGTCTCCCATTTGTGTGCACTCTCTCTCAAAACAAATAAGTAAATTAAAAGAAAATTTTAATTATAAAAAGAAGATTCTTGGATAAGAATTCGGTAAGTAAAAGGCCAAAATCAATCAATCACAGCAGCTTTCATTTCATACTATTTCCACTCATCAGAGATTCAGTGCCAAGTCACTCCTCAGTTTTTACTGAAGAGCTATTCTGCAGAAAGAGGAAGGTTCTAGGTTTGGACCCACCTCTCTCCTGCTTCCAATCTCTCAGCCGAGAAGAAGAGTAACAGCTGGCCATCACCCCACCATGGTTCCTGACGCTTCTCCCTCCCTGCTCAGATTCATGAATATCTTTTTTCATAGGACTTGCAAGACCTCCCTCTGAGCAGAGGATCCCTTTTCCTCATTGTGTGACTTTCCTTGGCCAACATCAGATCTGGAAACACTGACCTCTCACAGAGAAGATACTCTGCACCTGGTATGGGTGAACTAAAAAAGCACACGACAGCTAATGTTGGCAAGGGTGTGGAGCAATGGGACGGCCACATGTCTCTGGTGGGAGGCTGAAATGGTCCAACCACTTTGCAAAAGGGTGTAGTAGTTTCTTTTTTCTTTTTAATGTTTTTATTTATTTTTGAGAGAAACAGAGAGCATGAGCAGGGGAAGGGTAGAGAGAGGGGGAGACTCAGAATCCAAAGCTGGCTCCAGGCTCTGAACTGTCAGCACAGAGCCAGACGTGGGGCTTGAACCCATGAACTGTGAGATCATGACCTGAGCCTATGTGGACGCTGAACCGACTGAGCCACCCAGCTGCCTTGGGTTTAGTAATTTCGTAAAAGTTAGCACGTACCTACTTTATGGCCAATTCCATTCACAGACATTGACTAAAGAGAAATGAAGATTCATGGACTCAGAACAACTTGTACAAGAATATCCATAGCAAATGTACTCATAATAGCCAAAAACACATGCAAATTCCATCAATAAGCAAATAAGTCAACCATCGGAGGTGTGTCCACACAATGGAACACTGCTCAGTAAGTAAAGGGAGCAAACTACTGGCATAGGCAGCATTCATGGGTGACTTTTACAGACATTGTGTTGAATAAAAGAAACTAGACAAAAGATCTTATATTGTAACTTCCGTTTATATAAAATTCAAGAATGGACTAGTAGAATGTAGTGTTAGAAACCAAAATAGCAGCTGCTTATGTGGTGAGATTGGCTGGAAAAAAAGATCAGGAATCTTCTAGGGTGAAGGAAATATCCCGTATCTCTTTGAGATGTGGTTACCTGGGTATATACAAATGCCCAAACTTATCTTTAAACTTGGTCATTAAAATGTGTGCACTTTACAGTTTATAATTTAACCTGGTTAGTAATTTAACCAGGTTAAAGTAAGAACTTAAGTTTATATTTCTTTACTCTTAATAGCTTTCCCATCATACCTCTATAGCAAAGGCAATTTCCTTCTTACCTGTACATTCTTCTGGATAAAAATATAGTTCTGCCACATTAATAATCCTTCCCTCTCAGCCAAATATGTCACATACGTAGAGTGCCAACCGCGTAACAGGCCCAGTTCTGGGAGCACCGTGAGGAAGACGAGACACCTGGACTTTGTTTACACAGCCTGAGGGCACGCTCTGTTTGCCCTTCTGAGGCATGTGGGTGGTAGCAGCATATGGACTGCTCAGGAAATTGTTAAATTAAATGAATGTAGGTTTTGTGAGCTCCCCAGGTGATCAATGCTCCCCCCATTCTTGACAAGCCACTTTACTCACCCCGGTAGTGTTTGCGTATTCATCTCCGGAGCCTATAGTCACCAGGTTCAGGGAACCGTAAGGTCTTCAAGTATTTTCTTAGCCGAAACCTAGAGCTTATCATGAGCTATGTATGAGGTTTCCCAAGACAAGAAATGAGTGATAGGACTCGGGAGATGAAGAAAGAGAGACAGAGGTAGAGACAGGAATGAGGGGAACACTACAGCCTTCTCCCGTGTAGGCTGTCCCTGGGGCAGCTCGCCAGTGTAGGTAGAAGAGAATAGAGAGACCTGAACAGTAGCTCAACCAACCAGCGAAGCTGGATAATCAGCATCCTGTTATGTGACCCAATATATTCCAATTTCTTTTTGTTGGGGAAGAATAGGAAGGAGGGCTTCCTCCTCCTCAGAGAAGGTCTGGTTGGTGGGTACACTCTCTCCTTAGGAGATGACGTCACTGCCTATAACACCTGGGGTACATCCTCCCTCAGAGTTACCATAAAGCCCACTGGTGACACCACACCTGAGTGTTGGCTGTGGTAAGCCAAACCATAGGGAAGAGGGTGTGTTTCAGGTGTAATTACAGTTACAAACTTCCCCAGGAAGATAGCAAAGATCATCGGAGGAAATGGATATTCCGGTGCTCAGATACTGCAATAGTTCCGACTTTATGCTGGACTTACGTCAAGCTGACAAATTAGAATTAATTTAACCTGGTTAGTAATTTATTCATCAGGCCTCCAGCTCTGATGAATCCGAGTCCCATCCTTTTAATTACTGCCCACATGGCAGCTTTAATGCGCTATTGCCTCTGCTGAGCTTTGAGTGAAGGCTGCATTTGCACCCGATATATTATTGATATCCAATAGGTGCTTGCACATATTAGATGTGCAATGAAAGCAATATTGGATAAGATGACTTAAGCCTAACAAGAGAATATTTTCTCCTGTGCTTATGCAACTTTTCGAGTAAAAGGTTAGCTTCAGTAGGCAGTTCTGGGATATGGCACTGTATCATAGTATCGTATAATCAAGTTCTTCCTTAGTTTTTGGGTCATCACATGGTTCATCACTCAGTTGCTTCAGCATTGATGTAAATTTACAGTCTCATGTCTTCTCCATTTTCTGATGACTCTCAGTTGAAAGTCAAAGCTTGCCATTATTTTTAGAAGGAAATATGTCTTCACAGGGCATGTTTATCCCCATGATTCATGGGGGAATATCCCATTCAGAAGTAAATTTCACATACTACATTCTGATCCCGTGTAGTCGTATATGCTATTTTGGATTCATGTATGGAGCTATTCCTATTACTAACATGTATTACATTATTAGTGTGTGGATTGGTCATGACAGGACCAGGAAATGCAGAAATTAGTGGTTTCCTCTCAAGCATTTCAGTCTGTAGTTGGGTGTCTTTGTTCATGACCTACAGACCAAATGATCTGTTATTTACGTAATGAGAGACTTGCTCTCCTGAAGGTCAGGTGATTATCATTATAGAAGGACTGTGATGAGCAGAGATCCAGCCCCACATGCTGGAGCAGCTGTCCAGTGTCTCCTGCAGGCCTTGCCTTCCCACCATGCCATCCAAGGTGGCCACGGTGAGGAAACACACCAGTTTACTGTTCTTCCCACAGACGCCTCCAGCACTTCTGTTTTAATCAGATTTAGATTATTAACAGAACTGGCAGTATAGCCCCCAAGAACCCCTGAACACTTACCTACGAGTTCATCTATGATACGTCCACTGGTCATTTGGCAACAACCTGAGTGGGGGAGGCAGGGAGGGCTGGTGGACCACACGGTCCAGTGAGTTGTGACACAGTTACTACCGACGGCCGGTCACTCTGCCGTGAGCTCCGTCTGTGCAGACACCAAGCTTGTCTTAATCACTCAAGTGTCTGTAGAGTTTGGCTTGTATTTGGTGCTCAGTAAACGTTTGCTCAATGAATGAATATGTAACCAGCTGGGGATTAAATAGTGAAATTTTGGGGCAGCACTAGCATTCCAGTGGTGAACTAAAAAATCAGCTAAAATGAGTATAATCCTGAGTAATTTCGAGGCTTCCAGGTACTGTTATTGGAAGGCTTGTCTGTACTATTAGTGAATAAAATTTAGGACCCTATTCTTTCTCATCTCCTCCAAAAAAATCCACGAGGGAACCCATGAAGGAATGTGAGAAGCATTAAGTGGTTGTTATTGAATCTGTTCAGTGGGGGGTGATAGAGCACAGGTGGTTTTGCTCCTGAGGCCAGATCTAAGGGGGAGGTCACCCCAGAGTGGTTTCCACCCACACTGCAGATGCTGGGGTGGCCCAGTTACAAGACAGTGATAGTGACAAAAACATGCTCCCTTTGGATTTGTTTTTTCTGTATAGAAATATTTTTGTTAGAATTCATAATATAAAATATAGCTTTTTCTTTTCTCTTCTTTCCCTCCCTCTCCCTCTCTCTTTTTTTCCTTTTTCTTTCTTCCTTTTTTCCTTCCTTCCTTCCTTCCTTCCTTCCTTCCTTCTTTCCTTCCTTCCTTCTCCTTCTTCCTATGCTTGCTTCATCTGGTTGCAGGGCAAGATTTTAGATTGCATAGACTCACTTTTCTCTGTTCTTCCTTTCTAGATGTAAGTATATGGTATGGAAATAATTCAAGGATGTTCATAATAAAAGGACAGATTTACATGGCCTTCTGGCTGGACTGCCCTGTCTTGCTCATGAGTTCTTTGCCACACTCATAAATGCTGGGTTAGAGAATGGGATCAACTCTTTCTGGGTCAGATGTCCACCAAAGGCTCAATTGCTGCAGGCATGGGAGTGGCCAGGGGCATTTCACAAGGTGTATGTGGTGACAGGAGGGCACATGAGTGATTATCAGATCCCGGCAAAGGACGTGAGTAAGCACACAAATGCACGCAAACACTTACCATCTTTAAGAAGTAGACTGAATGTGGTGTATACGAGTGATGGCAAAAGTCAATAATCAGTTGGTGTGGGGAGTGGTGGAAGCTGATCCAGGCTTGGTGAGGAAGACTTGATGGAGGGCACAGAGGGTGGCAGAGGAGGTGAGTATGGTGGGTGAACGGTTGCAGTTGACAGACACTCAGCTTCTAGGGAGAGCGCCCAGCCAGGGTGTCGAGGAGAAGGGCCATGGTGTCAGTCTGCTCCTTCTTGGTCTGCCTGGTGCTCTGCTGTTGAGCTCAGATGTGCCTTAGCATCTTCCCCAGGACAGAACTGGCTGTGAAGGCAGGGTCTGTCCCCTGTGGTTGCCCGGAGGAACCCAGTGTGGTTGGCTGTGGGGGAAATCCAGAGAGAAGGAATGTGCAGTGAGCCGGTGAGCACCCCTGGCTCTGGGCACCAGAGCGCCAGGGCAGGAGATGAACAGCTGGTTCCAGGCATCACTGACCAGAGCCCATGTGCACTTGGCTGATAACTTGGCCTCAGGCTCCTTGTATGGGGAGACAGGGCCAGCAAATCCGATTGTAGGATTTGTACCTTTAAATTTGTGAATTAAATGGATCTATCCAGTCAGTCTGAATAAGTGAGACTTTGTCCTAATTTTCCGTGCTAGTATTTCTTTTCCAGATATTCGAGATTAGTCACTCATAATGATTTTTGCTTTTATTTTTTATTTTTATTATTTTTATTTTTTAATGTTTATTATTGAGACAGAGAGAAACACAGTATGAGTAGGGGAGGGGCAGAGAGAGAGGGAGACACAGAATCCGAAGCAGGCTCAAGGCTCTGAGCTGTCAGCACAGAGCCCAATGCAGGGCTCAAACCCACGAACCGTGAGATCATGACCTGAGCTGAAGTCGGAAGTTCAACTGACTGAGCCACCCAGGAGCCCCTGATTTTGCTTTTAAATGACACCCAGAAGAATGCCCTGTGCGATGTATTTGGTTTTTATTTTATATCCTATATTCACTATTATAGTTGTTTAATATAGATTAATGTATTTCCTTTTCAAATTTGTAGAAAATAAACAAAATGATACCAAAGAAGGAAAAATAAATTTCCTTAAACAAAGTCAACTCCTTTTTAACATTTATGCATGTTTTTATACCTCTTTCTACATATCCATATTTACACATGATTTTTGCACTTTTATGAGGTTTATATTATAAATTAGTACTGAACATATTAAGACTAATTGTGATTTTATATAGCCAGATATGTAAAGATGATATCGTATAAATGCAGTAAAACTAATGCTCCAAGTGCTGATTTAAGGTGAAGAAAGGTCCAGGACCGAACCCAGAGGCTCCCCGAGTGTTTCTGAGCAGGTGCTGAGGGGCCCTTGAGGAATCTCCGGGATGGAAGACACACAGACGTGCAAAGAGAAAGGAGGAAGTTGCCATGAAACGGGTCGTCTGGGAAATGCCTACAAGGAAAAGGGAGCCCTGAAAACCTCCTACAGAGACTAAACCGTCAATGTTTTGGGAGGGGAAGGAGGAAAAAGAGTTAGGGAGAGGGAGGGAGACAAAGCACAAGACATTCTTGAATACTGAAAACAAACTGAGGGCGGAAGGGGGAGGGGGAAAAGGGAAGGGGGTGATGGTCATGGTGGAGGACACTTGTGGGGAAGAGCACTGGGTGTTATATGGAAACCAACTTGACAATAAACTATAGATTAAAAAAAAGAAGAAGAAGAAGACACGAGCTGAGGACTGGGAGTGGGGAGCTAGAGCGTCGTGGGCAGAGGAGCGTGAGGCTGGAGGTGAGAATGGGAACGTCACCGGCAGTGGGTGGACAGCCGTGTCCCCGGGTATGCTCTGCAGGCGGGCACCCGTCCAGCAGCACACTGAGGAGCACCGCAGGGGGACACAACCAAGAGCACTCATGAGCGAAACGACTTTCCTTGTTTGCTTTTAGAATAAACATGACATCTCTCCAGGTGGAGAGTCCTGTGACTGGGGGTGTGTCTGCTCCTGGTGAAGAAGGCCCCCATCTGCCCATGTGGCCACGGGCGGCTGTTTGTGGACTGGAGGCTGACATCGGTGAGGGTTAGGTGTTTATTATTAATTCTCATCCAACAGACCAATGGGTGAGAATTGTTTTGACTGCACGCTCTGATTGCTTGTCCATGTGTTCATTTTGGAGGGGTTTCCGATATAATTTTCATTATGAAACACACAAAGAAAAAACCTTTAAAGGATGAAATTAAGAATTTCTTTTAAACCCGCAGTATTTTCTTCTTGCCCCTCTTTCCGGAGCCTGTGGTCCAGATGCAGCAGAAGGAGCCAGGAGCAAGGAGTCCGGGTCCACGGGGCCCCTCTGCTCCTTCCTGTGGGGCCATAACCCCGAGGGGCCACTACTTTCCACACAAGGCCTTGATCAGTTTGTGTTTTTTTCTTAATTTCCCACCTATAATACAAGCAAGTGGAGGCGAGGACAGCTGGGCTCATTGTGTGCCCCATAAATTATGGGCTAAATGAAAAGTTTGCCCAAAGGGAACAAGTAGCCATAGTGTTAAAGGGAAGTACTGGACCCGTTAGAGTTTCTCGGGCCGAGGTAATCGAAGGCCCAGAGAATTAAGACACAGGCTGGGGGTGTGTCGCATAAATAAAGCCAGACCTGATCTCTGCCATTACAGAATGTTTTCGATCCTGCAGTCCTTTGCAGAATACTACATTAGGAGGGTACATTTCAGAGGCCTCAGTGCTTGGCAGAATTGTTTGTTGGGTACACGAAATTCCAGTTATGTGGTTTAATAAATGTGTCAACCATCTCACAGACACCTTAGACCTCCAAACACCCCAGTTAATTTAAGGTCGACTTTGCTGAATTACTAAGCCGACCCTGTGGATTAGGTGGCAAAAAGAGTTGTGTGTCCTGACGCAGGCTAAGTAAGGGACCCACACGGGCACCTGTGGAAAGCCCCACCACTGCTGTCCAGAGCCTGTGACCCTAGAAAAGTTGGGTCTGTAATCTGATTTTGGTTTTGTCTGTAAATTAGGGGATGATAATACTAGCAGGGATAACAAATCACATAGAAGCATTTCAAACACCACATGTCCAGCACAAACAAATACATATAATTCATTCATTTGTTCCGCACAAATATATATCATTCATTCATTCATTCGTTCCGTGACCGAGGACCTCTGACATACAGCACTGCTTCTGCCGAGTCAGAAGCCTGTCTCACAGGAGGCGCTGTTCAAACAAGGATCACCTGTCAGTGCATCTCTACAGGCTCTAACATAACTTATCAACCCTCACAACACCACTTCGGTAGATGTCCTGCTGTCTTTTTTTTTTTTTTAAGGAAATTAGGGTTTTAAAGAAATTAAAAAAGCATTATCATCTTGTCCTAATTTATAGTTAGAACTAAAAGTAGGATATACCTGACATCAAAATTTTCTATGTAATTCTAATTAATTCTACCTAAGAGATAAGAGAAGTATTAAAATACGATAAAAACTACTCAGTCATTCCCAAGAGACTTAGGAAAACCAGGTTTTCATAAACTATGACAAAGAGCCATGGCTGCATATGTACATGTGAAAGATCTTTTAAAAACTAACCAGCTTAGAAATAACATCACACTCATGAAGGGCTTAATTGGTGAGAACTGTTTCAGCATTGTCATAGTGGGAAGACGAGGAATTAGAAGTGTTCCCGTCCTGTGGTGTCTGTCACTGTCGGGCCCCAGCGTCTGCAGCACGTGCCCATCCCCAGCACTGCTTGAGTGCACCACATCATGTTTCCTCAGTTTTCCAATCCACCAAAATTGGTATTTTTTAATTAAAATAGGTTTGTGTGGCTTTGACTTAAAATAATCGAGATCCCGGTGATGCTGAGCTCCAAATTGCAAAAAGTACAATATACTCAATAAACACTCAAAACCACATCTTTTCCTAGATGGCATTTTTATACGGTTGGCAGAGGACCCCACTGGGAGCGCCAACTCCTTCCCAAGGCAGGGAGCGGCTTCCCGGTGCGCGACGTGGGGCCTCGGCCGCTGCCCGCTCTTTCCGTCTGCCCTGTGTTGCAGGCCCATGTGCTCTGGGCTGGTTCTCCTCTACCATCTCACGACCGGTTTCCATGATTACTCACGTGTGAACTGTATTTTGTGTTAAGAAAAAGCGATGAGGGGCCCCGGGGGGCTCAGTCAGTTATTCATCCCACTGTTGGTTTCGGCTCATGTCATGATCTCAGGGCTTGTGAGTTCTGTGTGGAGCCTGTTTGGGATTCTTTCTCTCTCCCTCTCTCTCTCTGCCCCTCCCCCGTTCGCCCCCCCCAAAACTTCCAAAAAAAAAAAAGAAGAAGAAGAAGAAGAAGAAGAAGCAATGAAAAGATGAAAAATACATGGAGAGCAGCTGGATGTGAAGGAGTAGTTGGTGCTTCTACTAACACAGTTCCAGCTGGGAGATATGGGGCCAGTTGTGAGTGTGGGAAGTGGGTGCCAGGGAGCTCGCTCAGATATCCCTTGTGTGGATGGTTGGCCAGACACCCATTTTCCTAAGAAAGATGCTTTCCCTGAGTTAAACGAGTGACCCGTTGAAAGCGTGCATGCCTTCCCCCAACCACGAGCTCCCTGTACTTGGGGCTAGGGGCTCCTGAGCTCACCTTTGGCAGATACAGGAGACTGGCTGGCCTGCAGTCGCTGCTGCGGACGTTAACAAGAGGAGCCTGACGTGAGGAGCAGAAAGGAGATGCAGACGTGGCAGAGAAGGGGTTGCATGACGATCCTTGAACACTGTGTTTAAAGGAGTTCATTTTGGAGACTGCTTTCACAAAAATGGATTACAAACTGCAAATTGTTGTCAAGTACTATACTCTTCCTTCGGAATGTTACCTCGGTTGAATAATTCCAAATATTATATGCCTGGTATGTATTTCTGGGGGATAGCTTTCATAAAAAATTTTAATTTGATTATTTTCAGTTTAGAAAACATAGAACAATTAAAAATTAAAATAATAAGTAAAATCTATGTTTAATATAAAGTAAATATGAATTAAGTTAACCATTGGGCTTTGGAAGCAGGCTGGTGTCCTATTTCTGACCGATGCCTGAGTCATCCTGTAGGAGTTCAGTGACAGGTCACAGAGCGTCCTGAAAAGCTGTGGGACAATTCCGTTTAAGCCATGTGAAAACTCACTCAGATTATAATAACTTTTCTTGGCAGTCTGGGAGGTGACTGAATGTGTCCTGGAAAGGGGGGTATTTGTGAACAGAGTCGATTTATCCCAGAAATCTGGAGCCAGGTGCCCTTTTGCACGACCTGAGCGGGTGGCTTTTGCCCCTCCCTCCTCTGGTGACTTCTCATAACTTGGGTGGGTGTCCTGATAGCAGAAAGAGAGGGTGTGAGCGGGCTTAGGATTGGGGTGTGACAGGGAAGCAAAACCACTGAGAAAGTCGACAGGTCCATCAGTAACCCATCCTACGAAATGCAGTCCTTGTATGATCACCAGATGGTCAGGGTCCCAGTCTTGGAGTTCATAAGAAATGCCATTAAAGCGATCTGAAAAGAACGATGCTTACAAATCTTTGATATCTTTTACAAATAATGTGTCCGAAGTCCTGGAGGAGGCACATTACATTCCAGCCCAGAAGGCAAGCAGCCTGGGGAGGGGCTGTGGCTGGAGTCCTTGCCCACTGCCTGCGATCCGCAGGGGCCAGATACAGGGCGTACCACTGTCACAGGGAATCAGAAGACATCTACTGACCCACATGTGTTCTAACCCAGAGAGGAGCTAGCTGCCTACTACAGGGAAGTTCGGCCCAAATCAAGAGGGTGCACGGAGTAGTAAGGCAGCTTGAATCACCTGCCAGCTGGTGCTGGCTGTGGGAGTGTCACCCTGAGTGCCAGGTGAGCAGGACCTGAAGGAGAAGCCGTGCCACCAAGCTCTGGCAGGAAGCAGGACAGGGAGGGCAGCACGTGGCCCAGCGGGAGCTTGTGAGCACTGGTGAGAAATGAACAAAAGCAGAGCTGGCAAAGGCATATGTGGGGCTTCCCTGCACGTGAACCAGTTCCCAAAGGTAGAAAGCTTGGGCAGATGGCAGAGATTTGGTGAGAAACCCTCAGACTGCCTCCACCTGCCCACCCCCGACAGCAGCTCAGCCTCGAGGGTGTGACGTCTCTGAAGCAGGAAAGGACCAAAATAAAAACCAAAGGAAAGCTATAAAAACTAAAGACAGATATGAATTTACATCAGAAGAAACAATTTGCTTGGTGTAGTTCTTAAAATTGCTTCTTAGAGGACATTTCTGCAGAACTGGGGCATGGAGGATCTGAGAAAAGGATACATGCGAGGCGGGAGCTGACAGTGAAATCGACTCACTGCAGAGGACTGGTGCTGCGGATGAGTGGGTCCCGTGTGCACCACTCACTGCTCTGCGGGGACAGACAGAATGGAAGTGCCAGGGAAGGCAGCAGGTCTGTCTGTAGGGTGCTGCGGAGAAGCCATGCATCCGTTCGGCCACCAGGCAAGGGAAGCCTGGTCCCACGGGGAGGAGCTGTGCCTGCACCTTCGAGCTCTCAGAAGAGACAAATGAGTCAATTAGTTTACACCTGCCCCATTTATCATGTAAAAAGTGAAAGCAAGAGAAGACAGCAGTGTCAACTCTGAAGAACTAAATGAAGGAAGAAGTCCTGTAAAAGTGACTTAAAATCAAGGAAACAAACAGGTGAGTAGAACTTGCAGGGTTACAAGGTGAGAAGCCCTTCCTGACCTCATTTGCCTCTGCTAACAGCCCAGAGCCCTGATAATGGCGGCCAACACCTGAACGCACGTGCCACAGAAGAGAGCAGTGGGAACCTAGGTACGGTGAATTAGTGGTACACGGAGGAAAAAATGAGATGAAATGTACTGCTATGCCAATTTTGGCATTTGTCAAGGCAGAATTTTGGATATAAATTTAAAAGCTCAAATTAAAATTTAGAGAATAAGTACATTATGTAAATTTGTAGGGCAACATTTAAAGATGTTACTATGCAAAATCAGAAACCATTGGGGAAAGGAAGCTTTGAGGAGATGGTGGGTGTCAATTTAATTTTATGTACTTGAAGTTAAAAGTCACTGTTTTAAGGTAATAAGAACTCGAGATTTAAGTATGCCATTGTAAGTTGTGTCTCCCGTATAGAGCGTGTGGGGCTGGTAGTCTCATAGCCAATGGTGGGCAGGCTCAGGAGGACTGGTCAGGGACCTGACATATGGGCGGCCAGGTCTCTGTGGGCTGACGCCCAGGATCCGATGTGATCAGTCAAGACCTTGGGGAATGAGGGCCTTCTCACAAAGAAAATTACTAATTAAGGAATTGTTACCCACTAATTAAGGAATGTCCAACTTGTGATTTACTCACTTTAGCTTCTTGAATATCAATGAGTGCGAAACTGAAGAAAATTTTTCATTTATTAGCAGCCATGGTTGGCATTAAAAATCACAAATCTATTTGTTTGTCACAAAATAAGTCTTAGGACATTCCTAGTGATGAATTTCTGACTTGCGGGCTATCTTGCCTCCGGGATGATGCTCCTGTAGCAGGGAGGACATTGGGTCCCTAAACGTGTTCCCGATGTGCTCTTCCCTACTCACTGCTCACCACGGGCTCACGGAGCAGTGAACACAGTTTCTCCTGGACCACCCTCCCTTCTGTATTCTTCAAACTTGTTAGCATGTTTGATATGTTTTCTTTTCAATATTTCCTCTTACCAAACTTAGGTTATTACTAAAAGAAAATCACAGTCTTCTGCAATTCTTCTAAAGTACAAATAAAAGAGGGCTCTCAGAACACATAATTCTGATGAGTCTAATAAATAACTAAGGAACTGGTCAAAGTACCGCACCCATGAGTTTGTGATTCAGAGTCTTGTTTAGTCCAAGGGTCTGAATTTTTTTAAAGCTTTTTTTTTTTTTTAATTCTAGAGTGAGCATGAGTGGGGAGAGGGACAGAGGGAGAGAAAGAATCTTATGCAGGCTCCACGTTCAGCATGGAGCCCAGTGAGGGTCTTGAGCCCAAGGATCATGACCTGAGCTGAAATCAAACATTGAGTGCTCAACCGACTGAGCCACCTAGGCTCCCCAAGGGTCTGCGTTTTTAACAACTACGCGCAGTTACTCTAGAGATGGTGGTCCAGGGAACACGTGCTGAGGATTATTTTTTCTAAGGCTTATAATCTGAATAGTTTTTGTTTCCATTTTAAAAAATGTTCCTTTCATTTCTCATTATAGCTATAAAGGCCGCATTTCTAAGAAACAAATATTTTAGTTTTGTCTGTTTTTAAAAGAAATTGGGTAAACCGATTTTCCCCATTCTCTATCTGGCTTGTTTCATTTGAGTCTTTGTGAAAGGCATCTGACTCCTGACCCCATTCCTCCCCATGCTTCAGCCCCATGTGCCTCTCCATCCAGTGGACTGACGACCCTATGTCTTTAATTACAGTTTTCAAGCTAAAGATCGATTTGGGTTACTTATGTTTGTAGTGTGTTTCAAATTGAGATAAACACGCTTGACAAGCTTGGTTGGCTGATCTCTTCATAATTATCTGATGCAGTGTTTCTCATTTCTTTATTTTCCAAAAGGGTAATGGTGCCAGTTCCTTGAGCTACTTGTTTGTTTAATTTTGGTTTATTGAAATATCCTTATGGTTGACTTTAGAAGGAATTTCAATAATTGTTAATAGTTAAACAGTGATTAATAACTTGTCTTTGAAGCAACATTCACATCTATACGTATCATAGGACACTTGTGGGGAAGAGCACTGGGTGTTATATGGAAACCAACCTGACAATAAACTATAAAGTTAAAAGAAATAAAAATAAAATTGAGTGAAATATCAGATTAATTATATCAAGTCCACAGATACCTGGCTATCTATGTATATTTTCATGTTCTTATTTATTAAATCTTCTTCGTTTTGTGTCTCAGTTAGAATCTCTTCCCTTGAATTAGTTTGAGCATTAATAAGCCATCATTTATTGTGGAGGAAAGTAAATCCCTTGATACTGGAATGGTAAAAGCTGTTTTGGCAAAAACAACACACCATCAAGCATTTTCCAGGTGCTCATACAGATATGTTCCTTTAGGGACAGGCAGTGAATTGGAAAATCACAGTTCTCTTTCAAATGACTTCATGCATTTTCTTTAATGTTTAATGGAATGCACTGATACATTTTTTTAAGTTTTATGAGGATAAAAAGGTGTTCTGATGCTAACATTTAATGAATAATTTTTTACAAACTAAAATCTCAGTGCCCAAAATTGTTTCCCCAAATGTGCTCAGACCAATGTGAAAAATTGTAAAGGCAAAATGAAAAACCTCCCTAGTTTATGGTCTCAGAGAAAGGGTCATGGCAGTTTGTTTATAAATGACACAATTAAAATGAGAAAGCTATATAAAGTTATTTCCTCATTTAAATTACATGAAATCCTAGCTATGCAGCTGTTGCCATGATGGGGGTGTAGGGATTCTGTGATGTGGGACTGACTTGGGATCCACAATGTGCTGAAGCTCATCCTCCCATTTTATGTCGTCCTACTGGCCTCATGACAAGTCTTTGTGGAAAAGACAGGGTTTCAGCTAAATTAAAACATGTATCAACCTCTACTCATCTACCTCACCAAATGTAGATGAATATGATTCCCAATTCGTTTTTCATTTATCTCAAGTAGTATTACTATACGTCATTGGACAGGATATCTACTCATTCTCTTAGGCAGGTCAAGTCACTTGAACATTCTACACATTACTGGAAAGTCGTGCTATGTCAAAAATGACCGCAAAATATCCGTAGCTTACGAACGAAACTGGCCTCAAGACAACGGAGGGGGGGTCTGAGTGCCGCGGTGCCCACGTGGCCACCGTGTCCCCCCAGGATCTGTTTTTCACCCTGACAGCCAGTCCGGGGTGAGTCACTCCACGTCTGTTGGTCAGTTTTGGTCAGAAAATTGTTCACACCGCTCACACCGCCCCCCCCCCGTGCTCACACCACACCTCCCCTGCTCACACCGCTCCCACCCCTCCACCCCTCCACCCCTTCACAGAGCCCCGCCCCTCCCCCACAGTGCCCACCTCCCCCGCTCACACCGCTCCTCCCTCCACTCACACCGCCCCGTCCCCACACTCACATCTCCCAGCCCCCTGCTCACACTGCCCCCTGCCCTCTTCCACCCCCTCGGGTCTCACCCTTGGGGAGCGCCCTCTCCTGATGAAAGGTCAGTGCGCCTGCGCTCGGGGCGCCAGGGAGCCCCGGCCCCAAGGAGGAGTCTGCACAGTCGCTGCTGGGCGTCCACCGCCCGCTGCGTGTCCAGGAACACTACCGGCCAGGGAGCCGTTCTCTCCGCCGCCTTTAGGACAACAGGCTTCTAAGGGACCCCGGCGCAAAGACTCAGTGCGCCTTCTGCGCCAGAGCCCCAGGGCCCCCAGCCTCGCGCAGTCGCCCCGCACCCTCACCCGGGGACCCCGCTGCGTGGTGGTGCGTTTCTACACGCGTCCTTCACTGAAGCAGCTTCGTGAAAGGCTTGCGTCGGCTTCCACCCGCGGACAGATGGTGCCCCGACCAGAGGTGCCTCCGCGGATGGTGTCCAGATTACACACACCTGACCCGGAAACTCAGCCAAACTTACCTGAGTAACTATCAACAGTACAGTCGACTTGTCTTCTTCACGATCAAAGGAGAGGATATTCCGCCAGTACCTGCCCTGGGTTCTCCTGGGCAGAGCCGCTTGGGAAGTGTGCAAGTTACAGGGTCCCCAGCTCCGGGGTGGGCGGGGGGGCAAAGGCAGTAGATTTAATTTGCGTGGCTGGTTTTAGGTTTGAATGAGACAGTATGTGAGCAGAAGAACCTTGCTTGCTGACACTTAGCACATTCTTTGCAATTGTCTGTAATGATTAATACAGACATGATCTAACTTTCTGTCTGTTCCTGACTTCTCTTGGCCCCTGGTTAGCTCAAGTCCTAGGTTAGTGCTATTTTTATATTAGAGCCCAGAAAAGAGGGGAGGCGTCTACCTCCTCCCCGGGCCTTCTGGGCACCACTCAGGGGGCCTCTATGCGGTAGTTGCTCAAAAGCAGGTGTTGAAAGAGTGAATGGAAGGTAGATGGCTTTGCTGAAGCCAGTTACTATTTCTAGCCACAAAATCTGGACCACACTTATTTTCCATAGCCATCTGTATGTTCACTAGAGAACTGGTCTCTCCCACAACAATTTTAACACTTAGAGCCGAAGAAGCCACAGCCTTAGGAAATCAGGCTTGCTCAGGTGTGTGAGTCCCTACCCAGTTCAGGACCCACTCAACCACCTGCCTATCTAAGGAAGAGTGCAGTTTTGAAATTTACTTGAAATAAAGAAAATGGCACTTGTGTTATATATAATGAAAACTTGTTCTGGCTTTTGTACCTTTCATAAACACACTTTTTATTTTTAAATCGATGTCCCACCATATGCATGCGCACATATGCAGGATCCACTGTACACATTTTCCTACCCCTTAGGATGGCAAGAAACATCTTAATTAGTCCTGAACTTTCCATGTTTTTAAAACAACTGCTTTAATCATTTCATGAAAGGCAGGAGGTAGGCAGGACACCTGTGTTCTAGTCTAGGGTTTAAAATAGCAGGAATGATTGGCATTTGCATTTGACTTCACAGATTTCTTCCTCAAGCAATTTCAGTCGGGCCGCACGATCCCCTTGAGAAGTAGGCAGGAATATCCTGATTGTGTCCGTGTCAATGAGGAGAAAGCTTCCAGGAACCCTGTAGGGTCCCGACTCGGAGTCTACTGTGGGCTGAGGAGGCTCGGGCCTCACGGCCCCGAGACTTCTGGCACCAGCCCTGGAGCTGTGCTCCGTGTCCATCCACTCCTGATGGGCAGGCCATGCGTGGTGACCTCTCACCTGCTGCAGGGGGCTCAGTACTTGCAGGACCACTTCCAGGCTCGCCCAGAATGTCGCACTGACCACACTCACACAGCTGCACTGTGGGGATTTTCACCATCGGACAACGCCTTCACCGACGGGCTGTTTCACGATCGAGGTCTCTGTTCTTCTGGAAGTGGAATTTAACTTTTTCTACAGGTGACTGAATCCCTACCTCACACCACAAAAAAAGTCTACATTTTAGATTAAGTATTTTAAGATTTTAGGAGGAAACGCAAGAAACTAGTAAGAGGTGCCAATTAGGTCAGGCCGGGAGCTGCCATGTGCTGTTCCGACCAAGTCATGCCTGCATGTAACCTCACAGGGGGAACCCTGCTAGCACCTCCTTGCATGGCCATCAAAGCTAAAACCCTGACAGGTGAAGTAGCTTGACCCAGCTCGCTCTGCTGGGGTGGGGGTGGGGTGTCCACTTCCTAGACTGAGTTTTCTTAAACAATCCAGGAAACTTTCACGGAAAAGTCATCCTTCTTTTCTTCCTGGGCTGTTTTAACTCAGGTGCTTCTCAGTGTGCCTTCTGTTCCTGCTCACAAGTTAGGGAAAGCGGCTGCCCAGGACCTAGCAGAGCCGAGCGCACGTCCCTCCTGCAGTGGGTCTGCTGTGCCAGCACATGGCAGGTGGCCTGTGGTTGGGGACACTCAGCCACTGCCTGTCCACCCAACACCGTGGGGACTCCCGGAGAAGCAGTGACTGCCCATTGGTAAAAATAACTGGGCTTTCCTCTAAAATGTTTAGGGGCAAAGTGTCATTTACACAAAGAACCTCACCTAGAGAGGCACCAAGTGCGCCGTTACAGAGACTGCATCATTCAACAATTTCCACATAATGCAGATCATATTCTTTTGGCTTAGCAGTGGCCAGAATAAACACTCCCTGAACAGTATTTGCTCGTTCATTTATGTATATGTTCACAAGCCAAACATTTTACAGGAGAGCCAAGTATGCATAGAGCCTGCACCCATGCTGCAGAAGGTCCCCTCCTTGCAAGGGCAGGTGGAAAGGGAGAGGAGCAGCTGGGTCACAGTGCAGGCTCCTCACTGGAAGCCCTGGGGGCCTTGCGGCCACTGAGCATCCCAGAGGAGGACATGGAGTCGGAGAGGTTGCTTGGGTAATGCTGTGTGGGTAATGCTGGAGCCGGGTTTGAAGTGTCACTAGAGCCACCTGCCGAAAGAAGACCCCGTCTGACCGAGGTGGGAGCACATTCGCGGGGGAGAAGTCCCCCCCCCCCCCCCGCCCCAGACCTGGCGCAACAGCAGGTGGAGGAAAGACACGTACACCTAACAGGAACGCTGAGTCGTGAGAAGTACGAAGGGGTCCTGCAGACGGAAGATGGGCGAAGTGGTGGTGAACAGCAGTGGGGACGAGTCCGAGCACAGCCGCGAGGGACGGAGCCCGGGAACTTGGGGACAGCGCGCCAGTGGAGATGTTCTTACAGCTGCTCTTGAAGCTGGAGCCCCGCGGGGGAGCACCGAGTATCAGCACCTGGCATGGTGGCTCTCCCTGTTTAGCTAACCCTCCACAACCTGGAAGTACTAATTTATGCATTATACCTGAGTCCCACCAAGGCCAATGTCACATCCCCTGGCTCACCACACAGAATGAAGAGGCAGGAGTAAACACAAGAACCGCTCTCCTGCCTTCTCCTCGCTTCTCGGAAGACACTTTTGGAGGCCCGGTGTACACACGCGGAGGGAGACCCCTCCTAGGGGCTGGAGTGCGCACTCGCGGCAGGGGAACCCCTCCTCAGGGCTGGGGTGAGCACACACGGCGGGGGACCCCTCCTCGGGGCCGGGGTGTGCACTCGCGGCAGGGGAACCCCTTCTAGGGGCCGGGTGCACACACGCGGTGGGGGGACCCCTCCTCGGGGCCGGGGTGAGAGCATTGGCGCAGAGGGGACCTCTGTTCAGAAGGAGGTCACCCTGGGACCCCGCGGGCTTTGCTGCCCCAGACGGCCCTCGGCTGCAGCAGCGCACACGCTCCCTCCTGTCCTCCCGGCTCCAGGGTTAGTTCACGCAGAGGGTTTTAAACAGGGGAAATAAAAAGGCAATATCCTGTATCACCACTGTCAGCCTCAATTACCGTACGTCGTAAACTCTGACTTACAGCAGAGTCCACACGGAGCTCTGGCTAAGAAACGTACTGTCATAGGCCATTTATAAAACTGACAAAAATTCTTCTGCTAATGCCAGGAATAACTGAAGATTTTCAGAAAGAAAAACAGGAATATTTCCTCATATAAATAATAGATAAAGAATGAAAAAGAATAAACGAACATAATCCAGCAGTAATCCCCTTGGGGGACAATAAAACCCAAAAAGTCTAATTTGTGCGGCAAGACCCATTAGGCAGGAAGTTAGTAAGCCAGACGCATCCTGCGGCCCTGGAGGGAGAGACCTAATGTGGGGTCTGATGTCTTGAATAGGAAACTGCGGAAGGAAGGAATTTCAACCTTTCATTAGTTGGCATTAGTTCGGAGCTCCAGTCGGAAAGGCACTGGTGGTGTCCGGTGCCCCGTGTGGCCCCAGGCCAGAGCTGGGCCCTGGAAGGTTGCCTATCCACCCTCACCTTTGGTGGTGGCATATGAGTGGTGGCTTCTAAATTCTCCGATTCTGAGGCTTTAACTAAACTGTTTACTCTCCTTTTGTAGGTAACCATTTTCTGGTAGAAGTGAGTATCTTATTGAAAAAAGAGGAGAGGAGAGACAAGTTTAAATCATATTGTGCTGTAAACCTCACATATTTCTATTTTCTACAAGAAGAAACTTCAGGAGTTTAATTTTTTATTCTTAGTACTCTAGGCCATTCTAATAACAACGTTTACCCTGCGTTAGTAATTGCAAGCACTGATAATAGAGATGGTAACGATTTGGCTTCATAAGCAAGGCTCTACATGTGTATGATTTCAACACGGTGTTCTCTGTATTGAAGATGGAGCTCACAGAACACTTTGTATTCTTTTTGCTACAATGACTGTGAATTTTCCTGATGTTTTGTAACCAAACTCCATTGGCGGGCAGTTGGGAGAGGGCATGGAGCTGAGTGAAGCCCACTAGTTTGGGGACACAGGAATGTGCAAATTTCCTCTGGTTCACCCGGAGTGCAAGCCCCTCGCACAGCCTCCAGGGTGCTGGCACTCTGTTCTTCTGGTCCTGTCTGCAATCATAGTAATCACGCACATGGTTTGTTCTCTAGGTGCATCTGGACTAGCCGGATGTTTTGGGTAAAATGACCAGAATAGACACGATCATCATATATTTTTCTGTCTTATAAAATTAATATTTAATGTACTAAATTTTATAGTAAAGCTTATGAATATCTTCCCAAAAGATTTACATGCAAAAATTATGCATGTAAATAAGGCTTGGGCCTATTTGCATGTGGCCAGAGTATAAGAATGTACCTGTTTAATTCATTTTCTTCAAACTCAATGGTGTATTTTGACTATTTGATTAGCTAATTTTTTTCTTCTCATGCTTTCCTTCAAAAAATTTCCTTTCTAGGAAAGATACATAAAATGGCACTATACATCATTGATTAGATATTTCAGTCACTGAAACAACTCAGCATCAGAGTTTGTGGGGATATATGTGTGTGCTGAGAATGACAATCTTATTTCATTATGTACCTGTAGCTTGGGGAAATTCTTGAAGGACCCTAATAATGAGCAAATAAGGCATATTTGTGCTGTAGCATTTCAGTTGTCTCATGAAACATGAGTAGTTCCTATATGTCTCAGAGGTAGAATCTGGGTTGGCTATAAGTCCATTCCAGTCAAATATATAACAATCTTTAAAGAAAGAGTTTATGACTTACTGAACACACATCTATATTCCTTTGCCTCTGATCCCAAACAGATGTCAGAAAACAATCGAAGCTAAAATAAATTAATTTCAGGAAAATGCTGGGAGGCAAGAAACAGAGCCATCAACATACTAATTTTTTCTTTTTTAGAAATCTCCCAAATTGAGAAATAGATAGGGTCATGACTTCAGAGAGAATAATTCCTAGGCCAACTCCAGTCCTTAGCACCAAGTGTATATAAAACACTGCCCCAGAGATAAGAGCCCTCAACAGAAGGCTCCAGGCAGAGAGCGGATGGATGGAATATAAAGGGTGGGGATGGTCCTTCCTGTGCAGAACTGGAAAGGGCTCCCCAGTGCTTGGCACTGGTCTAAGTTCTTGCCTTAAGAAACTAGAAAAAAAGAAGAGCAAAATACAGCCCAAGCATGCAATAGGGTAGGACATACAAGGCAAGAATAGAAATCGAGAGATTGAATACGTGAAAGCATTTGGGAAACCAACAAAACTAATGAAAAATATAAATAAATAAAGAAACGAAAGTCAAGACAAAAAAGCAGATGGGAAATGAAGGGTAAACAAGAAGCTGGGAAACAGGAAACAGATGGGCAGGTGATAACAGAGTGAGCATACTAGAAAAGCCACGTTCGGGAAGTCTGTGGTTAAAGCATTTCCAAATTAAGTCTTGAGGAAGACCTGGGAACGGTGGGTTGTAGGTGCATGAGTGTGGGAGCACAGGTAGGCTGAGAACACAGGTATTGTCTGAGTCTGTAACACTGCATCCTGAAGTGTGGTCCCTGACTAGCTGCATGGACATCACCTGAGATTCATTAGAAAAGCAAATTCTTGGGCCCCATCCAACCTTCCTGAATCAGAAACAGAAATCTCTGTGCATAGAGCCCAGAGGCTTTGCATGTGCTTCTGAGCGCAGTCAAGTCTGAGCCCCGCTGCTGTGTGAGAACGTTGGAATCCCAGAGCCCTTTTCCACCCACAGAAGCTTGGCCATAGTCTCCCCACCTCAGCAGAAGTCCGGAGATATAGTACTCAGGAGATCTAGTTTTTAGAGAAGTGTTTCCCAAACTTTAATGTGCATACAGATTCTTGCTAGACACAGATTGTGATCTAATAGGTCTGGGCCGAGACTGGAGACCATGCGTGTTTAATAAGCTCCCAGGGGGACACCATTGCTGCTCGTCTAAGGACCACACCACACTAATGGGGCTTCTCAGTTTGGGCTGCACCACCATCACCTGGGGAGATCTGCAAACTGCCCACGCTGAGTCCCACCCTGGAGTGTTTGCTTAATTGGCGTGGTGTGTGGCCTGAGTGCTGAGATCTTTAAAACTCCCCAGGTGATCCTCCTGCCTGGCCAGGCTCTGAAGCTGGGACTGTAGCACAGCAGAAGGTAAGTGTTCCAAACTGTCAGTGGAGAGTAGGAGAATTTACATAAGGAAAAGTGAACTCCAATCTCCTCCTCCAGTGCGGCTTCTATGCAAGAGCTTATATGGTTACTCTGAGGAAAATTTGCCCAAATGAAAGGGAATGCAGAAATATTTGTAATTGCTGCCTGATCAGGCAATATGCTCTACCCATGCCTGCATGCAAATTGGTAAAGCCAAAGATTAACCAGGCAATGAATTTTCAGTTGTAAAGGCTAAAAAGAATCCTTTCTAAAGCATGCCTCCAAATATCTGGAAATAAACTTAACAGGAATTGTGCAAGATTTACAATTGTGCAGAACCATAAAGCCTAAAGAACATGAAAGTTGAAAATACCTAAAGAGACAATCATACTGAGTAGAAGAATTCACCTTTGTAAAGCTGTCAACTATCCCCAAATTAATCTATTAAATCAATTCAATTAAAATATCCAATGACTTCAATTAAAATATCAAATCTTCAACAGAATTTTTGGTGGAACTTGAAAAGCTGTTTCCTTTTTTTAATTTTAAAGTTTGTTTATTTATTTTGAGAAAGGGAGAGAGACCAAGAGCAGGGGAGGGGCAGAGAAAGAGGGAGAGAGAGAGTGTAGAGTGACAGTGTGGGGCCTGATGCGGGGCTTGAACTCACGAACTGCAAGATCATTACCTGAGCTGAAATCGAGAGTCAAATACTTAACTGACTGAGCCACCCAGGTGCTCTGAAAAGCTAATTCTAAAGTTCACGTAAAACGCAAGGTTAGCCAACAGTATTTTCAGATAAATGACAAGTGCACTCGTTTGGAGATAGACAAACTCATTGCTCATGAATAATTTACTATTAAAAATTTAATATGAAAATGTAGGTTATCTCTGTCCTTTTTTGAGTAATATTCCCCATAATGAGTAATTTTTGGTGATCCTTAGGTTTTTTTTTACATATAAATTTAGTATGAGAAAATTATCTTGTGAAGAAAGGACACGGCACATGTTACGACCCAGCCCTGTGCTCAGAGCCAGTAGGTCTAGAAGACGTTCTTTCTGAAACCAGAGCATCTGTTTATTTCAGCATGGTATGAAATTTATTCTTTGAGAAGACTTACGACTTACACAAGCCTCTAGCAATGTTAATCAAGAAAAAAAACAGATAACCTGTACTTTCATATTAAATTTTAATAGTAAATTATTCATTTATATTATTCATTTATTAATGACTTAATATGGAAAGTAGATCTGGTGGACAATTTTCTAGAGAAATAGATCTTACCAAAATAGATTCAAGAAGAGATACAAAACTGAATACACTTATATCCACTAAGGAAATGGAATCAGTTAATGGTAAAACACCTACTGGAAAACAAAAGCAAACAAACAAAAACCAGAAGTCCCAGTTAGTGACACGTTTTTATCAAACTTTAGGTTTTACTTAGAAGTTTTTATTTTTTAAGAGTTTTAGGTTCATATCAAAATTAAGAGGAAGGCACAGAGATTTTCCACATCACCTCTGCCCCTGCACACACGCAGCCCACCAGGCGCTACGTTTGTTACAACTGGTGAGACCACGTGGACACGGTGTGACCACCCAAAGTCGATGCTCTGCCTTACGGTTCACTGTCGCTGTTCATTCTGTGGGTTTAGACAGATAGATAATGACAGGCAGCCGTCTTTGCAGCACCATACAGAGTAGTTTCACTGCCCCCCAAATTCTCTGTGCTCCACAAAACATTAATTTTTAAAAATCATCATGATGCACAACAAATTCCAAGGACAGTCAAACCAATCCCCGAATCCCATGTTTGATTGCAACTCTGCTACTAAGCACGTAAGAGTCCTGTCAGGAAAACGGAAGCAGGTGTTTCAGCAGAAGGCATTCAGTCCAGGGAAATGGACCTGGCGCCCAGAGGTTCAGGAGGGATTCTGTAGAGCATCTGAGGAGGGCTGCTGACTGGCCACTCCTGTCACTTGAGCAGCGGGGCTGTGTGGGCACTGCTGGAGAAGGTAGGAGCTGGCACCCACCACCTGCTCCCGAGTCCAAGAGCCATTGATGGGGCACATGTGAGGGACGGGTGAGGACTCCCCTTTGCTCATGTCCCAATTCCAACATCCTGGCACCTCTTACAGCAAGAACCTAACAGACATCCAGCTGCTTGAAGCCAGTGCCCCACTTCCTGCAGGGGAGCAGAAAGACGGGCCTGGGGCAGAGACAAGCTCGCAAAGTGACAGCACAGTACAGAGTGTCAATCTAGATTGATGAGGATTTTCCCTCGGGAATAAGTTTTTCTCCATTTCCTTTAGCTTCTGTTACTGCCGCTGAGAATCTCAGTGCCCTCTTGCCCCCTTTTAGTTACATGGTCCCCCTTGTTTCCTTTTGAAATTTAAAAACTTACTCTTAGGACATTGGACAAATCTCTAAATCTGGGAATGGATGGCCTCTATTCTAGGAAATATTTTGATTTTGTAAATAGTTTTCTCTTTATACCTTCTCTGTTCTCTGTCTGGAACTGTTATTCAAATGTTTTACTTGCTATAGTGAATTCTTGTTGAATAAAATTCTTTCTTTTTATTTCCTTAGATTCAGGTTAGGTAACATATAGTGTAGTATTGACTTCAGGAGTAGAACCCAGTGATTAATCACTTACATATAATACCCACTACTCATTTCAACAAGTGCCCTCCTTAATGCCCATCACCCATCTAGCCCGTCTCCTATTCACTTCCCTCCATCACCACTAAGATTGTTCTCTGTATTTAAGAGTCCCTTATGGTTTTACTCCCTCTCTGTTTTTATCTTATTTTTCCTTCCCTTCCCCTATGTTCATCTGTTGAGTTTCTCAAATTCCACATATGAGTGAAATCACCTGATATCTGTCTTTCTCTGGCTGACTTATCTCACTTAGCATAATAGCCTCTAGTTCTATCCATGCTGTTGCAAATGGCAAGATGTCATTCTTTTTGATGGCTGAGTAGTATTCCATTGTTGAATAAAATTCTTAAATATTCATCATAAATACCTCTGTGAAGCCAGGTACTTCTTCAATTATAGTTTTTGGAAACTAGATGGTAGACCATCCATGGACCCACCCTCACTGTCACTGGGTAATTCCATCCCATTGTTTCAGCTGGTTGGGGTCCTGCAGGCTCCAGTTCCATCACTTAGACCACCCTTTATTTTGCCTAAATTTCTGTACCTTCCAAACTAGATTTGCATGGCATCTCCTTCAAGGTATTTATAAATAGGTATAATATATATCCAGGACAAGGGACTGTGTATTACATTTTTGGAGGCATCTTCTAAATGTACTCATTAAGTAATGAAAATGTGAGACTTTTCGCATGTGAGATGTAAAGTATGTGATGATCCCACAAATAACATTTTTTCCTTTGGGGATGATTAGTCTATAATTTCATCAATTAAGTCAAAGCACGTTCTTTGAATATTGTAACTCAGTTATGAGATCATGCTAAAATGATCTCATTTCTTCATCTTTTTCAAAATGGTATAATAGAAACAGTCACGACTACTATTTGTGCACCCTGCAGGGCTGTGGTGCTTCTGTGACGTGGCTGCCCAGACAAGGACACTTCCCAGACCCTTTTTGCACCGAGGTGGGGTCGTGAGACGGGGCTCACCAATGAAATGAGCTGAGTGATGTGTGTCAGTTCCAGGTTACAATGGTCAAGAAAAAATGAGTTCCTCGTGGTCTGCTCCTTGTCCTTTATGCTGGCAGTCTGTAGAAATCTGGGGCAAGAGCGTGAGTGTTAGGATACACTGGAACCGCCAGTTTCTGGGTCCTCTTGTGGAGTCTGTCTGCCAAAGGCCCACCCTGAACTGTTAGGAAATAAGAAACACACCTTTGGCCACAAGCCTCTGCAGGTGGAGGTTGTCATAAAGTTAACTGGTTCCGGCACTTCCGATGTCCCGGGAGTGTCCTAAGCACATTCACGGATTCTCATTGGTTTAATCCAAAACAAAACTAAACAATGAGGTAGCTACTGTCATCATCTCCATTTCATGCTGGAGAAATCTGAAGCCCGATGAGTGAGTGTTTTGTCGTTTGGACAAAGCATGACCAGCATGTGTCTCAAAGTCCAAGTATTGACCACTATGCCATGCTTCTCTCAAGAAAACACTCTCGGGATCCTTGAGAGAATATCCTGTCTTTATATATCTCGGTCTCTATAGTTGCCATGCCTCTATCCTTCCCTGCCTTGTAAGACCGCAGCCCATTCATGTAAATATACATGCATGCAGTTAAATGTGTGGAAGTGATGACAGTGGAAATTTATGCAACAGATATTTACCTTAAAATGATATTAGGGGCTCGTGGGAGCTCAATCAGTTAAGCATCTGACCCTTGATTTCGGCTCAGGTCATTATCCAGGTTTGTGAGATTGAGCCGTGCATCCGGCTCTGTGCTGACAGTGTGCAGCCTGGTTGGGATTCTCTCTCTCCTTCTCCCTGCCCCTCCCCACTTCTCTCTCTCTCTCTCTCTCTCTCTCTCTCTCTCTCTCTGTCTCTCTCTCTCAAAAATAAATAAACTTTTAAAAACCTTTAAGTAAAATAAAATAAAATGCATCTCATATTCAAAAACATCCTGCAAGGCAGATGCTAACTAGTGATCAACTAAGTGGCTTTCTCAGAGTACCAGGTTGGTTAAGGTAGATGGAGGAGGACCAGATTCACAGCACAGCCTAACATTCTCGGTGCATGTGGACAAATCTCAGTACCCAGAGCTCAGTCCTCACTACCTGCCTGCAAGTTGTCCTTCTAGCACTATATCCTTGACCCAGAAACTGCCTTTACAGAGAAACAGAAGAATATTGCCTGTCTCTGTTCTCTTGCTATCCACCAAAACCCAAAGTTCATCAAAATTGTTCAGAGAACACATCTGCAAGTTCTCACAGTACTCTCTTGGCCCGCCTGAGGACAGACCAAAACCAGGGAATGCAATTCTGGCCAAGATTCAGGCCAAGCGAGGGCTGTTTCTCAAGTTTGTGATCCTTGGATCCTTTCTGGATGTTCTTGTTTCTACCTCTGGGTGCCCTTCCTACTCCTGCCACACCCCCTGGGTCCACTAATTCAGAGCACACAGCTTCGTATTTTGTTCCTGCCCCACAAAATCCTTTTGATATCTCCTTTCCTACAGTTCAAACTCACTTCACTTGTTCACCAAACATTCATTGAGTCTCTGCTGCGGTCAGGCATCATTCTAAGTGCTAAGCAGACAAAATGATCTGTCTTCATGCAGCTTAGTTTCTAGTGAGGGGAGAGAGAGAATAACAAGAGAATACAAAGCATCGGGAGGTTAAATCTAGCAGAAGTGAGGGAGAGCAGGAATGTCAGGAATTTGGTGCACTGAAGCTGTGTCCAGTTGGGTCCTACTCACCTTTCCAGTCATGTTTCAGCCTCACCAAACTGGCCCACCTGTCACACACTGCCATGACGTAACAGGTTTATAAGATTTGTCCCTCCCAGTCCCAGGCCCTCTGTCCACCCTGTGTGCATTCTGCTATCGCCACACCAGCTGCCTACCTTCCACCAGTCCTTCCAGAGCTCACCTCAAGGACCTGTGCAACTGCAAAGCCTCGCCTGTTCTCGAGGCCCAGTAATCCTCTGTAGTTCTCAGGCTGCTGCCACACAGCTTTCCACTGCACACTGTACTATTTCTCATAGACAAACACCCCTCGGGAGCAGAAGCCACAGAAGGAGGATGGGCTTTGAAATCAGATGCCTGTGCCTGAATTCCCGCCTCATCTCCCACAACCTGATAATCTGGGTACAAGCGACTTACACAGTCTTTGCATCCGATCCTTCCCACTTAAATACAGAAAGCCATGTCCATAATGGAGAATAACGGGGAGGGTTACTTGACTTTAAAATCATGATTTATGATGAACCCTGTGTCATGATTCCCAGCCATAACACAGAACAGAGGTGGGCATGCGCAGTGCTCAAAACTATTTTCCCCATATAAGTGGCATCAGTGTCTCTGGATTCATGGGGAACCCCGATAGTGCAGGCTAATTATTCAAAAGTCTACACTGACCCATCACACATACTGGGCCCTGAGGAGACACCAAGAGGAGAACTCATCTACAGCTGGTGGCTATCCTTGGTCTTTCATAGAAAAGAAATGCAGGACATTCAACCTCAAAGGCTTTCTTACCAGCTGACAAAGAAACAATGGTGGTGGTGATATGGTGGCTTTCAGGCAGATCAGTGGCTGCCTTCAATTCTGAGGAGCCAGGAGAGTTGCGGGAATTGGGTGAGGTGGAGGTTCATTTGGGAGATGATGGACGTGACTGTTCCCAGCGGCCTGAGACTAACATTAATTAGGGAAAATCAACATACGACTCTCTGACTGATGTCAAAAACCTAAGAGAGAATGCTCTCTGGGCTCTACAGTTACTGGGAATGTTACTTATTTTGCTAGAAAAGAGACAATAGGCTCTTTTTAATATTCAAATAACATTCCGATAGATTACATTGGGGCTCAGATTGTCCCATGCACTGACGCTGTCATTTATCTATTTAGTGGTGTGTAGTGGCTAACCTAGTTGGAAGGATTAGCATTTAGCAGATATTTAATATCTACTGACATAAAGTCTAGTCAAGTCCCATTACACTTATTCTTTATATTTTATGTTTTACCTTATGACACTTTTAAATACAGCTTTTCTCCAGGCAAACTGAATTTTCTTATTATTTCCCAAATATTCCTTGGATTCTCTTACAATGACATCTTTGCTCAGACCATTTCTTTCACCAGAATGACTCTTCTGATAATTTTTATGCTGATCTCCACTTCTGAAACTCTGAAGCTCTGAAACTCTTCTCTGACCTGACTTCTGACTGTTGAACTTTGTGATCTTGCCCCTAGTCTGCCTACTTCTCTCGCCAGCGCCCTTGGCTGTAGTCACCACCCACTCAGAGGGCTGCCATCTCAGCTCAGGTGTGTCCCTATAGGACGCCCATGGCACTCTGCACCCGGCAGGAAGTGAATTACAGCTTTCTGCACTGCTCCCCACTCTTCTATCACATTCGGCCACAGCGCCACCCCACACCCACTCACATGGGAATGAGGCGTCCGTCCTTTATGTCTCATCTACTGTCAATGCATCATCTGAGATGCATCCATCAGATCTTTGTTCCTTAACTTCCTACATATGCCTCAGTGATGCCCCCTTCCCTGCTATCTCCAATATCAATGCCAGAGGTCAGGCTCCACCATCTCTTCCCTGATTCCAATCGCATCTATCTGGGTTCCACACTTTGGAGTTTTGTCTATAGAATTCAACCTCCGCTCAGTCACCAGATATGTCACCTAGAACACAACTAAGACCTTAGCAAGCCTTTGCCAAAATTTATTTAAGAGTTCCCCCTCCTCACCTGAGAGCAACTTCATCTCCTTGGCAGGGTGATGGCTTTCCTAAAGTTCCTGATGCTTACCTGTCCATTCCACACCTTGAAATGTATGTTCCATGAACTTCGAACCACTTATAATTGCCTTCTTCTTCTTGATGCCTTTCTTTCCCTTGCTTTTGATCATGCTGTGCTGTCTGCAGAGAATGCCTTTTACTCCCTCCTCTGTACCTTGCACACTTGGGCAGTTCCTACTCATATTTGGAGCTTAGCTCCAGAGGACTCATTTCACAACCTGCTACCAAGCTGTGTTCGACTCACCTTCTCTGGGGCCCCATTACATTTTGTACATATTGTACTTATTTCATTCTATTGTAATTATCTGTGTATGTGTTTATCTTTCCAACTAGATATCTGATGGATCTTGTCTATACCCCAGGGCAGGTGTCATTTAATATCTCTCATGCCATCCTAGAGCTTTTAAACTAAACATTTACTGATTTGAATAGTCAAATGAAAATTGTATTTACCCCTCAGAATTTTTAGGAGGATAAAATGAGGTAATGTTTACAAACATGACTTAAAAAACTTAAAACTACTTTACGAATGTTAGTAATAATGTTGATGTGATGTTGATGGTGATGGTCATGTGATATTGATATGGACATTGATGGTGGTGTTGATGTGATGATGGTGGTGATGGTGATGATGCTGATGGTGATGATAGTGATGATTATGATGGTGATGATGATGGTGATGGTGATGTTGATGATGATGGTGCTGGTGATGATGGTGCTGGTGATGGTGGTGATGATGATGGTGGTGGTGGTGGTGATGATGATAATGATGGTATTGATAATGATAACGATGATGATGATGATGATGATGATGGTGTTGGTGGTGATGATGATAATGATGGTGGTGATGGTGAGGGTAGTGATGATGCTGATGCTGATGCCGATGTGATTGATAATGGTGATGATGATCGTGGTGGTGATGGTGGTGATGATGGCATTTGATGATGATGGTGATGATGGTGGTGGTGGTGATGATAACGATGGTGGTGGTGGAGGTGATGATGGCATTTGATGATGATGGTGATGATGGTGGTGGTGGTGATGATAATGATGGTGGTGGTGGAGGTGATGGTAATGATGGTATCGATGATGATGAAGATGATGGTGGTGATGGTAATGTGATGGTGATGGTGCTGATGACATGAGTGTGGTCATGACTGGTGCACAATGATGGTGATGATGATGGTGGTAATGTGATGGTGACAGTGCTGATGACATGAGTGTGGTCATGACTGGTGCACAGCACCAGGACTTGGGAGAGGTATCTGAGCTGGAAATTTAATAATATATTCATCAGAAGATGAGTCAGCCAGGGTAAGTATAGAAGGTGAAGCACAGAAAACGATAAATCAATCCTCTCTGAATAACAGCACTGGAAGTATAGACAGAGAAGAAACTAACATGAGGTCAGAGGAGGAATGGCCAGAGAAGTTGAATGAAAATGCACCCCACTGAGAAAGACACTCTTAGAAAAGAGAAAGGAGCGTGAGTGGAGAAGTCCACCTGAGCTCAAGTCAGAAATATGATATATTCTATTTGAATTCGGCAATAAGACCCCACCGTTTACCTGAGTAAGAAGCACATTCTTTCTTTGGGCTAAATTCATAATAACTGGACATTAATAAAATATTTATGCTAAGTATTTATCTCCCTCTTTGAGGGCACCAATAGCACCTGGCTTATATCCCCTTCACCTGGCAAGTATTTGACAAGTAGTAGTTCTTCAATTTATATGTTTTTTAGTGAAAAAAAATCAGATGGGCAATGCAGGGGCTACTTCCTAAGTGACTTGTCTTATGATTCGCTTTTCTATGCCTGAGTATCATCCAGTGTTGGTATAATAAGATTTTCTCTGGAACATTAAATTGGTTACATTTTGTGTTCCTTGAGTTAAGACATTGCTTTGTAAAAAATATATATATATATATATATTAACTAAAGTAACATGTAGTGATAATTGATCCCTGACAGCAGTTGTGTTTTCAATTAACTGGATGAATGAAACTTGTTGTTTCTATGATAGCTGGATAAATTAGCATTCTGGCATCTTTCTCTTTTCTCTTCTGTTCCTACCCTCCTCCCTCACCTCTCCCTCCTCCTTCTCCCTCTTTCTCGGAGCAGGGAATTTTTATCTTGGTTAGTGGAATTTAAAATGCTGATATTTCACTTCTGGGTCTCAAGAAATCCTAGAGCAATGATCATGTTTTAGATAAATGAAATGTAGCAGATGTTCAAATTGGTTAAATATGCAGTACATGAGGGTTTAATACAGAAAAAGCAAGGGATGAGAATATTATCCATGACAGATTGTGACAGTGAGTTATAACATCCAATACACATACAGCAACTGAACATTTGAAAGTGATCACGAGAAGGGAGTCTGAGGTGGATCTCAAGGGGGTGACAGAAAATGCAGGGGCTTTCTGTCCCACTCCAAGGTGGAAGGTGAAGGGAAGAGAGAAATCAAGAAAGAAGTGCCTCCATCCCCAGCACATTCCTCGTGACTCAGACCCTCAGCCATTGACCTTCTCTCTACTCTCGTGTCTCAGCCTCTGTCCCCGAACCACTCAGCTTAAATGTCGTCTGTCATCTCTGTCCTTCTTGGCTCTCTCAGCTCTCTTCCCCTCACACAGATTTGCTTGCCTAAGGCTCCCTGGGTCGAATTTAAATCTTCACTTTAAGCCTGTTCTCAGGATCCTGAACACAGGTGGAGAAAACCACCTCAGGCTTGACGAGCCTTCAGGTTCCTGGGCAAACATCTCTGGGGCCTGTGGCCGAGGCTGCGGCTGTGGCTTCACAACTACACATGTCCCCACCGGCAATACGTGCAGTCTCTGACCACCCAAAGGACCTCCTCTTCTCTCCCCAGACCTGCAGAAGCTCATTCCCCTCTCCATGCCTGACCGGTGACCATGCTTCGCCTTCACAGAAGAAACAAAGCTCTTGCCCCCGTAGCCTTGCACCCTTCCCACCTTGCTGCAGTGGGGAAGTTCTCACCATGTGCAAGGCAAATTCTTCGTGGCCATGGGTGCAGTGACTCAGTCCCTTTCTAGCCACTCAAAGACATTCTTCCACCCAGCACCCCTTCTATTTCCTGAGTCATTAGTTTTTCTCTTTATTGGATAATCTCCATCCACAAACTTAAATAATTTTCCTTGTCTTTAAGATAAAAATTTGATTACACGTACCTCTCCAACCACTCCCCAGTCTCTGAAGAATGAAGTATTTGCCCTGCCTCTCACCTCTTCCCTCCTCTCTCCCCTTTTCTGGTCCACTCAGGCCTCTACACTCTCCAAAACTGCCTCTCGCTCCCACAAAGGACCTGGTGGTAGAAAATCCAATGGAGAATTTTCAATCCTTATTTCACTGTGCACATCGACTGCATTGGACCCAGTGTGCGGATCTGTCCTGTTTGAGCCATTCTGTCACTTGCCCTCCAGGACCAACCATCCTGGACCTGCTCCCTCCTCACCGACTCTTCCCACTTCCTCCTAGTCTCACCCTTCCCAGTGCTGCCTCTTGGGGTGGGCATGGCCCAGGCTGGACCTCAGACTCTCTTCTCTCTCCATCCCCTGGGTTAGTGTCCCTTGGCCTTCTAGGTCCACCTGAGCCCATAGCCGACCTCTCACAGAATGGAGCTCACCCGATCCATCCAGCACCGCACACAGGCGGACACTGGCCCTGGACATCAAGTCACCACCTCTCCCTCAACACATCTCAGGTCACACCCTCGCCCCTGATTGTTCCCACAGCCTTTCCATCCCGATAAATCTGCCTGAAATGCCGTTCCCACACATTTTCTACTCCCTCTCCTGATTTATATTCAGCGTGATCACTTTATCACTATTTAGCATTCACATATTTTCACTCATTTATCATGTTTTTGTTTGTCTTCTTCAAGGAGAGTAGGGATTTGTCTCTTTGTTCACTTAGGGGGTATTTCTAGTTCTTAAAGAGAAGTGCCTGGTACTTTATTATTCACTCAATAAATATTTCCTGAGGTAATGAATTCATGGGAAATGCTTGATAAATTAGTGTTTCAGGATTAAGGCAGCACCACAGGACAGGTGGCCCCTGACTTACGTCTGGAAAGGGGCCAGAGGACAGGTGTAGGGCCAGAGCGTTTCCGAAATAGAAGGTAAGCATTTGCCACCTATTCAGCAATTCTGTAAGTTGACTTTTGATTTTTAATAGGAAGCAGAGCACATATAAGCATCTTTCTGATGGGGTGGGGAGCCTAGTTTCAAGAGATAATGATTAGAGGTGACAGCATGCCAAGTGTCACTGCCACTCCCAAGGTGGCCCGTCTGAGTACATGTTTGATGAAGGAAGACCTACTTCACCATTGTTTGGGGTTTTCTCACTTCTTCTCATCATCAACTCTGCTTTACCATGCTTCACATTTCCATAGAGTAATTACATCTCTTCCTTGCGCCCCCAAGCTCCTCAGACATAGGGTCACCGGGCTTTCTCGGGAGCCTCGAGTCCTCCCTGCAGCCAAGCTGGCATTTCATAAGTAAGCCCGTCCAAAGAATGAGTTGTCAGTAAGTTTGTCTGAAGTTACAAAATAAGCAAAGATTTGGCAGGAAGCTCCACACTCAAAGCCACGATATTCTTCGTGAGTGAGGAGCAGCAAGATGAGATGTTCAGGGGCCTGGTTTCGGTGAGATCTTGGCCCTGCGTTCATGACTGCCATTCCCTCCTGCTCTGGCCTCTGGAGAAGGCAACTGGGTGCTCGGCTCCATGCTGTGGGCACACGGTGGCTGGAAACATGCTTTTTAATGAGGCCTTACCAAGAAAACTGCTCGTCTTCTTCTCTAACAAGGCTGCACATACCTCAGAGATGCTTTACTGTGTTTTCTTTTTCCTGAAAATAGAAAAATAGCCAAACATCTGGGCACCACATGCCCAGTCTCTCGGTGGGTCCACAGGGCAGCTGCTCTGTAAAACGAACAGGTTGCCAGCCCATTTGCATGGCCCAGGCCCCATATGTCACGCTCCACTCCGTGGTGACCTCGGTCCCCTAGCGAAGGCCCAGGGAGTTAGCTCCCAGCTGTGCCAGATATCACCCCCGTGGGGGTGGCTCGAAGCAGTTTCCTGGGGCAGACTTGGATCCACTGATCCACCCCGCCTGCTCTGTCTGAGGACTTGGGTCCAGATGCAGCTCAATCTCGACAGCTGCTGAGGAAAGATTCCCAGGTCTGTCTCCCCCCACCCCGTCACTCGGTCACAACGGCAGCGTGTCGGCATGCCGCCCTCGAGGACGATCCCAGTGACCAGCATGGCTGCAGGAGAGGGTGTCAGGCTGATCCCCTCAGCAAACTCTTCCTGAGACCCAGGTGCATTGGCACAAGTTTCAGAGAAGGTTTCTTACGGGACAAGCGGGAGCTGTTCAAATGACGCACGTGTGCAGATTAGCCATAGATAATTCGGCGAGATACTCATTTTCTGCTAAGTAACTAATTATCGTGTTAGTTTTACCACCACGTGTTCAAGAGAAGTGGAAAATGACCTGATGTTTACTGAGGGGCGTGCGTGCGTGTGGGTGTGTGCGCATGCGTGTGAGCTTGGGTGTGAGCCGGCACATGTGCTCACATGTGTGCACACGTGTGTTATGTGTGTGAACAAAGCCCTGGGGTAGATATTAATGTCATCGTTACAAAACTAAGGCTCGTAAATGGTAGGTAGCTTGCCCAGGTCCCAGAACCCGCATTTAATCCTCGGAACGTGTGGTTCGTTCGCGGAGCAACGGGCGATGCCCTGCCTGTGACTGCGCGCTCGCCAGGGCGCCGGGGCGGGGGGCTGCGGAGGTGACCGAGAGCTCTCCACCCTGCTTAGGGAGCTCGTTTACCCCCTGCCCTGGTTTACTTCATCTGAAAAATGGAAAATCCGACCTCTCCGCCTGTGACTGTCCTCGGGATGCCGGAAGATGGAGCGAAAGTCACCCTGCTCGCAGCGGGCGTTCACAGGCGCGTCGTCTGGGCATGCGCAGGTGACGGATTACAGCCGGCGCAGCTCGACGCTCGGCTGACTTCCGGTTTCTCTGCATCTTTCTGCCCCAAGTTCACACTGTGACCTGCGCGCGCCTGGCTCTCGTGTGCAAGCCGGCGGGTTCGGTGAGGCTCTGGGCTCGCGGCCTCCCCACGCCGCCGCCCCTGCTCCTCCCCGCCGTGCCCTCTGCCTGCGCCTCCTTGCCGGCGCCGCCCTGTGCCCCCTGCGCCCGCCGGGCTTGTGGGGCGTCACGCACAAGCGTGTTTGGGCCTGACACACTCACAGCCGCGCGTGAGGCAGGCCGCGCTGGGGGACGTCATGGGCTCGGGGCTCTACGCCCGCGCCTCCGTCCTGTGCTCACACGGACCTGCGTGTCCCCGCCTCTCAGCCGGTCACGCTGACAGTGACCCTGGGGGCTGGAGGCGGGGCCGCGGACCACTCCCGAGAGCGCCCCCGCCCCCCACCGTCACCGCAGCCGGATGGGCCCCCGTGTTCGAGTCCGGTACTTACGGTACTCCGAGGCACACAGCGGACAGCACCCTGGGCTACGAGACCGCCGCGTGTGCGCGAGCCGTGCCCCCAACACTCGCCGAACGCGTCCTCGTGTTCACTCCCGACTCCGATTCCCGGGAGCGCGGAGCTGTGGCCAAAGCAAGGCTCAAACTCACGAAGCTTCCGTGGAAGGAGGGTCGGTCCTTCTTACAAACCTTTCCGATCCTTTCAGCAGAATATAAGGTCTGTGGCATAAAGGAGAGAAGCCCAGTGACCCCGGGAACGCCGCAGACCTACCGCCGCTGCCCCGGGTCCCACGCGGCACAGCCGATCGGGAATCCTGGGCCACTTTGTAGCACGTTTGGATCGAGCGAAAACTGAAATAGGAAAATCCCACTCCGGCCACAGTGCACAACGACCGCCCCAGAATTGTGTGACCAGATAAACTGGAAGTGCGACCCTACTGTACAAGACCGTCCCATTCTCCAGAGTTGGGGGAATTTCTGCTCTCACCAGGCAAGGCATCTCAAAGGGCTTGAGAAATTTATAGACTCTCCTGTTTCCCAAAAAAACATTCCTCCTTTGTCCATAGTCTGATACTGAATAACCAAGCCAAGGAAATAGAAGTGATTCTGATCTGAAGGGTGCATGAAACATGGAGCATGTGCCAAGAATGACAAGCACCCGAATTCCTAACAAGGGCAGGGATCCACTCAGGAGTCCAGCTCTTCAGATACTTTTCAAAAATCCAAACACCTTGCTCACTGGCCAGACTTTCCCAGTGTTCCCAGTGATGAGATTGAGGCTTTATTTGTACAAGGAATTAATGTGGTGATTAACCATGTTCCTAAGGTGATGGGACATTTTGTGTCTGCACTGGATACCCCTCCCTCAGCGCACGGGTACTTGGGAGACCCTCCTCCCTGCCCTCAGAGTCTGGTGAAGAGCAGTTTCCTGGTTGAACACGGTTGACACAGCAGCATTCTGACACCTGCCCTTCCCAAATCCTAGAAGTCACAGAGGTTTGGACCCTTCCTCTGAGGGTGGGTCATCTTTTTGAGAAATATCTAGCATGCTAAAAATGCAAATTCTGTCTCCTGCATTTGGAATAAGGCCAACGGATTAGACATGACTCAGGGTCTGTTGTCCATGTGAGCCCCCATAAGGTGTGCTCGTCCCCAGGGCACCAGGGATCTGCAGTCTGCTGTCTGTGCCTGGCCTAAAACACACCTCAGCTCTACTCTAGTATTCTTGGTACACAGCCTGGAGGAGCAAAAGGTAGTTTACAAATGTGGGTTTGTGTCTGTGTGTGGGTACTTCTGTGTGTGCAGGGGGTCTGGGCGTGTGTGCAGGGGGTCTGCGCATGTGTGCGTCTCTGTGCGTGCATGTGTGTGTGCAGCGTGTGCTGAGTCATTGTTGGAGGAGTTGGGCACGGTCCTCAGAGCAACAGAAAAGGGTCTAGCCGGCGTCTCATGGTTCCTCACTTTATGGTGATTCATTGTTCTGAGATTTATGTAGAAGTAAACACCACAGGTACAGGGCAATCTTGATACTCAATAACCACTCTGATTATTCAGGTACTTGCAAAATGCTCACCCTTGTTTTGCTCCAGTTCTCATTAGCAAAAACATAGAATTTATTATTCTTACTGCGTGCTTGGACATCTATTCAAAATGCCATAAGGAAATCAAAGTGTCAGTAACTAAACTATTCTAGCTAATCAGTTTTCAAATAATTTCCATTGGTCAGGCTTAATTCTTTTTCTTCTCTCAAAGTATTTGATTTACTATACTTACAACAGAAAATGAGTTGGGAAAAAAATGACAAAAGTTAAACCCAGATGTTTGGATGTCTTTGCTAATGTCCAGTTTGAGAAAGAGGAAAATATGCTAAGAAACAAACTTTGTTTTCTTTTATTATGTCTTCTAGCGACTGAACTGGTAGTAGGAAGCCTTCCTGGTGGGGCTTGTTGTATTTACTTATTTTTGTAAATGCCTTGACTATTATTTCCAATGTCATTTGTTTTTCTGGAACAGATCTTCGGTGAGGAAAAGTTGATGGCATAACAGGACAGAATGTCAGAACAGCAAGCGCCAGGGGCAACACAGGAGACCCTGGGGACACAATGCACCTCGGGCAATTGGCCAGATGCCCCCCCACCCAGCCGCTGCCAGACCAGGGTCCACCTCAGAAGAGAAGGGAACTCAGTTCAGGGACAGTTCTGATGAGAATGAGGACATTCAGATCACACTACACACCTCCAAAAACCATTTGCACATCGGGGAGATTTCAGACAATTTCCCTGAATTACATTTTAATATAATGACGGATAATTTAGATCTGGCTTTTTAGTAATTATTGTCCAATTACTATGTGTCTTTCCCCAACATTTTAGCACATGCACAGTCTGGGATGCAAATGATATTCTGTTTTTTCACATCAGCTTTAAAGGAATCCAGCCTGCATGTCTGCATATCACCAGCATGTTAGACCATATTTGCCAGTAGTTTGTCCTTCTTCAGAAAAGGGAAAAGTTGCTTCCTGCCAAACGGATTAAGAAATCTTCGCTAGATGACAAGCACATTGCAGCCCACACTGAACGTGCAAACTCATGCTGGTTTTCTTTAGTCGATAACATGTGAAGGACATGTCCCCGTGCTTGTCCGCACCGTAACTAACATGCTAATAAACGCGGCTCGAGAAACAGCAGCTTCCAGATTTCAGTTCCACTACTGATGCATGAGCCACGGAACTGCCTCTTGTGGGGCCATGTGGACACAGCTTTGATGGTTGGTGTCTTTGCTCCCTTAAAAAGGGAGAAAAAGATTCATAAACTAGGAGCAGTGGTTGACACAAGGCTTGTGCATTGAGCGTTAGTTAAAGTAAAATAACAACTAAGCAAAAAGTAAAATCTGAAAGACATCTGACAGCCTATGAAACTATATGCCAGACGTCACTGAATAACAAAATCTTGGATGTTCGGAAGATTCATGTTACAACTTCCCAGACAGTGCTGTACAGACATCTCTCCTCAATGTCGGTCACCAATTATGGGACCTGCAAGGTGGCCGAGTCTTACTTCTTGGACTGTTTTTGGTAATCCTCCCCAATTTGTTTCATATGCTCTATCTTACCTTTTATGTACACTGTATTTTTTTTTTCTATCTTGTATTCACTTCAGAAAACAAACTGTTTGGGCACCTGGGTGGTTCAATCAGTTAAGCATTGGACTTTGGCTCGGGTCCTGATCTCACAGTTTGTGAGTTGGAGTCCCATGGAGCCCCGCTTCAGGTGAGCCATGCTTGTCTCTCTCTCCCTCTCTCTCTCTCCCTCTGCCCCTCATGGGATTCTCCCTCTCTGCCCTTCACTCACTTGCACCTCTCTCTCTCTCTCTCTCTAAAAAAGAACGAACCAAAGAAAGAAAGAAGGAAAGAAAGAGAAAAGGAAACAAACTCATTAATTGGAATGGAATCACTAGTGTGCGAGCACTAGTGTGCTCACACAGCTTGGCTCTCCCTTCTTTCCCCCTCAACTCTCACTCTGTTTCTTGCACTCTCACTGGAGCACCGTAAATTGGATTTTCAGGGTACTTCGGCACAGGTAATGAGATGCAGCTGCAATATAAGTGTTTGCCTAAATGGCAATGCCCTCTGACAATTTGCAGTTACTAGCTCCTCAAGTAAACTAATTTATATGCTCGTGGACTTATCCAACAAGCACATGGGTCGTCACCCTTTTCTCATGCTAGGTTGTGATGGGGAGCCCTTCCTGCAGGCTTCACACCTCCACACCTGCTTGCTTTCTTGTGGCCCTCTGTGACTGCCGTCATCATCATGTCCCTTGCCTGGTAGCCATGACGCCCGACTTAAGGTTTCCCCTGAGAATTTTCAGTCTCTCCCTCTTTCAACCTCCTTCATATCCACATGTCTTTCATGCGTCTCTTGAAGTATTGTTTTCCTTTGTTCCAAAGGCAACTGTCCTGCATAGAACAGACTTTAGGGACAAAGGTCTGGTCAGGATGACTTTATGGAACGGCTAAGTGACCCTGGGACAGTCTCCACTTCCTAAGTCAGTTTCTCCTATTAAATATTTGCACACACTTCCACCACATAGACTTCTCAGCAGGATCCATGGTAATAATGCACAGAATGTCACTGCAATAGAGTCATGATTTTATCATTATTGTTCTATTCATGCTAAACGCGGAATTCTAATCTTGCTATCTTTCTCAGCTCTAAGTCTTTCAATTTATTTTCAGTTTAAAATGCCACATTTTCCAGGAAGTGACCTAAAATACCACAAGCTGAAAATCACGTCAACCTAATTTGAAGTGCGATGGCACTTTGCACCTTGCTAACAAGCTCAGATTCTGTGCGACGCTGAGCTGTGCCCCACCGGTCTGTCTCCTGTGTGAGGCACCGAGCCCGGAGCTGAGCCCAGCTGCTTGTGTCGGGCTCCAGGTGCTGCCAGGGGAACTTTGCGAAGGGACCATCCTCTAAAAAATACACAGACGTGGATGTGGAGCTATGGAATTTCTTCTCAGGCCTCCCTCCTCAGACAAGACATTTGTGTGGTCCGTTTGAGAAGAGAAGATCATCTGATACAGACAGATAGTATAAGGCAATTTTTAAACTCAAGATAATTTTACAGGCACTATAGCATTATCTTGTATCGAATCATCTCAAGAGATAATCAGTAGTAGAGGCCACTGTCATCATATGATGCTGTTTTATGCAGAATTCTAAAGATAGTTGTACATTTCCCCACAATTTCTATGCCAGAAAACACATAGAAATAACTCTGAAGCAACATTTGAAATTAAATCCTTGCAATTACTGATTACAGAGGATGAAAAGCACACTGTATATTTGCAAAAAGAAATAAATTTGGAAAGGTCTGGGAGAGACCTCCTGTAATGTGTCATTACAATAGTATGATAGGCCATGGACCTTCATGGCATCATCTTCAGGTGTCCCCGGCTCTGGCCTGTCACCGTCTCAAACAGAAGGTCAGATTTTGGAGGTGAACAACCTTGGTCAATACCTGACACATACCAGGTCCTTTACGAACATTTGCAGAGTGAGTGTTGCCCTAACCATTCAGAGTGGCAAGCACATGTGGAGCTCAGATCACTGGAGAAGTGGAGGAAACAGATGTCAGGGAGAAGTTGTGTTCTTTTATTTTAGTGGCAAAAAGATCACAGTGATTTTCCATAACCCTTACCTCATTTTGGCTGGGAAGACCAAATCCTACCTTTTCCGTCATTTTGTCATCTCTATTTTACACACATATGTTTCTTTGTTCTCTGCAGGTCGTAATGAATGCTAATCTTACTTTCCTGTGTTGGCTTTCACAAGCTTATTGTGATTCTTCTTAGGAAGAATCATGGCGATGATAAGGCAGTTGCTGACACTCAGTTCTGCTCTGAGAGACAGCAAGTCCTCCCTGTTCACCTGCTGTATTTGCAGGGACATGGAACCATTTCCAATGCAGTTAGAGTCAAAATATGGTTTGAAGGTCTTGACGTTCAGGAACCCTCCGATTTTCAGTCTCTTGGGGCTGTCTGGGATGTACTCTGGCCAGTGTCCTGGGACAAAACTAACTGTGCACACAACAGGGCTGCCCAGCAGGATCTCTGGGGACCTGGGCAGAGCCACGTGGTGCTTCTCATGGAATCCTAGAGGCAGCACCTTTGCAGAAGAATCTGTGATGAGCTCAGTCAGACAGGTAGCCTTGAGTGGGCTGACCGCGGGACTCACACAAAATGATGGTATCAAATATTCAAGTTCAAAGTAAACCAGCTCCTTGAGCTTTCCTGGGAATGGCAGCAACATGGAAGTGTATGTGGACAGCCGAAAGTAACTGAGTATTCAGTGTCGTAAAATTTATTGTCTGCATCTCTCGTGAAAGACTCGTTTTTGCAGAGGGGGGAGAGGGTGGGTGAGGAAAGGCTGCTCCCAGGTTGTGCTACTTTCATGGAAAATAACAAGAAATAAACACTTGCTTCCAAAAGAAATAGAGTGCGTCAAGGGACAGGTGCAGGCCCCCAGTCATGCCTCCTCCACACAGCCCAGTCTGGAACCCTGGGCCAGCTCTTCAACTTCTTTTCAGACAGCATAGAAGTCTACTCTATCTTCCTTAATGTTTATAAATTTTAATTGATGTTCCATCTGAAGAGGATTCATATGCCATCCTTTCTGAGCACTCCAGCATGACTTACTAATTGTCCCCACCTTACTGTGTTTTAATCTAAGTGCTGTAATTCTGTGATTTGTTGTTTTATTAGTCTATGGCCCATGGTTAGGGAAAAAATAATTACAAAGTATTTATTTTGTCAATTTGATTTCAGTTTTTTTATTTGGTGCTTCTACTAGGTCATTGCAGCAAAGAGTACCAAGTGATGGCCTGGCAATTGTGGGAGGTCTGGACAAGACCTAATAACAGTGTCCAGTAACAAGCATTCAGTGTGGTTGGTGCAGAAGCAGAGGAGGTGCCGTGGAGAGGCATGGGCCCAGAGCAGGGACAGGAAACTTAGCACTTGCAAGAGTTCAGAACCTTCTAAGTGGCTTTTCTGTGTATTGGGAGCTCTGGGTCCTGACTACTTGGCACATATATAAATCTTTCTGAAGATTAATCTTTCTGAAGAAGAGTTTGGGTCACTGAGCACTAGAATCTCATAATTAGAAGGGATGAAATGAATAATCTTCCTCATACTGTGCCTGGGAACTTAAATACAGTGTCTGGGTGCTTCCAGTGAAGGTTTTCTCAAAGTAGGACCCCTCGCCCACCTGCTTGAGGATCATCTGGGATCTTGTCCAAATGCACCTTGTGTCTCCACCTTAGGCCCCCTGAATGGGAAACTTGATTGTCCACATTAACTAAGAGAGTGCTATGCAGTCCAGATTGAGGGATCACAGAGCAAGGCATCTGTTTCAGCATAGACATCTCCAGTTATAATAGGGAACTATTATAAAAGTTCACTCAAAATGAAGGAAGGAAGGAAGGAAGGAAGGAAGGAAGGAAGGAAGGAAGGAAGAAAGAAAGAAAGGAGGGAGGGAGGGAGGGAAGGAGGAAGAAGAAAGAAAGAAAGAAAGAAAGAAAGAAAGAAAGAAAGAAAGAAAGGAGGGAGGGAAGGAGGGAGGGAAGGAGGAAGAAGAAAGAAAGAAAGAAAGAAAGGAGGGAGGGAAGGAGGGAGGGAAGGAGGAAGAAGAAAGAAAGAAAGAAAGGAGGGAGGGAAGGAGGAAGAAAGAAAGAAAGGAGGGAGGGAAGGAGGAAGAAGAAAGAAAGAAAGGAGGGAGGGAGGGAAGGAAGGAAGGGAAAGAAAGAAAAAAGAAAAAGAAAGAAAAAGAAAGGAGAGAGGGAAGGAAGGAAGGAAGAGAAAGAAAGAAAGAACAAAAGAAAGAAAGAAAAAAAGAAAAAGAAAGAAAGGAAGGAAGGGAGGGAGGGAGGGAGGAAAAGAGGGAGCGAGGGAGGGAGGAAGAATTCAGAGTGGTTGCATCTGCCTGTCCCATTGCTGATCACAGGCAGAAAGTCATTGTCCATGAGAACAGAGCTTGAATCTGTGGCAGCAAAGGAGGGCAGGTCTAAGGTCAGAGGCCACCACTGCCTTTCTTCCGTCTCAACTGGAAAAGCTCAACTCTGGTACGTGAGCCCATGACATTTCTTTGGACTAGAGCCCGGGGGCTAGTCTTTCTGCTTGTAGGCGGGGCACTTCCAGGCGTGTCCTCAAAATGTCCATCCGCTGTTTGCAAGAATGGAGAGTGTGTTGTGCTTCAAGCTCTTTCCGTCATTTTGGGAGTTCGACTTGCAGTCTGGAAAGACCCCAGCCCAGATTTTCCTCATTCCTATAAGAGAGATTATTTATCCTTAATCGTCCGTGACTCCGAGTTGGAGATGAAGCAGCTTCCATCCTTTTGTGAATGCATTTCTACTTTATGCTCGTAAAAACAATTTTTGAAGCTTATAAAATCAAAGGAGCAGTAGTAGTGCAGTGTGGAGAGCAAGGACGCTCGCGCGTGAGGCCCGTCTGTCATCCCAGCAAGTGATGAGGCCAAATTTGTAGTTTAGTGTCTAAAGTCTAATAATTACCAAATGTCTAACCAGACCCCCTTGGCTAGCTCTCTGACAGCAGGGACATGCAAATGCAATTCTACAGAAAAAAATTAAGGTTTTCATGCTGTCATAACAAAAATCAGCCTTCTCTGTTTTTCTTTATCCTCCAGAAGATCAGTCTGAGAGATCACACAAATGACGGTTCCCCAAGGTCCCGAACCTGCATCAAACACACATGTGCATGTCCACAGGCACACAAAGACAGGGATATACACGTGTACTGAGAGTATTAATAGGCAAAATCATGCTAGAAAAAGAGCTATTTCTCCTGAAGACGCAGCCCTATTACTATTGTCTGGGATAATTACTTGGGGATAATTCTGGTATAAATTTGTCTGGGGGACAATTGAGATGCCCCTTGTTTGTTGCCATTTTTTAAAAAGTTAAGAGATTTTGTTTTTTAAGGCACTTTTATGTTTACAGAAAAACTAAGCAGAGTGATGAGCTCTCATATCCCCCCCTTGCTCCCTACAGCACTCTTCCCTGTGAACTCACACATTAGTGGGGCACACTTGTTACAGCTGATGAGTCATGATACGTCTTTATGACCAAGGTCCATAGTTTATGTTGGGATCACGCTTTGTGTTGTACAGTCTTTTGACAAACACACAGCCCGTGAATCATCACAGCCTCCAGCAGAGTTGCTTTGCTGCCCTGCAATCCCTTTGTGCAATTCCTTCTAACACGGACTCCCTTTCTTCATGTGAATCCAAGGCTCATATCCTTTCTCTTCTCTCTGCAGAACTTCTTGTAACACTTTTCACAGGGAAGATCTACTGGTCAAAATCCATTTCTGCTTTTTTGATGAAGTCTTTGTTTCTCCTTCACTTTCGAAGGTTAATTTTGCTTGATACAGAAATCTAGGCTGGCAGTATTTTCTTGCAACACATTAAAAATCTTAGCCCATTCTTTTCTTACTTGTGTGGCTTATGAATAGAAGTCTGATGTAATTCTTATCTTTGTCCTCTCTAAGTGAAGTAGATTCTTCCCCCTCTGGCTGATTTCAAGATTTTCTCTTTATCTTTGGTTTTAGTAAGATATGCTAGGTGAACATTTTATGGTATTTATCATATTTGGTGTTTTTTGAGCTTCCTGGATCTGTAGCTTGGTGTCTGTCATTAATTTTGGAAAGTTCTCAGCCAGATATTATTACTTCAAATATTTTTTCTTTTTCTTTCTCTATTTCTTTTCTTCTGTAATTGTCTGACAGTTCTTGGACATTCTGTTATTTTTTTCTTTATTTTCTCTGCATTTTAGTCAAAAGTTTCTATTGAGGTATCTTCAGGCTCACTGATTCTTTGATTGGCCATGTTCCATCTACTGATGAGCCCATCAAACACATTCTTCATTTCTGTTACAGTGTCTTCATTTCTAGCCTTTTAAAAAATTCTTTCTTAGTGTTTCCATTTCTCTGCTTACATTACCCATATTTTCTTACATGTTGCTACTTTTCCAGTACAGTTATGGGCATATTAATTATAGTTTTTTTTAATTCATAGTCTGATAATTCTAAAATCTGTGTCATGTTTGAGCCTGGTTCTGATGCTTGCTTTGTGTTTTCAGACTGTGTTTTTGCCTTGTAGCACACTTTAAATTTTCTACTCAAAGTCAGACATGATGTGCTGGATTCAAGTGACTGAGGTGCACAGGCCTTTACTGTGAAGTTTTGTGTTTATCTGGCCAGGAGTCAGGCTGTGCTGATTGTTTGCTGTAGCTGTGGTGTCAGAGGCTAAAATCCCTCTGGTGTTCTTGTTTTGGTTTCCCTGTTGTTTTTGGGCTTGTGTCTCAGATGTGCAGCTCTTTCCAGCGTTACGCTCTGTCCCTGCTGATGCTACAAGCTGTGGGAGTGCGGATGCATTCCCTCATCCTGGGACCAGCCTCAGTCCTGCAGTCAGATTGTGTCCTGGGTTCTGACCCTAACACGCGCCTCTTGCTGCCCTCCCCACCAAGAGACATGGAAGTCTAGAGCCAATTGCCCTTGGGTATTTTCCTTTCCCCCAGCTCTGAGAAAGCCCAACTGGTCAGGCTCTGGGGAGGCAGGTTCCCTGGAAGGCCAGGATTATGAGGACACGGTGCTCTGGACATATTTCAGAATGGCTATGTTTGCCCTCCTACTACCAAAAGCTGGAGAAAGTCTGTCTAATCTTTACTCTGAAGAACCTGGTGGAGCTCCTGGAGGCAAAACTCACAACAGTCAGGGACCTTCCAGTGGCTGGGCCCAAAGCGGTTTTATTAATCTCTCAAGCTTATCTACACCGTCTCCAGCAACTACTGAGTTACCCTTTATGTGCTCCTACTACTGCTGGCTCCAGCGTGTCTTCTAGCTTGGGTCTCATTTTCAGGGTGGTGTTCACCCTGTGACCTCAGTTCTCTGATGAATCTAAACAGTTCCTGATTTTCAGTTTATGTAGCAATTTTCTTGTTGTGAGGACAGGAATGGTAGCAGCCAAGCTCTGTACATGCTGTGCTAGACACTGTTCCTTTCCTGCAGCCAGTATTTCAACATTCACATTTCAAAGTATTTCTTAGTGTTAGCCTATCCACTTACCAACCTTTGAAAGATATATATTTAATGGTTTGGTTCACCATTGACTTTTGCTTTATAATAACTCATTTATTTGTGTAGACACTATAATTTTATAAATGGTTGCATTACCATAATGACCTTAACCATTTTCAGGTCTATTTACTAAGTTTTAGGTTTTTCCCCTAAACTTTTGTCAATCTTGATATTGCCAAACACATAGAAACATTTTAAAATCAGGCATATGATTTTTTAGTATAATAATAATAAATAGAGTAAGTGAGGTAGATTCATTCTTTCCTGAGCAATCTTTCCCATGTGTCTGCATGTAAGCTTATTTCTTATACATACTCACAAAGAAAGAGGAATATATGTACCTTCTAAGAAAATAATGACATTTAGTTTTTATTAAATAAAAACTAGGTATTTATTTAGAAAAGACTTAAATATATACAATGCTTCAATGGCAAAGGACTGCGTATTAATTCAATACAAATGTAATGAGCATGTATTTTGTTACAGGAGCCTGTGTGAGTGCTAGGTGTCCAAACATGAGCAGACTCTATCTACAGCCCACAAGGAACTCACACCCCTGGCATAGTGTAGGGCACATTTTCTGACACATGGTGGTTGAGATTCCTGTTTCCCCAGTAGAAAGAATACCCTTGTCCCTCAAGTCCACTCTGGGAGGAAAAGACCTTCCATGTGGACAACAGAAGATCCCAGCCCCAGAACTATAATTAGAAAGACAGTAAACCATAGTGGCAGAGTCTTGGTGAACGTGAGAAGCCATCTTATGCAATGCCCATCATCAGACCAGGAGGCTGCAGGACCAGGGTGCACTGCCCACCATGTAGGCTTCCAGGCCTGACCCAGCTGCACCCCAAGAGCCCTGGGAATCCCTCCTGCTGGGACCACTGATTTCTGCTTCTGCTGCTGACGAAGCACCAGCTAGGCCATGGCACAAGGCATGCATGACAGGGCGCAGCAGTCACCAGCAATTTCAAGAAAGAATCCATTATTGATTTGGGCTAAAAGTACTAACTTATATGTCAACTGTGATGGTTAGTTTGATATGTCAACTTGAGTGGGCCCCAAGGTGCCAAGACATTTGGTCAAATGTTATTCTGTGTGTGTCTGGGAGGTTGTTTCCAGATGAAGGTAGCCTTCACATCAGGGGACTGAGTAACAAGATTGCCTCTACAGTGTGGTGGCCACGTCTAATCTTCTGGAGGCCAGACAGAGCAGAATGGTAAGGGACAATTTGCGGTCTCTGTCTCATATTTACATATTTCTAAATAAAAATTGTACATATTTAAACTGTACAAAATGATGAGCTGATGCACATGATGCACATGAGGGAGTTTTCAGCTGTCTAGTCACAACCATCTCCCCAACTTGGTCACAGCTCCCTGCTGTGGTCAGAGCACCTCTGTCTTCTGGGAATACTCCATGTGTCATATTCCAAATTTGCTTTAAAAAAAAAACAGACAATATTAGCCTTTCTTATAGGTGTGAGGTGGTATCTCATTGTGGTTTTGATTTGTATTTCCCTGATGATGAGTGATGTTGAGCGTCTTTTCATGTGTCTGTTAGCCATCTGGATGTCTTCTTTGGAAAAATGTCTTGTCATGTCTCTGCCCATTTCTTAACTGGATTATTTATTTTTGGGTGTTGAGTTTGATAAATCTTTATAGATTTTGGACTAACCCTTTATCAGATATGTCATTTGCAAATATCTACTCTCATTCTATCAGTTGCCTTTTAGTTTTGTTGATTATTTCCTTTGTTGTGCAGAAGCTTTTTATTTTGATGAGGTCCTAATAGTTCATTTTTGTTTTTATTTCCCTTGCCTCTGGAGACATGTCTAGTCAGAAGGTGCTGCGGCCGAGGTCAAAGAGGTTGTTGCCTGCTTTCTCCTCCAGGATTTGATGGTTTCCTGTCTCATATTTAGATCTTTAATCCATTTTGAACTTATTTTTTTGTATGGTGTAAGAAAGTGGTCCAGTTTTCCCAACACCATTTGTTGAAGAGAATGTCTTTTTTCCATTGGATATTCTTTCTTGCTTTGTCAAAGATGAGTTGACCATATATTTGTGGGTCCATTTCTGGGTTCTCTACTCTGTTCCACTGACGTATGTGTCTGTTTTTGTGCCAGTACCATACTGTCTTGATTATTATAGCTTTGTAATACAGCTTCAAGTCCGAAATCACGATGCCTCTTGCTTTGCTTTTCATTTTCAACATGACTTTGGCTATTCAGGGTCTTTTCTGGTTCCATACAAATTTTAGAATTATTTGGTCTAGTCTATGAAAAATGGTGGCATTATTTTGATAGGGATTGCACTGAATGTGTAGATTGCTTTGGGTAGTATAGATATTTTAACAATATTTGTTCTTTCAATCCATGAATATGGAATGTTTTTCCATTTATTTGCATCTTCTTCCATTTCTTTCATAAATGTTCTGTAGTTTTCAGAGTACAGATCTCTTACCTCCTTGGTTAGGTTTATTGCTAGGTATCTTATGGTTTTTGATGCAATTGTAAATGGGATCCATTCTTTGGTATTTCTTTCTCCTGCTACATTATTAGTGTATAGAAATGCAGCAAATTATGGAAAGAGCACAAATGTCCCTTGACTGATGAATGGATAAAGAAATTGTGATACACACACACACACACACTGAAATATTACTCAACCATCAAAAAGAATGAAATCTTGCCATTTGCAATGATGTGGATGGAGCTGGAGTGTATTCTGCTATGAAAAATAAGTCATAGAAAGACAAATACCATATGATTTCACTCATATATGGAATCTAAGAAACAAAACAGATGAACATAGGGGACAGACGGAGGTGGGTGGGGAATGAGCTAGATGGGTGACGGGCATTGAGGGCACTTGTTGGGATGAGAACTGGGTGTTGTACATAAGTGACGAGTCACTGAATTCTACACCTGATACCAATACTACACTGTGTGTTAACTAACTTGAATTTAAATAAAATCTTGGAAGAAAAATAAATAAATAAACAAAATAAATAAATAATAAAAATTTTTAAAACAGACAAATTTTTTCTTTATATATGAAATGTTAATAGATTCTAAAAATACTTTCAAGAAGTTAAGAAAATAAATGATAAACCAGTAATTTTGTTTTCAGGATTTAAGTCCATTAAGAGCTATGCTTGCATCCTCATGCCCAGCTTGTTTAAGAGTGCAGGGACACCTCTGTCATAGTGCAATGCCCTCCAGGGCAAGGAGCAGCCACTGCCTGGCTTCCACATCCCCTGCTGTGGCTCTGGCTGGTTCCATGTGCTCTCAGAGGCTTGGAGGGAGGTAGGCAGACAGCAGAGTTTCGGTGAATGAGCGCAGAGGGGCACCTGCTGGGTCTAACTCTGGTGCCGCAGCTCTGCGGAGCGTGGGTCCTCAGCTCAGACACTCAGTCACCAGGCTCTAAATAGGGGCCTCATGAGCTGGGACTTCCTGCGTCAGAGGATCCCGTTTAAAGTTGTTTTGCCTCTGCTGCGCCTGCTTAATCAAGTGGATACCATGGGTATTTTGGGTTCTGTGGGCATGGGCTGCGAATAGATGCAGAATCTTCCAGTTTCCAAAGAATTTTGTGTTTCTTTTTGAAAATCTACATGACAGTCACCAGGCGCACTTGAAGGAAATACTTGATTTTGCAGGGGCTTGGGGAGGTTGGCTGGAGCTGCGTGGATGCCTTGGAGAATTCTCCCTCGAGAACAGCAAGGCCCCACTGATGGGCAATTTCTGTGAAGAAGGGATCTTGGGTGAGGAAAATTTTAATATAATTGCAGTACTTTGTAAGTATAATCAACTTCTTGTATTAAGTATTTCTTAATAAAAATCATCTTAAATGATTGGGCTCATATTCTTGCTTTAGGAAAAAGGGTATTTTGATCAAAATTGAAATGCTTCTGAGTAACTTCGGTGTCATTTTGCTCACTGGCTACCCCCCGGCATGTGTCCTGTAGTGAGGACCTCAAGCTCAGCCAGCTTCCTGTCCCCTCCTGGCCTCTACTCTCCCTGCTCTGCCCTAGTGAGCTGCCAAGGTTTCGAGCCCCTGTCCTCCACAAAGCACCTAGTAAACATGGTGACTGTATTTTTGAACCCACTTTAGAATCAATACTGTGCTCCAAAAAGCTGCCATTGTCTGATTTGAGACCCCCACAATGGCTGAAGGAGTTTTCCAACAAACACTCTCTGGAAAGAAGGGCCACACAAGGGTCTGCACATTGCCCACAGCTGGCCACATGTAAACAGTCCACAAAACAAACAAACAAGTGTGTGTGCCATGGAGTTACAAGCAAGGAGGGGTAAGCCTCTCTTGACCCACTTCTGGAACTTTCTCTCCCCACAGGAGTTTAAATACGGGCCAGTTTTCTTCTCCTTTAATGGGTTTGCTGTCCTCTATGCACGTGTAAATAAAATGAGAATGAGATGTCTATCTGTTTCATAAACTGTAACAACAGATGGAAATTACTGGGTAGATTTTTGCTAAACTGGGTGTGATGACTAAAACGCCCCCGCCACTGGGAGCTGTGGGGCGCCCCGCAGAGAACTGGGCCCCAGGAGGCTGGGATGGAAAGGCCCGCAGTCTCTGCCCGCTCAGGGAGACGGACGCCAACAAGGTGCAAATGCAGACAACGGGCAGTTTCCAGTATCTCCCTGACATTGGAAGCTCCCCGTTCACAGCTGAACTGCTTTGCACCTGGGTAATTTGGATTAGTGGTGCCCCAGGGTTTTAGCCACAGAAGGAAGCCTGAGCCCCATGGCCCCTGCCACCCCAACTCTGTCCTACCATCCTTTCTACGGCTTGTGCGAGTCCCAGCTTCTCCTCCTTCAGTTTTACCCTATTCTACCCAGTGGCTTACACTCCTCCATCTTTTCTGAATGCATCCATTCTTCCCTGACTCCGACCCCTCTTCGCTTTCATTTTCTGTCTCCAAGTGCCACACTTTCCCATGAAATACACTCTCTTCTGCTGTCTCTGCAACCCTGCTTCTAGCTACTTATCTGCTTTCTTCCCGTTGCAGCGCAAGTCTGCAGATGTCAGGAGTCATTCAGAAGGTGTGCCTGGACTCACGTCCATGCACGAGTAGCCGGAAGCGCGTACACATGGTTCACGTCCACTCACGGGGAGCTGAAGAGCATACACGTGGTTTTCCCAGCTTCCTTGCTTATAACTGACGTATAGCATCGTGTGAGTTTGAGGTGCACAGTGTGCTGATTTGATACGTGCGCAAGTGAGCAACGGCCACAAGACGGTTAGCGGACACGGCCATCACCGCACATGACTGCGACTTCTCGTGATGGTGGCTCGCTGAGGACACCTAAGATCTTAATTAGGGTTAAGAGTACTTAGTATACTTTCAATACATGCGACAGTATTGTTAACTGTAGGCCCCGTGCTGCACGGAGTTAGACCCCCAGAACTCATTCACTTTATACTTGGAACTTTATAACATTTGACCGATATGTCCCCATTCCTTTCCCAGCCTGTGATCATCACCACAATTCACTCTCTGTTTGTATAGTTCAGCCATTTTAAATACCTTAATTTTTATTTATTCAATATGCCCAGAGAAAACTTAGCTTTCTGTGGAAGTTTTAATGCCCTGATGGAATGGGACCCGCTAAGAGTAGTGAGTAAAAGTTTGTGCTATTTTCACTCTGAAATATTCTGTAAGAAAGACTCAGCGTTCACTGAAATTCTGTACTTTTTTAAAGGTCAGACGTGCAGTTCCTGGAAAAGCAGTGGGTTGGGGGTTGGGGACAATGCAGAGAAGGGACAGTGAGGGAGCAGGACCACACAGGGCCCGGAAACATGACTCAGGTGGATGGACTCTCCTATGCAGCTGCTGGTGGCCCTCCCCAGGTGGAGGGTGCTGGCAGACTCTGGATGAGGAGACCACAAAGGGTGGCATTTAGAAAGTGGTCTGCCTGGGTACATGGGCATGCAGACTGGTGTGCAGGCTGGTGTGGAGGCTGAGGCGGAGGCTGGTGTGCAGGCTGGTGTGGAGGCTGAGGCGGAGGCTGGTGTGGAGGCTGAGGCGGAGGTTGGTGTGCAGGCTGGTGACAGCAGGAGCTACACAGAAAGAAAGAGTGAGAGAACTCGGTCCCTCAGGCTAGGAGGGTGGGTGAAGATTAGCTGACTGTCCTGAGGAGGGTGACAGAGGCTGGAACAGAAGGTGACATGTTTGGCCATTGTTGTTGGAGACAGAAAGGAGACTCGGAGTGGTGCAGGCTTCGGCCAGGCGCCGGGGAGTGTGCAGGCTTGTGGGTCCTGTGTGTGCACATTCGAGATTGGGCTAAAGCCACAAGGAGGGGTGCAGCTGTGACAGCAGGTGACCAGGGCCCTGGGGGCAGCGTCACAGATGGGGAGGGGCAGCAAGGAGGAAGGTCTGGGGCAGGAGGGGGTGGGGGGCGCCAGGCTCCTGTCTTGAGCAAGTGCGGAGCCTCAGGACCAGAGGTGCCCTGGAGGCAGCGAGGCCTCCGACAAATGCAGGAAAAGTCAAAAAGGCAGGAGCCCGCCAGGGCGTGTTGTGCCCCTTCTGGAGGGAGGGGCTCCGCAGAAGAGGGACAGGTGCTTTCCAGATCTCCCCCTTCCCAGGGTCCAGGTCCCCAGGGCACATGGGGCAGCCTCCGGGGGCCTGGGTAGAGGCCCCAGCGTGAATGGCCTGGGGTGGGGGGCGGTGTGCACACGCTTCCCGCTTCCCGAGGTGAGAGCCTGCACCCTGGGAGGGAAGGGCAGGTATTTGGGGGCTGGGGTTGAGAGGGGGTCAGCCCCTGCCTGAGGCTGCAGGGCATGTGGAGGCAGAATGGGGATTCAAAGCCAAATCCTTACTGCTTTATATCATGTTCTCTTTTCAGCAGCGTCCTGCTTTCCAAAGAGGAATCAAGTTGTAATCCTCTCACTGAAGTTCAGGGATACCTCCCCCATAAACCAGCTTTTAGGGAAAAAAAATGACTTCTCAGAGCTCCACAATGTGTTTCTTTTAATAAAATATGCGCAGGCTTAAGAGGGCCTCAGCCACAGGTCCACAAGGTGCTGGGCCATGACACAGACAGGCCATGACGCGGACAGGCCAAGATCCGCAGGAATCTTTCAGCTCCGACCTGGCAGGGTGCAGCAGAGTGAGGATGGGTTTAACATTCCTGGTGAACTGGACCAGAGCCAAGACACTGGCTTGCTCATGAACTTGCAAGCGTGCCACCTTGGGAGCCCATGAGTGATGCACAGATGCGTGAAGAACAGTTGAAACCATGCCCAGTGTCAACACAGCCTGAGTGGGACACCTGCACAAGCAGACATGCTCCTTCCTCCTGCCCTCGGACCACAACGAAGCTGGAGCAGGCGAAGGCGCTCCTGTCTGGTGTGTGGAGAGTCTCTCTCTCTCTCTCTCACACACACACACACACACACACACACACACCACACTGGGAGGAAAACGGATTTAAAAAAAAAAGAAGAAGAAGAAGTCAATCAGTTTGGATGAACATAAGCTTGAGAGAAAATTGAGAGAATATTATTTAAAAAAATTTTTTAATTAACTAAAAGGACAGGACTAATTTTGTCCCACAGATTTGTTTTCCTGAAAGAGACGGCTGAGCGACATGGTTTGTACTTAGAGCAGGCGCTGCCTAGTGCATGTCATATAAAGCAGACTCCATAAGACCGACCCCTTAGGCTACACATGGAACACGCATCAGCACACGATGGCCGTGGGCCAAGTCCAGTCACGGGTTGACCGGGACTCATTTGTGTCCTTATGTGTGTTGTCTGCTGCTTTTGTGACAGAGACCGATGATGGCTCACAGCCTAAATATCTACCTTTGGACATCTATAGAAAATTCTGCTGACTCCAGGCCTAAAGTTTACATTTTTAAACAAAGTTGTGAACTGGGTTAGAGGTAAGGTCTTCCTAACATATAGAAAGGCTGGATAAGCTATAATTCATTTAAACTTAATACATAAGTCAGTACGTGGCCATGTATTAAAATCTTGATTAAATATGATAGTCTGGACACAGTCCAGAAGAAATTGAGAACAGCACCCAGAGATTACATATCCGCTTTCCCACGGCAGGAAAATGTGACCCCTGGTATGTGAGAAATCATGACAAGTCTCCTTATCACGATGGTGCACTGGTTGGAAAACAACCAGCTACACATGAGAAAGGGCAACCGGAGGCACATGGCACAGGGATTCTGCAGGAAAACTGACCAAGACGATAGAAACAACTAAGGCCTGACTCAGCCCTATGACTACAACCCCACATGACCCCGACCTATGGCTACAACCCCACATGACCCTGACCTATGGCTACAACCCTACATGACCTATAACAACCCCACATGACCCTGACCTACAGCAACAACCCCACATGACCTGTAACAACCCTATATGACACTGACCTATGACAATAACCCCACATGACCCTGACCTATGACAAGTCTACAGCCCCAGCACAGAACCTTTCCTGTTTGGGAGACAGAAGAGCAATGGGCACATAGACGTTAGAAAGCAGTGTGTCAATATCTGGAAAAGTTTGGCATGTATATAACCCACAACCCAACAACCCCACCCCTAAGGGGAGTCTCTTCTGAAAGCACAGATGTGCCTGGAAGCATAGTTCGTGAAGGGAAAAATGGGAACGACCTCTATGTCTGTCAGCAAGGAAACAGGTGAAGACACCGAGGTCCACACCATGAACACTGCACAGTGGCTGGAAAGGAGTCATGTGCACCGATGTGCAGAGACTTAGATGGGCGGCCATCGCAAGTTGAAGAGAGAGCTGAGTGTTACTCTTTATGTCAGCCTGAGCACACACTGTCTCTTGTCCCATGTATGGTCACGGCAGAAAGGACTTTGTGGGATGGATGTTTTCCAGCCTCAAGACACGGTGATGATCTGTGGGGGGTCAGGGGTGTTCCTGGGGGATGCATGTTGGCATCAGTGCAGCTTCAGTTTGGTTCTTTGAAAAAGAAAATAAGAAGAAAAGATGTTAAAACTTTTTCACATTTGCTATCGATTTTTTTCTAAGTAAATAACATAAGAGTATTAACTTATTATCTGTTCTCTTCAGAGTGATAAAAGCTTCCCTAGATTAGGAAGAAAAATATATGTTTATGTTCATAGTGTGCTAGCTACATAACAACCTTCTCTTTTCATAATTTCAAAACTTTCCCACTGATTTATTTTATTTTATCTTGTATTTTCATGTACTTCACTCCTACCGCTCACAGGCCCTTTGTATACCTTTTGACAGATCCTTGCTAAGGTGACGGGATTATGTGCCACCACACAAACACTGTCTTTGTGAGGAACCAGAGGCACGTGGGGGTCAGAACAGATATCCACAGACAGGTACGGTACAGTCCCTCTTCTCGGTGCTGTGCATGGTGGCTGACTCATCATAACTGCCCAGAGTGTGTGCCTGTGTGTGTGTGTGTGTGTGTCAGAATAGAACGACATCGTCTTACACTGCTGACTCAGGAGAGTGGGTAGAATGGAAAAGGCCGCAGGAAAAGGAGATAAATAGATAAATGTTGGGGCTGATATAGACACAAGTTGATACATATTCCCAGAAGCTCCTGGCTAAAGTGAAGTTGTAACAGCATGGTGGTCACATAGTGTTGACTTGGAAGGGAGGTCACACTAAGGCAAGAAGGGTTGGGAGGGACGGCACGTGGGTCCACCCCAGAGATATGAGGAGTTCAGCCAGCAGACGGCAGCTTCCTGGCTCAAGAACAGACTGGAAACGGCAGGCAGCTGGAAACCCTATTAGCAACCAAGTTTCCAGGTGAGGCATCCCAGCCCTCACCACAGAAGCTCACGACTCTGTAAACCCCAGCAAGTGGCCGAGCAGATGAGGGACGCGCTGCTCATGTCAGGAGACAGAGCCGCCAGAGCCTTGGGAGCCTGGGTGATGTGACTCAGCAGAAATGGTGATGTGACCCACAGGGCACGGAGGCCGTTAGGACAGTGAGTAAATCCTGCCTGGAATATTCAAGACCATACAACACACATTCAATCCTGAGAGAGCACAGGGCATGTGCCTGCATTTTTAAAAAGATCCTTAAAAATAGAACTACCCTATGACCCAGCAATTGCACCACTAGGTATTTGTCCAAAGGTTAAAAAATGCTGATTTGAAGGGACACATGCGCCCCGATGTTTACAGCAGCGCTAACGACAACAGCCAAAGTGTGGAGAGAGCCCAGATGTCCATCAACTGATGAGTGGATAAAGATGTGGTGTATGTATACGATGGAGTATTACTCAGCCATCAAAAAGAATGAAATCTTGGCATTTGCATCTACGTGGTAGAGTGTATTATGCTAAGAGAAACAAGTCAGTCAGGGAAACACAGATAATATATGATTTCACTCGTTTGTGGAATTTGAGAAACAAAACAGGTGAACATAAGAGAAGGAGAAAAAAAGAGAGAGGGAAGCAAACTATAAGAGACTCTGAACTATGGAGAACAAACTGAGTGTTGATGGAGGGAGGTGGGGGCGGACTAGACGGGGAAAGGGCACTAAGGGAGGGTACTTGTCGGGATGAGCACTGGGTGTCGTATGTCAGTGATGAGTCACTACATTCTTCTCCTGAAATCAATTTTACCATATATGTTAACTAACTAGAATTTTAATAAAAACATGAAATTAAAAAACTCCATAGGTGATATCCAGGCCCTTCATGATTTGAAATGCACAGCAAAAGAATTTCTAATTAGTTCCCTTGCTCTTGGCAAACATGCCTTTATTCATCGGAAGCACTTAGTTTATGCCACCTGAGTAACTTTTGTACAAATGTTATGACTCAAACGACATAGAAACTATCATAAAACAGTTGAGAGACTGCAGATATCATTAACTGTATATCTATCTTTTACTCTACAGAAAAATGCTGAAATTAGAAACCATAGTTACCGGCTGCCGGCTAGGCTCTCTGGCTAAGAACACAAAAGTGAAAACTCGGTGTTATCTGCATTCCTCTGCTTCACCAACAAGTACAGAGAAGCTCGTTAGAACGCAATTTAAATTGAAATATGATTGTACATTAAAAAGTGAGCTTAAGCCTAACGGGGACACATGATTTTTTCATCAATATGCGCATTTTATTCCTAGTTAATTATCTGTATCTTGGCTTCTGAGAAAGGAAACCAAGTCATAATAGATTAGCATCCCTGCTGCCTTGTGCATCTTAGAGGACGAGCTAGTATTTTTGGCAGGCATCGATGTGGCTGTTTGCGGAGGTCTGAATTAGTGTGTGCGTGAACGTTAGCTGTGTGTGTGTGTGTGTGTGTGTGTTTTAAATACATGTACCTGTGTAAGCAGATAGCTGTAGCTTTGCACAATTAGATCAGGCCTTTATTCCTTTCAAGTGTGCCTTGGGGGCTTTTCCTGGATGTAACCAGCACCCTTCCCTACATACCACCAGCCGAATTCACCAGATGGAGTTTATGTGAAAGCGCTTATCAGATATTTTAAGAGTTTGATTCTAATGGTGTTTTGCTTATTTCTTTCCTGGTTCTTTACAAAACACTTGCTCAGAATCTTTCTTTATCAATAATTTTGTGTATATATACACACACATACATAGATGTCATATATATAAAATATATATCTTTTAAAACAGATAAAACACTTTAAAACTTTAATTTTCTTGTATTTATTTTGCATCAATACAATGTTACTCCTTTGATCCTCCTTGGAGATGACACGCACAGAAATGGATTGAATGGGGCAAACTGAGAGTGCTGATAAGCTAGCATTCTTTGATTCTTTTGTTCAGGACTAGGAACTTTGGCAAGATTGGGCATTTTTTATTCATTGCTTCTGTTTCGAAATTTTTCATATTTTCAATGAAAATGTCTCTGCCCAACTTAAAACAGAGAGAAAGTGGAACAAAATTTATGATTAATATCACAATTATAAGAAAATTACAGCTGATACTTTGTTTTCTTCTTCTATACACAGACAGATTTTGTTTTAGAAAAACGGAATGATACTATGTGTCTTCGCTTGGGCTGCTGTAACAAAATGCCTCGACTGGGCAGCTTATAAACAGCAGACATTTACTTCTCAGGTTCTGGAGGCCAGAAGTCAGAGGTCAAGGTGCCAGTCTGGTTGCTGAGCCTCCCTGGGCTACAAAGGCTGTGTCCTCCCCTCAAGAAGAGAGAGTTCTAGGGTCTCTCTCTCCTGAACGCACCACCCTTAGGTCCTCACTTCACCTGCTTACCTGCTTACCTGTTCTCTTTCCAAATACAGTCACATTGGCAGTTAGGGTTTTGACATGTGAGTTTTGGGGAGACACACTGTTCTATAAACATTTTCTTAACTGTGAACAATATTCCATGTTATGAGAGGTTCTTTTATTACACCATTTGTAGTAGCTGAGTATTATTACATTAATTTATTTAACTAATGTTTATTGTTTTCAACTATATTCTGATAATAAACATAATATTTCAGAACATCATTACAGGTAAATCTTTATGTTTATATTATTATTCATTATTATTATTCAACACGATATCATTCCTATTTATTAATGAGACCTAAGAATATTGTCAATGCTTGTAAGGTACTCTGAAACTTCCCACAGCACGCACGCGGGCACCTCTTCACCAGCAGCCTGGGCCAGCAGGCAGGTCTCAACAACTCTACAAATATGTAATTGTCTGTCACTGTTTTAATCCGATATGAGACTAATATGATATTGAGCAGTTTTTTCACAGGCTTATCAGTTATTTGTATTTCTTCTTTGATGAAGTATCTGTTCATCTCTTTGACAATTTCTTAAAACGAAAAAAATATTCACAATTTTATTATGTCAGCGTTTTCTAAAAATGGTAAACACAGACCTAATCCTGCGCCTCAGTGTATGTTCAGCGGAACCGAAAACACGCATCCACAAAACACACCAGTATTATTCATGACGACTAAGATGCAAAAACAATTCAAATGCTCATCTAATGACAACTGGATAAATAAAATGTCCTGCCAAGATCGCAAAGTCACAGAGTCACAAAAGATTGTATGAGCCCGTTTATATAAGATGTCCAAACAGGAAATTCTGTAAGTCAGAAGGTGGCGGCCAGGCCCTGGAGACGCAGGCTGGGAGGGGGCGTGACAGTGGGGGCGAGGGCACCCCGCCTCTGTGAATACCCTCAAACCCAAACAGCAAACGAGAAACGTACAACCAAACTGTGCATCCAGAAAGGGTGGATTTTGCGGTGTGTGGATTATATCTCAATAAAGCTGTTATTGAAAAGGGGACATGGCACTTAAAGGTATGAAAAGACATGCAAACTCACTCATAATTAGAGAAATGCAAATTGTAGCTGAGCGAGATGTCATCTCGCCTAACAGATTGGGCAGAAAATAAGGCAGCGCGTTGTGTTGGTGAGGCAACGGGAGAATGAACCCAGTCACACGTCGCCAGTAGAACTGAAGCCATTACAACCCCTTTGAAGGAATATTTGGCAACATTTATCAAAACCACGTATGTATTTATGTTTTCATTCACCAACCCTCTTGGGGGGACTTTTGCTGAAGACACATCTCCAACAATATAAAGTGCAAACGCACAAGTTTACTTTTGTGCCTCTTTCCTCATTGTCTCACTGATACTGCAAAATACTGAACATCACCTGAACATCCACACACTGGAGAGTGGTTGAAGAAACTGTTGCATCCACATGGTAGAATGCCACGTCTCTATAAAATAAGACCACATGAGGAAAATATCCGTAAAATGATAGAAAATGATTTCTAGGATATATAACTAGTGGCAAAAAGCACAAAAAGGCATCAAAAATGCACAAAGCATTAAAGGAAATGGAAGATCTGTGTGTCTGTGTAACTGCAGAGAGATCACGCACAAACACAGGGCACAGGGCTGATGACCCCAAGGGTTGGATGGCAAGACCATAACGGGGGTGGGAGCCCTGGGAACAGAGTGGGAGAGCCAGGCTGAGAGACACTTCTTCAAGTAGATTTTAGCTTATTTCTTAGCAAATATCGACATTACTGCCTTGTTGGATTCCCCCAAACTCTGCCTTTTAATGCTGAATAACTAGATCCGCATTCATTCTATCTGAATAGTAACCACCAGTTGACTCCCTATTTTCAGCTATTCATAGCAGTTATTTTGACCACAATTCACTTGGGATCAACATCCACTGTCCTCAGCAAGTATTAGTGTTTCTTCTGATTTTCATAAAGTAAGGATCCAGTGTGAAAACTATTTGCTTATCCAAACCTGCCGTGCTCTCTCTCACACCTAGGATGGTCTTTGCAATGTTGAGTCTTTAGGCCGCGAAAATCTACAAATCCCTTGCTTTCAAATTGTTAGACCTACGCCTCATGTTCGAACTTAAAGGGGTCTCCCTCTGCAGTCTCTCCCTGCCCTCCAGCTAGTGCTGCCTGTCGCTAGTGCCTTCTTGCCAGCACGGTGCCTTCTCATCAACAGCGGGTACCGCCCTAGGGCCACCCTCCTCAAGCCATGGTGTCCTCCTCACCTGTGTCCACACACTCTCCAGCACTTGGTTCACCCTTGGTGACATTTTCATGACTTTCTTGAGAGAGACTCTCCCTCTGATTCTTAAGCTTATTTTTCCAGGGCATAGCATCTTTGCTTATAAGGAACAAGGGTTTTTTTAATCATGAAAAATTATCACGATGAGTTCATGTAATATTTTGGTTTTTTTTTTAATGGGAAGAAGTAACAGAAAACTAAATAGTTATGACACAGCAGGAAGATGTTCAGAATTTGAATGAAAGCCAAGAGATTCATAAAATAGGGGTATTCCTTATGTCATCTACTCAGTTATCAGCCTGATCAAAATGTAGCAATTCATTTAGGTCCTATTCTGCAGATCTGCACAGAGATGGAGGTTGGCTGTAAATGAGATTTCTATAGGCTGCTGCGTTCTTTGGAAAACCAGCCAGTCTCATAAGAATTAAATTAATCAAATGTCCAGGTACAAAACACACTTGGCTTTGCCTCCTTATTAAGGCAATGATTTCATTCTGTGTCACTTGCCTGAACTTGTGGCATTTCTCCTAACCCACAGCTCAGCAGTGGGGTTTGGTGACTACCCTGAACCTCTATCACTTCCTCCCAGTCGGGACCCTGACACCACTGGCTGGGAGAGACCTAAATTAGACATTGTGTAGCACTTGCTGCCCGCGGCATGTTATTTGACACCTGAACAGGTTACCAAACTAATGATGACAATGAATGAAGACATCCACAAACAGTGAAAGTGCAGAGGGAGGCGCCGCCCTCCAGACTGTCAGGAAACCTCTTCTTTTCTGACTCCTGACAACTGTGAGGCCACTGATCGGGGCCATTTCCTTCCTGCAGAGCAATCGTCCCATTTTGTGGGGCCACAGGAAAAGAAGTCCATTTTGGCCACAGCATCTTCATGATTTCGTTCAAAAACAAAGGAAAGTCTGCTTCTTCATCCCTCCCACACCCAAACAGACACAAAACACCATTTAAAAATGATCACCAATGCAGCCGGGTTTTTAAAAATACACACAAAAATAACTTTGTAACAGTAAAAAAGACAATATGAACCAGATCAAGTGATACTTCCTAGGGCCAGAAAGGGTCTGAACGCGGGGACCGGCCACTCACCCACAGCTGGACCCCCTTTGTAGGGGCTTGTCTTCCCATCTACTCACTGCAGAAGTCAGATTTGTACTGATTTTGAAGAGAAACCCGGCATAGTCTTACATTTTTTAGTTAAAAAAATTGTGGGTGTAGGTTCCCAGGGCTGTGCCCTGGTGGGGAGGGGCCCGCCCCCCCCCCAGCTGAGACACCTTCCAGCTGTGGCTCCTCCCACCCCCCAAACCTGGACCCAGGAGAGAGCACCAGGTGTCTATCCATCTGCCTCCCCCACCTCCCCTCACTCGAGCTCCCTCCATGGGGTCACTGTCCCCTCTCAGGGCTGTGGGGAAGAAAGCCGACCAGGAACCCCTGGGAGAGGCCCCAGATGCCCCGCCTGCCGGGCGCAGGGTGGACGCCGGGCTGCACCCTGGGCTGGGCATGGATGTGAGCCCCACGCACCCGGGGGCTCAGGAGGGAGGACGCAGTGGGGGGGTCATTGACCTACATCCTTCGATGTAGCCTTAAGGGTGGATCACCAACCAGTTGGACTGCTCCAGGAGAAGACTCAGGACCCACCAAGAACACGCATTTAGAGGAGACAGCAGCAGGGGACGGGGGAGGGGGGCAGCAGGGGACAGTGGGCAGGGACAGCTGCAGATGGCCACACGCCCACGTGCACCTGTTGCACCTGCGTGGGGCGTCAGTCCCCAGCACTGCGCCCCCGGAATCACAGGCACCCTCCTCCGCAGCCCCTTGCCCACCCTGCCGGGCGTGGGGGACGGTGGGGGAGGCTTTGGGGTGCCCTTCATCAGGCTGTCGGGGTCTGGCACGGGGCGGCCCTCCAGCCTCACCTTATGCCAAGTCTTGGTGTCCCCTTCTGGGCTCCAAGTTCCCCTTTCACAGATTTTCAGGGTCCTCTGCTTCCAGACTTTTATTCCCGAATATCAGAAACCAGTAAAACAAAACAAAACAAACACATTAACTTCTGTTGTTGTGGTAAGAGGATAAGGTTAAAGATTTCCTCAGAGTTCTCCTCCCAACGAAGAGACTTGTTCCCCCTCCATTTTTTTTTCCTTTTGGCCTTTTCTCTGTGTTGTATCCATGGGAGACATTCCATGTCCTGCAGGAATCACTTCACAGTATGTGAGTCATCCCTCAAGCTGTACACCTAAAACTTACACAGGACGCATGTCAGTTATAACTCAATAAAACTGGGGGAAAAGAATCAGGCTAGTCATGATTTCATCAGGAGGCTTCCAGAGAAGGTGCCGGGTGTTTGCCGGTCAGTAATGGTAGATTTCCGTGCAGACAGGAAGGAGCAAGGTGTTTTCCTCGGTGGAGGGAGTGACGTGGACAAGTTCCAGGCAGCTGAGGCACCCGGCCACGTTCATATCCCACCACTGAATTCGACGCCTGCTCTGTGGGTGCTTTGGGCCGACCCTTCCTGGAAGCCTCCGCATGGCTGGAGAAGCTCTAGAGAATAAGAAAGGGAAGATGCTCTGTGCCGGGAAGATATCCAAAAAAGCATTTTCTGGAAACGATCTTCCGCCTTGCTCCTCTTTTTAAAAGCAGAAATGGCTCTTTGAAGAGACAAAGGCTGTGAGGGAGCTGGGGCCAGCCTTGAGGTGGGGTCCGGGGAGGGCGGGCGATCGCTGTTCTAACAGCTCCCAGTTCCACGGGCAGCACCCGCGGGGCAGAGCCCCCATCCCCTCCCATCTGTGGTCTGAGGAAGAGGGGAGGGAGCAAAGAACATCGTGTGGAGAGGGTCCTGCTACACTTCGGGGCTGGAATAAAAGTTCTACTTGATGTCTGCTTCCCCCTCGATCTTTAAGTATGTTTTCATGTCCAAGTATCATTGGGTTCAACTCAGAGAACACGTCACAGCAATGTTATGGTGAAATTCTAGAGCCGCCTAAGAAATGTAAATTAAAGTTCTACATTATATGGTCTCTGAAGTGGGTCTTGGTTAAACAGTGTTTGTTTAATTTTCTTTGATTGTACATGTGTGTGGTGGGACACATGTTTGAACAGATGACAGAGACAATTCTCATCTTCTGATTTTTAGTCCCATATGTACATGCTGTCCTTCCAATAGCTTGTTCTAGAAAACTATCATGATACTCATGGTAAAAAAAATATTATTTGTATAAAAATTTATTAATTGCATCACACCTATTTCCAAAAAAGCACTGGAGGCAGTTTATGTTTCATATATATATATATATATATATACAAACACACACACACACACACATATACACAACGTGTGTGTGTGTGTGTGTGTGTGTGTGTGTGTGTGTGTATACCGTTAAAATAAGGAGGAAAAGTTTTAAAATGTGAAGCTAGGGAAAGGAGACTATTATCAGAAGGCAGGAAACACACGATCAATGTGAAGGAGAAGTAAAATGCTTACAAATCTTTGTGCCTTTATTTGGGGCCTTTGGTTTCTTCTGTCTGGATTGTCCCAAACCACCGAGATGCCCCGCTGCCAGTCTCTCTCCTTTCCCATCCCGTTGCCACAGCTGTCTTTCTCGATACGTGTTTGGTCAGACCATTTCTCCACATGGATTCATTCGAGGACACTCCTGACCCCAGGACAGACCCTGACGGCTGAGCACGTGTGCAGCAAGTAGGCTTGGGTACGTGTGGGCTCATCACGCGGCCCCACTGCTGAGCGTGCCTGAACTTGCTGCTTTCCACTCTTCTTCTTTATCTGGCCAAATAGCTCAGCTTTTTTCCCTACTTTCTGAGGCAAAAAGAAAGAGAGGGGGTTCCTCTCCTAGAGTCGCAGAGCCTTCTAGTACAGAACTCAAAACATTATGGTTTCCTGACGCATGTCCCTGAACCAGCCTTGAACCTGCTCCCCATCGCCCACCTCCCCTCTCATTAGGTGATGGCCGGCCCTCCTGAAGGGCTCCCCAGTGCACCCACACAAAGCCCAGGAACTGGGAGCCGCCTGCCTGCTGTCCTCCAGAACAGGGCACCTTGTGCCCCACAGGAAGGGGGCCACCCAGCAGCCTGGCCACAGCCCTGCAAGACAAGGCCTGTCAGTCCTTCCTCCCTGTCTCCAGGCCTCACAGGGGCAACTGAGTAAATGAGTAAATGCCTGTTGATCAAATAATCGAATGATTGCAAGAATGGCAGAAAGAGGTAGAGACAGAGATAAAGACAGAGATGAGAGAGAGAGAAGGAGAAGAAACACAAAGGGTATCAGCCATTTGAGGAAACATGCTCACATTTACAGGAGTGAAATTCCTTTGGAAATTTTCCTGGTCTAAATTCTGGATGAACGCACAAGCCAGCTCTGTCCATAAAGCACCGCAAGAGGCTGCCTCAGCGGGCGTGCGGCGGCCGTTCGACGTCCCTTGGAAAGCTATTTCTTATCATGACATCTGAATGCACATGTTGAATTGTAGTTTGGTGACAGCACTCCCCAGGGGCCAAATCAGTGCTGTCAGGGTAAGCTTCTTTCCGATGATTTAAGCGGATATCAGGCCGAACTCAGACACTAGAGAAATGAATGGTTGGCCTGTCCCGAAGGCCCTAGCTAAAGTACCACTGTCTCAACCGGTCTTTTGACAAGAGATAAATAGTATTACTTCAAGTTACACAGCCTTGCATCCTGGGGAAGCGCACATTCCTCAGCGTTGGCTAAAACAGAGACGCCATATGCTTTCGCCATCAGAGTGCGTTAACAACACAGCTTTTCAATATGTAGAAATAGGAACGGCCTTCCTCTTTAAGTAAAGTACAAATCGTGGCCTTTTAAATATATTTAATTTCTTAGATGGAACAACAGTTTCAAACTTTCCTTTTAAATTCTGAATAATTTCTTGTTTAGTAACAAGTCCAAGGCGATGACCGAGGTTCTCAGGGCACAAGTGGAAGCCAGGCTGTGCACCTCGTGCAGCGGCCTGCCCACGCGCCTCTGCCTCTGGCACCTGGGCTTGATCACCCAGCTGCCAGCAGCGCCACTGCACGGGCAGGTTCTCACTTGTTTATCTGCTGATTCCACTTTCAGTAACGACTGAAGAAAGGATTGAATAGAGTGCAGACTTTGAGACATTTAAATCAAATTAAGCATTTTATGACAAATAGGTAACGTAAGGAATGTGAAATATTTTATTTTGGAAACTGTGGAGTTGTCCACCTTGCTTTCCTTTGGCACATGACCCTCAGCCTCACACGGGGTGGGGGGTGGCGTGGGCTTCTCTAAGGGAGTGATTGGGGCTGACTCGCTTTGCCGCCAGCAGGCTGTCAGCTATGGGAATGTTCGCTGGGCAGGCTGAGTCTTCCCTTGATCAGACTTGTAGCAGCATTTGGAGCCCCCCACCCTCCCCCAGTGTCCAAGGCTTTGGGGGCGCCTGACCCGTCCCTTCCTGACTATTCCTTTCAAACTCCTCTCCAGGGAACAAGAGTTTGAAAACTGGTTTTAACAGAAGTCAATATATTAAAAAAGTATAGATTCTTAGAGGAAAAAAGCTATACAATTCTTTTTGGAATATTTTCAAATCCATGCAATGATCTCATGTATTCAGCGAGGGCTCGTTGTGTGTAGAGAACCCTGATTGCCCACATGGAAGGTACAACACAGAGGAAATCTACATGTCACATAAAAAATATTCATGAGGTCAGTTGCATTAGCTCACACTGTTCTGTCTTCTGACTGCTTTCTGTGCAGATTTCTGAGCTCCGACTCTGAGCTCTGAATCAGAAACCCTAAATGCAGAGTTAACTGGTAGAAGGGGCTGATGTTAAGTGAGGCTGCTTGGCTCTTGGCCTGGTCATATTCCCTAGTATTTCCCTAAGGGTTTTGTTTCAAAGCAAACCAGCTGACTTATTGGACTTACACTGTTATTGGTATACGTGGAACAAGGCTCCAGTGTCAGAAAGTAATCTCTCACAGTGAGTACCACCAGGCACCCGTTCCCACACCAGCCTCACATTTGCTGTTTATGTGAATATATATTCTCTTTCTAAAGAATTTTAAAATGTGGAATTTACAAATCATATATTAGTTGAAATAAAATATTGTTGATTTTAAGGAACTAGACTATAATAAAATTATATACTCACATTGTGTTATCTGGGTTACTTTTCTGGGTTTCCTTAAAGTAGGACAAAACTGATAAAATTCTAAACATCTCAACAATAAATTGCTTTTCTATTTAACTTCGCACAAAAGAAACAGTATTTCAAAATTTTCTGAGCTCTTCAAGGAAAATATTTTAGTTGACTTCCATCTTCTTATTCAGCATCACACAAATCCTCAGACAATAACTTATAGGAAATACGACCTCTTCATAACATGCTTGTCTGTCTTCTTCCTCCCCAAATTGCCAATTACTCCAGTGGTTATGTTTTCAGCATATTTATAGAGAATGAATTATTTATACAGGTGGTTGCTGAAAATGAAACACCCTTCAGAATTGAAACTAGAAATTGTACATCTGAAGAGTATGAGGGATTCTGAAGCCCTGGGATCACAGGGTCACACTCTTTCTAGAGATGATGGCTTTTAATATTGCCCGTTTTATTATGCTGTACAAGGTTAGGGTTTCTGGGGTGTCTCGGCAAATTCAACATCTCCCAGAAATTTTCTAAAGTAACCAGTACATTAAAAATTGTCTTTGGAATAAGAAGGTACAGCCACATAAAATTATAGTCTTATTTTAATCTGAGTGCTTTCGCCATATTGGCTTTCTTGTAGAAAACAGACTCTTAAACCAAATAAATAAATAAATAAAAATAAGTCTATCTACCAAGTTGTTTTTTCTGGGAAGGATAATCATGTTTCCACCCCATAGAGCTCCGGCACTTCCAAACTCCTCCCCCCATATACGCCCCGCCCACAGCCTCTACCCACAGCCTCTACCATCAGGCTGCCCCAGGGGCAGGTGCACCCGCAGCCAGTCTGGGAGCTGGGGGGCAGTGCTGGCGGGGCGGGGTCTCAGGGGCTGCGTCCCCCTCCTCCACGCAGAGCGTGAGGACCCTGCTGTCCCCGAGGCCTAGGGCGCCCCGGCCTACAGATTAAAGAAGCTCTTTCTTCTCGGGGGCCCCAGGCCCACTACTCAGAGGACACTAACCTAAGACAAAGGAAGCAGGAAAGTTGGGACTACTCGTATGTCACTGTGCATGACCCTGGCCCACCTGCCCCAGGTGAGGCCGACGCCATCTTTCAGTGGCTTAGGCCAAAGATTTTAAATTAATCATTAATGTTTTCCTTTCTTACACACCCCAAATCCAATCCTTCCAGAATCCTAATGGCTCCACCTTCAAAATACAGTCGACCGCTGGGCAAGGGGGGCTGAGAGTTGGCTGTGCTGACCCTCCCGAAGTTGAGAATCTGCTTATAACTTTGGACTCCCCCAAACTTAACTGCTAATAGCCTGCTGTTGATCAAAAGCCTCAACCATAACAGCCTATTAACCCCTGTTTTGTGCATCTCGTGTACCCCTTCCTGTATTCTCATAAGGGAGTAAGCTAGAGGAAAGAAGAGGTTGTCGAGGGAACCACGAGAAAGAATACAATACAGCACCGCGCTGTGTTTACCGAAAAAATCACAGCTCAAACCCAGTGGCGTTTCACTGGGCTCCTGCAGGTGCCTCCTGACCATCTTCTGCCCGAGGAGGACCTGTCCCTGCTCAACACAAGAGCCTAGTGAAGGTGTCAGACCTCACACCTGCACTCCCCTGCTCAAAACCTTTCAGAGGCTCCCAGTTCGCTCCGGATGAAAACTCCTGCCCCCACCCCCGGCCTGTGAGGGCCCCCAGTGCTGCCCGGCGCCTCCTGTCCTCCTCGTCTTCCCCCTCTTCGGCCAGACTGTTTCTCTGTTGTTCTTTGGCCATGGGGGCACAGCTTGTGTCAGGGCCTTTGCAAGTGCTGTCCCTTGTCTGGAATGTTCCTGTCCCATGGAGTCTCTTGATCCCGTCTGAGCTCAGATGTCCCCTCAGTGAGGCTGCCTGGACTGTGTGGTTTAAAACCTCAGCCCCTCCTACAACCATTGCTTGTTGCCTGTATTCTCCCTTTAACCTTGGCAGACACCGAAGCACCTGCCTCGTGCAGTGCACCACACTCTGTCCTTGCCACTCCTACTTACTGGTCACCACCATTCTGCTGGCAGAATGCAACCTTCTCGGAAATACACACTTTGGCCGGTTTTGCTCAATGACGAATTTCAGATTTTTAGAAAATAGTTTATAGCATTCGATAAATAAGACAAATCACACTAGTTTCCTGACTTACTCTAATGTTGGCAAATGTGAGAGTGGTTTCCAGCAGACCCCTCCCCTGCTCCACATTCTCTGACCACCACACAAAAGCTAAAAAGTCTGCACAGTAATGTGAACTGATAGAAGAGATAAACATATGTTTAAAACAGTGAATTTGGAGACCTCCACATGCACAGTAAATATCTTAAGGAGTCTCTGAAGCCAATATAAAATAGAAGCATGACTTCCTTCCACCCCCTAGCCAGCCCCGCACCCCACCCCCAACACTGACCAGCTGTTCTCTGCTGAGAAGCAAACATATCTAATATTAGCCTAATTGAACCTGATTGGAGGACAGTTTGGCTGCCAAAATAATACCCATTCCTAAATCAGGTCTGCCTGACCGTCTGGCCTGGGTGCTGCCCCGCTCTTGATGCACGTGGGTCGCAGAGAGGCAGCAGTAAGTATCTGATTTCTACATCAATAGATGAGGCATTTCCCATGAAGTGCTCCAGGATATGAGAATGTAACTACATGTCACATAGGTCTTGTTTCAAAACTTAATCCCCACAAAAGTCTCTTACTTTATCCCAGATGATAGGATGTAATTCACTTTACAGTCGAGAAAGTCCTGCTGTCCAAAGGAGGGCGCAGCTCTGCAGTCCTGAGGGGGTGATTACAGCCCACGAGGGCTTCAGGATTACCTCACATGTGCTCCGCACTGCGGCCAAATACCAGCAACGCTCCGGAGGAAACGTGTCCCGGCTCCCCCCAACCCAGCCATGGCGTTGGCCGTGGGGAAGCTTACTTCTCCCGTGTTCAGTGTTCTCATGTAAAGACCATGATAGATTAAGCCTGTAGTGTCTACAAAATAATGAAATTAATTTTTTGTGGAATCTGACTCATAATAATATGTTGTAACTGTTGTGTTTACATAGATTTTACTTTAAAAAAATTAATGTCAGTTTCCTTCAGAAAAATACTCAAAAGTAGACTTGTTGGATCTCGTGGTCCAACACGAGTGGCTGCACCAGTTTGCACCCTCACCATCTGGGATATACAGCCCAGACCTAGCTGGGTTCCATTTTCTCTATATTCTTGCTAAAACTTTTCATCTTTTTTCTTCTTTGATAATAATCATCCTAACCAGTGTGAGGTGGTATCTCATTGCAATTCTGACTTGCATTTCCCTGATGACAAGTGTGTTGAGCATCCTTTCATGTACTTTTGGTCATCTGCATGTCTTCTTTGGAGGGATGTCTGTTCAAAGCCTTTGCCCATTTTTTTAGTTAGATTATCTGTCGTTTTGTTGTTAATTGCTATTAAGAGTTCCTTATGTATTCTGGATGTTAATCCTTATCAGATATACTGTTTATACATATTTTCCCCATCCTATAGGTTGTTTTTTCATCCTGTCATTTCCTTTGTTGTGCAGAAGCTCCTGACTTTGATACAGTGGACATCCACTGCAGCATTATCGACAATGGCCGAGACGTGGAAGCAGCCGGTCCACCGATGGATGGATGAAGAAACATTACATATATATTATATATATAAACTATTACTTGGCCATACAAAATGAATTCTTGCCATTTGTGACAAAATGGATGAACCATTATGCTAAGTGAAATAAGTCAGTCAGAGAAAGACAAATACCATATGATTTTACTTATATGTGGCATCTTTTTTAAAAGATGAGCTTATAGATACAGAGAGCAGATTGGTGGTTGCCAGAGGTGGAGGTGGGGAGTGGGGAGGAGTGAAATGGGTGAAAGGGGCCAAAAGGTACAAACTTTTATTTATAAAATAAATAACTCATGGAGATGTAGTGCACAGCCTGGTGGTTACAGGTAACAACACTCTAGTGCATATTTGAAAGTTGCTAAGAGAGTAGATGTTGAAAGTTCTCCACACAAGAAAGAAGAATTGTTAACGATGGTGCCTCCCCCCAGGCCACACGTGCTCCCGGGAACCACTCTGTCCGCACCCGAGGGGAACGTGTGCTGAGGGCCTGGCACGCCCCTTTGCCAAGAGCTGAATCCCGAGTGGAAAAGCCGTGCTTCTGCAGAGACAGAAATGTGGCAGGCCACCTGAAAACTTCCACCTTGTAACTTGCCCTTGATTTTGTCTTTTAGAATATCTCCTTAAAAATGTTTAAATGCAAATCATGTGCAGAACCATTTGATATATTTGCAGATTCACCAGAAATTACCATACAAAACTCCCCTGGATGCCAGGGAAAAACGTTAACACACTTCTTTGTTTTCCCTTTTGGGAGAGATCTAGCCAAATATTTGCTGGACAATAATATTAAATAAATTATTTGAGATGATTCATTTGAAGGTATTGCAGTTTACTGATTAATAAATTGAAGAGAAGTCAGGCTGTGTTGCCTTATGTTTTGTTATTAGTCAGTCATCTTCACCATAGGTAACATTAGCCACAATTCCTGGGTGTTACTGGAAATGCCTTGAAATGAGGCTGCCGGCTCCCACCGTGTCAATAGGGTACACGAAGGACTTGCGAAGGTCTGCATTGTTGGACCTCCTTATGGCAATCATTCAGGAAATACTTTTCTGGTTCTAAACTCAGATAACCTATTTTCCCCATGTTTTGGTACAAATGGTGGTGGTGGCTATGGATTTTCTGATTGCCTTGGTTTTTAAGCAACTATTTGCTGTGACTTCAGATCTTCAGTACATACTTCTGAACTGTGCCAGGAAGTAGGCCACATTCACATGTGGCTGTAACTAACCACAAACAGCATTTCTTCTGCAAATAATGCAATAGCTTACAGAGCAGAAGAACCAGCAACAATGCAGGAAAGCAAGAGGCATGATGCCCTAAGGATACAAGCCCACTGCTGGACACGTCCTGAAGACGCGAGTCCCCGTGGCCACTGCTGGACACTGGACTCAGAGGTTACATGCGCAACAGGTGACAGTGTAATTAAACATTAATAATCACAGTGGCGGCCACACCAAGCTGAGAGCTCCATTTGCACACATTAATCCATTTCACCCATGAGCCCTCGCTCATGAAGCAAACATTACAGAGCAAGTTCTCAATCCTGCTTTGTCGTATTACAAAAAAAAAAAAAAATGTTTCTACTGTGACTCCCTTTTACTGGAACACACAAAAGGTGATTAATTCAGATTAAATATTCACAAAATATTATATAGTTTTTACCTTTCCTACCTCCTTTGTTTTCTTCATTCACTATCCTCCAAAAACCTCGGAGGTCAGAAGAAGAAGGAAAGAAAGGAGAGAATTGTGTTAGTTCATCTTCGTGAAATTCTGCAGAGGCCTCACTTTGATTTTCAGAGGAACACAACCCCACCCCACTCTGAATCTTCTTTCTCAGGAGAAATCCCCAAATGCGTAATTCTACTGTAAATCAAACTGAATTTGGGGATAGGAGCTAAGCTAGGACCAGACAACCTCAGTCTACAAACTAACTCTCAATCAGTAAGAACTTGTGTTCTCCACAAGCAAGCTTTGCTTTTTGTTTCTGTACCGAAAACGTGTGATCAGGTGTTCCTTGAGACACAATTTCTCAGCCATTAGGAATCTAATTTCAAACCAGGTTTTGTGATGTTACTCACTGTCGCAGTTGGCCAGGCTGGAGAGTGGCTTGACACTTGCAAGCCATCACCCAAAAGCCAACACTGGAGCCAGGGAACATGAAGGCATTTCTAAACAATGCTCCCTCCTTCTCCCACACTGCAGCCTGGGAGGGAACTGGGGTCCCAGTGCTCAGGTCCAGCCCAGAAGGCTGAATGGAGGCCGGTGTCCTGCTGGAGGCCGGGAACCAGCACACCCAGTGCCAGGTGCCAGGCTAAACCAGCAGCCAGTCCCGCAGAGCTGTGCGCAAGGCCTCGGAGGGGCCATGGCTGAGTGGGAGCACGGAGGCACACAGAGTTGGAAGGTGGGTAGAGGGTGGCTGTGGTGCTGGTGTGATGTGGCGGGGACAGACACCAGGTGCGGGCACCACCATCCTGGCTGACAGTGCCCGGGAGGGCAGCGAGCAGAATGCACCTGCTCACGTGAGCATGAGTTCTGGGCAGAGAGAGCCAGTGGGTCACGTGTTCAGGGAAGAAAAGAAATGAGAAGGCACATGTTGCTGTCACACATTGTATGTGTTTATAAACTGTCCCACGTTAGGGTTTATATGTGAGGATTTATTCCCCAAGTGTGAAAGATTGCTGGGAAAGGCCTTGAGTTGCCCCGTGTTTGCTTCAGTTTGGTAAAGGAAGAAGAGGAAGATCTGCTTCACCCACAGCCCTCTGAGTGTTTCTTTCCTCTTACGCACCAGCAGGCTTGTACGTCGTATATTTATGATCCCTGATTATTCATTGACCAAACGTTTGAGCACCAACCAGTGCTTACACTGGGGGCATCCTTTGTCCTTATGTCCCTGTTTTCCAGGTGAAGAAATAGCTTTAAATGTTACATAACTGCCTGTGGCCTTAGTATGTGGAAGGTGGGCTTAAAAATGGAATCAGTCAAATGCCAAGTTCATGACTGTGACCATGACTGTTACTAAAAACGTTAAAGGTACAGGTTACATGGAGAAAGTGCTAAGGAATTTGCTTGGTGTTGGGTGAGTTTCCAGTAAGAAGACATAATCCACCTACCATGACCTTTTGTGTCCAAATCTGCCACAGTCCACACTGGGAGAGCACCTATGATGTGGAAACAGACCCACAGGGTTAGGAGGAGACACTACCATCCACTAGCAGGTCTGCCTGTCCTAGTCCAGCAAAAACACCAGTCAGAGCATCATTGCAATCTAACTCCCACCCAAGAGCCAGGGACATGCTGCTGTGCCATGAAGACTCTGCATTCAGAATGTGTAAGAAAACTTACTCCGACGTTCCTCATTCTACCTGGCACTTCTCAAGCCCCCAGCAGAGTCGCTTTCTGTCCTTGAGTAGCAGAGACAGGATGTCAAATTAGAAAGATCAAGGAAAGATCAAAGCGAAGTCCTCAGATGAAATCCACACTCATTACTATAAGTGACACAAAGATCATTGTTTCGATGTACACAGTCAATGGGAAATGATTTCAGATGCGTGTAATTGAGCTGTTATTTTCTTATCTGTAGTGTTTCCAGATGATTGAGACAACTAAGCACAAGAAGAAACAAGAAGGAGCCTGATACCTCTGGTCTCGTTGATGAGGCCACGTTGATGAGGGGACATGGGTCTGAGCCTTGGTCCCCAAGGCACCCTCAAGGTAGGGCACATTGTCTTTTTTTTAAGTTTATTTATTTATTTTGAGAGAGAGAGAGCACGCATGCAAGTAGAGAAGAGGCAGAGAGAGAGAGGGAGTGAGAGAGAACCCCAAGCAGGCTTTGCAGCACCAGCCACCACAAGCGCAGAGCTCAACACGGGGCTCGAACCCACAGACCGAGACATCATGACCTGAGCCGAAGTCGGTCGTTTAACCAACTGAGCACAGCCCCCGGCGCCCCGGGGCAGCTATGTCTTCTGAAGCCTGCCTCTCCTGATTGCTCATCACAGAACAAAATCAGCAGTGCCTTGTGGAAGGTAAACTGCACCGAGAGTCGCTCGCCAAGGGAAGGCTTGCTAAGCTTCGTCCGCTTTGCTGAGCGCCAAGGAGAATCCAAGATGACGTGAAATCACTGCTGTTCTCACAGAACTTACAAAATTGTCGGGACTTTACTCACGTACTCGACAAGTGCACACAATGCAGAATATGGTGTGTGCCCACGTAAGTGCACGGAGGGCCATGGGAAGTTGGGGATGACCCTTTCTGGGGACATGGGTCCAGGATGGAAGCGAGGCAGTGTCTGTGCTGAGTGCTGGGGCCGGGCCGCCGGACAGGGCGCCTCCTGCGCTGCAGGTCGGTGGCGCGCTTCTCTGGCCTTTGCTTCATTTACGAGATGTGGCTAATATCAGCCCCTACCTGACAGAGACCATCCGAGCCATGCATCTGTTGATGTGTGAGAAACATTTCGTGCAATGCACAGTATGTACAAAGCACCCAGAAAATGCTAGCTTACAGAATAAACACACAGTGCAGGGGAGGTAAAGGGCCATTTAGTGGAAGGTCTTACCTGTGAATCAAGAGTCGGGAAGTTTCTCAGTGGACAGCAGTGAATTGGCGAGAAAAATCGTAACAAAAGGAATTATGTTATAAAAGCCCTTTCTGAGGACTGACGTGGAGCCAGGGAGAGGAGCCCACAGCGTCTGTTTGCAACAGGCCGGTGGGAAGAAACAGTCTCCCCTGGGCTGGTGGCCACGGGGACAAAGGAGGACAAGGGCCCGGTGAACTGAGGGCTGCTGTCTGTGAGCGAAGGAAGGCGGCTGGCAGAGATGGAGAAGGAACTGCAGACTGAGGCTGTCGCCCTCACCCTGGAAACAGCTCCCCCTTCCAGCCCCGGGGTCCTCAGGTGGCCCAAGTGAAGACACAACTGGTTCTTCGTCCTCAGGTCCGCAGTCCGAGTCTGGGCCAGCCATGCCTCCTGTCAGCCGCTGGGGACCCCAGCCCGCTCCCAACTAGCAAGGCCCGAGCGGGGCACCCTGGCCAAGTGTCCGGTGACAAACGTCCCCCTCTGAAGACACCAGCTGCCTGCACTGCATGTGCCACACTGGGCTTTGTTCCGAAACGATGGGAAACCACCCCCACCCCCAACCGAGGGCTGCCACCTCCTTACATGGGGTCTGCTCTGGCTTCTGCCCAGAGACCTGCACAGTGTCCTCCTGCGTAAGGGACACTTGCCTTCTGGAAATCTCTATCACTTGTAGGAGCAGTTACCAGACTCGAAAGCCGAGAAATACTTGGGACCCGAATATTTACAACAGATGAGCAGGTGTGTGTGAGGAGGGACCCTCCCTTGCTCAGGTCTGGTGCCCCCCCCACCCCGCAACCACACAGTCACTAGGAGCAGGCGGTGATGCCTTCCTGCGCTGAGCCCACCTCCCGCGATGAGCCTTGCTGGAGACAGCGGGCTGCCCAGCACAGGTGCCGGCAGGGCTCCTGTGAACCCACCTCCACAACCCTCTTCTCCTCCGGCTCCGACGGCAGGATCGGATCGCGGAGCCCACATGCTGAGGGCACTGACTTAGTCCTGTCCTCCCAAAGATCAGACTCTCCCAGAGGGAAAGAGGAGCCTGCCCCAAGAAAGAAAGCATTTCTTAAAAAAAGAGGCTTTTAAATGACACAATAACACATCAATATTTGGAAAAAGCGGGAAATGAAGACAGAAAATAGCAGGGCTCCTAATGGTAGAGACAGTCGCCATCTGATCTCTGCAGGGGTTTGTCCGCAGCGCGTGTATCAGATGATCTCCAGGAAGCGTCCAGTCATTTCAGAAGATGGCCTGCCGACTCCCCTCCCTGCGGCCCGCGGTCTCCATTACACAGCAGCTCCATCCTTTAAACCTTCGGAGGAATCTTCGGTCTCTTCATCTTCCTCACACCTTGAGTCCCGCGGGCTGCTGGCCAAGTGTGTGCAGAGCCTGATGGCTTCCACAGCCTCCCCACCACTTGGGCCTCGGCGTCTCCCAGAGCAGACGAGGCCCAGCCTCCACCTGTCCTCGGGCTCTGTCCACCACCGCAGCCCGCGGTGGGGTCTCTGCTCAGCCTTCTGCATGCAGGATGACAAATGTGAGCTGCTCTTCCTCTCAAACCATCAATGGCTCCCACCTGCTGGGGCAAAGCCCACATCGCAGGAAGCTCCAATGGTCGTGCAGACCCTGGATCCCGGTGTTTCTCATCCCCTCCATCCCCTCGGGCCACTCCAGCCACGAGGAGCCCCTCGCCAGAGTGCTCTCCCCTCCTCTCCTGACGCAGATTCCCCACCCGCTGCCAAATGTGGCTCAGCTGCCCCTTCTCAAGGAGGCCTCTTCCTCCCCTTATTTGCATTACCCTCCTCCAGGCCCTTCCAGAACCTCTCTCTGTAATTCCCCCTTAGCACGTTCCTGCATCTGATATGCCAGGTGTTTTAATTGTGTCTCGGTGTCTAACATCCGCGAGGGGAGAGATTTACATCTGTTTTATTTGCTCTGTGGTCCCTCATCCTTAAAACAGGGCCCCGCACATGGCAGGTTACAGATATCTGCTGCATGGGTAGGGGACTCCGTGAACCATTCAGGGTGCTGTGATGTCAACACCGGCCTTTCATCTGTTGCAGCTTTTGAGTACCTTTCGAGGTTGAACATCACCTACGTTCCTTCTTCCTTCCCCTGGGAACCTCGCTGTCTTCCATGTTTATTCTGGAGGATTAGACCCTCCTGACAGGAAACAGTGCGACTTGTTCCCCCAAAGCCATGTGGACACTGGTGTCAAATTAGTTAGACATGGAGGCGGTTGGGCCCCAGCGCCTGGAGGCCTACGGGAGCAAACGAACCGAGCCCGGAAATGCCCTACAGGTCCAAACCGAAACCCAAGGCTCTAAGCTGTGGTCAGTCAGTCAGTCATTTCCTTCCTTTGCTTCAGCTCCTGCTCAGTGAAGTCTGTCCCAGCACAGTCACAACCTCCATGCTGCTGTCCACCCCGTGGGTTTCGTTCAGATAAACTCTTAAGATTCTAATATGCCTCAGTTTATCTTTTAATACTGGATTTATGGAAATGTTGATAATTTATCGGTAAAATAAAGTACACAAAAAGTGTGAGATAATAAGACAGATTTCAAAATTGAGGAGTATGACGTGGAGGAAGAGGATTCTGGAATTCTAGAATTGTAGCGGAAAGGGTTGCTTTTTTAATTCACACAAGGGGGCTGGGAAGAATGAAGAAGAGCGCAGCGGAAGGCACAGAAGCAGGTGACGAAGGGGAGGGTTCAGGGGCGCCCCCTGCTGGAGCAGGTGTCCGCCCTGCGCGGGCACATCACCCACACTCCACCCAATGCCCCTGCTGGGAATTTGCAGCAAAGTATGGAGACTGTGACATTTTAAGAAGAAATCTGAAATATTTTGCCAGCTTGGAGTTTGTTTAAGTCATTTCTTTCTATCAACTGTTGGGACTTCACAAGAAGCAGAGCAATTCTACAGACTAATGACCTTGACATGATCTTGGTCACAGGATGAGCCCTGAGACCTTCCCGGAGGGAACGGGAGCCGCTCGGATCTGCCTCCAGGTCTCTCGGACTTGGAAGGAGTATCTGTGGTCAACACGACCGCCCCAGACTCAAGTGTCGTAGCCGTGTCTGCCATGTTTCCACGGGACCGGGAGGAAGAACCACGGCATGTGTGCGGTCACAGGGAAAATGGGAATTCTGGCTCTCAGCCAACGAGAAAAGAGAGTGCAGCCTGGGGCCCTGGTCAGCAGTGGTCATGTCGTCCTGGGTCAACAGCAGACACGTCTCTTCTGGGCTTCGCTGGCCACAGGAGAAGTAAATTGCACCTGTGGTATTTTTCTCAATTTCGGGGAACATGTTTTAAAGGGGAAGTGTCCCCTGGAATCTGTACCGAAAGGAAGAGGACGATGGGCGTTCTCAGAACCTTACTTACCTCAGGAGACCCTGGGAGGAACGGGGGTGCCTGGGTCCCACCTGAAAACTTGAAGGTGGGGCAAAGTAGGGGGCACGTCGCCGCTAGAAAAGGGGGTGCAAATCGTAAAGGGCATCAGCGGAACGGAATCAAACTGAAACAATGGGACCCACGGGTGGAAGAGCTCAGAGCTGCTCATCAGCGGCAGGACCATCCCAGGCGAGGCCGGGCGGTGTCCGCTCTACCCGTGCAAGTCCCCGGGAGCCACATGAAAGTTGTTCAATTCTCTACGCTCACCTGTGTGCTGGCTGACCCCTACGTGAAAGTTCCAGCCTGTAAAAAAGACACTTCCTATAAACATTAATGCCAACAGAGAAAATATGAAAAAATTTCCCTTCTACTCATTTCCACCAGGAACCACATACACAGACACGGATTCGTCCGTGCATGTACGTTTTACACAAGCCACCAGCGCACAGCGTGTGCGAGAGTGCTTCTCTAAAGAGAGGCATCCATTCCGTGGAACGAGCTGCAGGGGCTGAAGGAAGCCTGCGCGGGGCTGCCCCCTCACCCCCACTCCTGTTGCAGTGTTCACGGCTGTCAACGCGGATAATGATAAACGTAAACACCTTACGTTTCAACGGCCTTACAAAAATCAGCAGCGGGTGCCCGGTCTCACTTTCCTGGGTGCACAGCACGGTCACAGCTGAGAAATGGGTCTTCCTTCACTCCCCTACCGAGGTCGAACACCGAGGCTGCTGGCTCTCCGCGCCCCTCCGCCTTCTTGGAGGGGAGTGCGCTGTCCTGCGCTCTCAGCACAGATTTGCCAGAGGCTGAGCAGTTCCATGATTCACAGGCTTTGGCTACATCTGGGTGACCCACACGGAGTGGAGGCCATATGTATTTTCATTCCTTTAGAAATGGAAAACAGGGGCTGGCTCAAGATCATGTTTTTTGAGACCGGAGACAACTGGATACATTTTGAGACTTAGATGCTGTGAATAAATCTATGGACAAAATCAGCATAACTGAAAGCAGATACGGTCCAAGCACCAGGGCATTATCTTACAAGCACCTCAACTTTTCCCAAGACACGTGTGTTTGCCAGACCACGTGATGGCCAAAGCAAGTTCCCACTCTGCCCCATTTTAGCAGCTCGCCCTTGCGTCCAGCAGCTTCCCGGTTCCCCTGGACTTTCTTCTGACTCCCTAGTCACCTTGTTTTCTGCCGCCTCCGCGGCAAATGCAGATTCCTTCTCTGCGGACTGCCGAACGCCTCGGGCTTGGCTGGCCCAGGACAGTGTGGCCACGGGCACCCCAGCTCTTTCGGGGGAACATCCCAGCACCCCGCCTTCGAAGGCCAGCGGCCGGTTTGTCCATTTCTCATCCAGAGCACGTAGCCAGTTTGGGGACAGAATTGGCCTCCGGCGTACATGCCATGGCCACCCCGTCACAGCACTGTTCCTCCAACAACAGGAACACCCAAAATAATTGCTGTGTTTTCTCTGTAACCAAAACAAATGATCTGTTGTTTTCAGAGTGGAGAAGAGCCTGTTTTGCACAACAGTAATGTGGCACTTTATTTCATTTGGGAACGGTTAAAGAGGTCTGTGCCGGGTGCCTGGTGGCTCAGTCAGTTGAATGTCCAACTCTTGATTTTGCCTCAGGTCATGATCGCAGGGTCGTGAGTTCGAGCCCCGATTTGGGCCCCTGGCCGAGCGTGGATCCTGCTTGGGATTCTCTATCTCCCTCTGCCCCTCCCCCCAGCTCACGCTCACTCTCTCCATTCCCCCCACCCCAAAAAGCTCTGTGGTGGAGAGGAAGGGTCCTGAGATTAGCAAGCAGGGCTTCAAGTCCCATTTTGCCACTGCAGACTACGTGGCAATGGGCCGGGTGGGCTTGGGCTTGGCCTCTTCCCAGGAGCATGAGACCCATTGTCGTTAGAGCTCCTTATGAATAATACGTGTTTGCCCGTTTGTAAAGCTTAATACTGTTGTCTCTCAGAAGATTTTATACAAAGGGAAACACAGTATCATGGAAAAGCAACGCACCCAGTCACTAAAAAAATGGACACATCAAATTTCTGTTACTATTATCAACTCTGTTCACGGAGCTCCTTGCAACCTGCCTGCCCACTCCAGCCAGTGACTGAATGTGCACTCAGCCGGAAGAAGCTGCTCCAGACACGAGAGACTCCTCCTCGTGTGCAAGAACCGCGGTGTGGACCTCCCTGTTCTTTGTATCTTTGCGAAATTCTAACTAAACCAGAGGGCTCTAACCTGTGGTCGACTGTGGATCTATATTAGCTTTGATGCCAAACGCTGTCTCCCGTGTGCTTTGGCAACACCACACACTCGTCGGTGTTCTGTGCCGAGGGGAGATGGGGGCAAGGGAGGAGTGTGCCCAGGGAGGGAGCAGGAGATGCAGATCTTACCAGAAATCTCTGCAGGCAGGTCCAGTGTGTGAGACTAAGCCGGAAACAGTGTGGCTGCGTTGGCCATTTCGGGTCAAGCTCAGCCTCAGGACACTCTGGCCTCCAGACCTGGTTCTCAGGATCGAGCCAAGAAACATCTAATTGACTGGATTGTTTAATGAAGGAGGTCTTTAAGTTACAGCGGTTTGGAGCCTGTTTGTGATTTATTTTGGAAAACGCACATCTCTTTCTCGCTGCAGGTCTGTGACAGCAGTAAACAGCTCAACTGCTTTAGAGACTGTACAACATATTTGAGAAAGCATCTTGCCAGCTTCGGAGGCACGGGGACAGCCTGACCTGCAGGTGTGGCCTGAGCGGACAGCCTCTTTCCAGTTACTCAGCACCGCTGGTTTTGACAGAAAATTTTCTCTTATTTATTTTGGTTGTGGTTTTTGTATTATTTCTATGTCTCTTTACTAAAGATTCTCTTGTTAAAATAGAAATTCATTTTGGAAGTGCAAACTCCTGACATCTAAGAGTGTCTCGAAGATGCTCCGGAAAGACGGCAGGGCTGGGCGTCCCAGAGCTGACAGGTCATTTCCTGGGAACAAAATGGCTGTCATTTGCTGTGTGCAGATTAACAAGCAAATAGGAGTGGCCATGGCCGTCCAGCATCTGTTCCATGTGAGAGATAAGAACATCCACAAGTAGTGACAGTGGGTGTGGTCAGGGCTGCCAGGGCCCCAGGGGCCTTTCTTCCTTGGGGAGGGTTCAGACCTCACAGTGAGGTCTTGAAGGAAGGCTGGAGCTCGGCCTTAGTCCTTCAGGACTAAGCACAGCAGCCCGTGTCCTGGGCTTGCACGTGACTGGGAGCTCAGTGAGGGAGTCCAGAGGGTGGCTGTGGCCTGGTGGGCAACGTGGGTGTGTCTGGGGGGCCTGGGCCCAGTGTCAGGTTTCTGTCCTGTGGGGGGACTGAAATGGCCATGTGTTTGTTTTAAGAAGATCACTCTGAGAGCAGAGGCAACAGCTGCTTTTTGCTTGTTGTTTTGTTTTCACATTTTGGCCGGGGGGCTGGCCTAGCTACATGATAGACACGGGGCTGAGTGGGGGGTCTTGGCAGAAATACAGGCAGAAGCAATGAGCCTCACCATGTTGGTGCCAGTGACACGGATAGGGAGCGAATTCATTTGTCTCAATGAAAGGTGACAAAGTTAGTATGACTGGTGACAACTCCCCAACTCGCTACCAGCCCCGCCCCTACTCCAAGGGAGGGAGACTGGGGTTTGTGACGACCCCCCCACACCGGGCACTGGCACCCTTGTGTTCCTGCCTTCACTTCTCTGATTTGGCTAAAGGCCTATGTTGGGGGAAAAAATGATACGTTAAGAGCCCGAAAGTGATTATTTACTTTTACCTTAAAAAAAAAAAAAACAACTGAGACATAGTGAAGTTGCTATTATTTCAAGGTGAATGTTTGATAGGTAGAAATCTGAGGCTTTCTTTTAAGTTCTACATTCCCAAATTAGGGATGTCTATCCGACACATGGAGTCACACTTTCTGTTTTCCAAATTTTCTCCAGTCAATAAATTTAAGGTTAAATAATGTGACTTAGAGGTGTGAATATGCTTGCAATTTACTACCAACAGCTCATTAATCACCCAGTCTACAAAAAGCTTCCAGAGACGTCCAGAGGCAACATATCTGGCTAGTCACAGGGAGTGTTCTTAGTACCTTTTTTTCCCTTAATTTTCTTTTAAATTCAAAATCAAAATTTCTTGGAATGAGTGGAGCTTAATTGATTAACTGATCCAACCAAGAAAAGAGGGCACCTGAGCACAGGGAGTCCCTCAGGGAGGAAAGTAGCATGGGTGAGGAGCTTCCTTGTGGGAGCAAAGAACAGAAGCAACTTGTAGTAGTGACCTGTGGACAGAGAGGGGGCTGGTGCAGGACTGCTCACCAGCACTGGCATGGAGCCCCCTCTGCTCGTCGCTCAGCCATGCCCCGGACGCTGTGAGCTCCACAAAAGCAGCTCATGGGGCCATCTCTCACCCCTGAGCTCCTGGAGCGCACCACTGTTGCTCTCCCAGTAAATGAAGTGCTAGGAAGAAGCACACAGGGATCACATGAATCAGGATTTGTAGACCTTCACTAAGAAGTTTGGATTTCATCCTACAGGCAATGAGAAGCCAGTAGAGAAAGGGAGCCCACAGGCAAATGAGATGTAACAGAACCCTGGATGGCAGAATACATGGGCGTGCCCGAAGCCCGAGGAGGGTCCCTGTGAGGGGGCTGTCGAAAACCTGACCTGGTGCTGGCATCTGGACTGAAGCAGTGGGGTAGAAATGAGAAAGAAGGCAAATTTGAGGCCATTTATTAATATGTAACTATTATTGAATTTGCAATTTACATGAACTAAAATGCAAAGATCCTGACTGTACCTCGTTATGAGTGTTGACAATTGTATTCACCTGTGCAGCACCTATCCACAACAAGAAAAGGAACTTTTACACCTGCCTGCCCCTTTGCAAAATCACAATAATTCTGGCCTCTTAAGTGAGTTGGGAAATATCCCTTCCTTTTCCATTTTCTGAAAATGTTTGTGCAAGATTGGATGATTGATATAATTCACTAGTAAGGCTCTATGTCCTTGATGTTTTTCTCTTGGGGAAGATTTTTAATTGTATATTAAATTAGTATATATACACTTACATAGTATCCATATCCCATCATATCAGGTTTGGTAAGCTATCTTCTTCAAGGAATTTGTCCATTTCATTGAATTTGACAAAGTATTTCCATAATGGAATTCACAGTATTCCCTCATCTTTCTTTGAATGCATGTAGGGTCTGTAGTGCTGCCCCATCTTTCGTTTCTGACGTGGACAATATGTATTTTCTCCCTTTTTTGAAATTCGTGTTAATAGAGAATTATTAATTTTATGAAACTTTTCAAAAAATTAACTTTTGACATTGTTGATTTTTTTGTATTTTAAATTCCACTAATTTCTTGCTCTTATTGTTACTATATATTTTTTCTAATTATGCTAGTTTTAATTTGCTCTTCATTTAGTTTCTTAAAGTAGAAGCTTAGCTGATTAATTTTAAATGTTTCATCTCTTAATAATGTATACATTTCCCTTCATTCACTGTTCTAGCTGAATCCCACATACTTTCATCAGTTGGAATCTTATAATCATTATCTTCCAAATATTTCTAATTTCCTTGAAATTTCCTTTTCATTCATTGTTTATTTAGAAGTAGGTTTCAAATTTCCAAATATTTTCAGATATCTTACTGTTAGTGATATTCTAATTTAATTCCACTTTAGTCAGAATATATACTTTTTATGTTTCAATCTTTTAAACTATTGAAACTCCATTATGGCTCTACATATGATCTATCTTGAATAATGTTCATTTTCACTTGAAAACATATGTAGTTGAGTGGAGTGTGTTCTGTAAGTGAAAATTAAGTCAAGTTTGTTAATATTATTCAAGCCTTCTATGCTCTTACTGAATTTTTATCTACTTATTCTATCAAAAGCTGAAAACAAGTTGTCAGAATCTTTAATACTATCAATACCATCTTTTCATCTTTTAAAAATATTTTTTAGTTTTTAAAGCAGTTTCAGATTTACAGAAAATTTTCAAAGATAGTACATGGTGTTTCCATATATCCTTCACCTAATTTTATTTATTTATTTATTTATTTATTTATTTATTTATTTATTAGACAGAGAGGGAGAGAGGGAGTGAATGGGGGAGAAGGGCAGAGGGAGAGAGAGAGAATCCCAAGCAGACTCCAGGCTCAGCAAAGAACCCAACACAGGGCTCAATTCCACAACCCTGGGATCATGACCTGAGCCAAAATCAAAGTCAGATGCTCAACCAATTGAGCCACCCAGGTGCCCCAAGTTTCCTTAATTATTAACATCTCACATTAGTGTGGTACATTTGTTATTGCAATAAACCAATATTAATACATTCTTATTCACAAAAGCCCATAGTTTATTCAAATTGTCTTAGTTTCTACATGATGTCCCTTTCCTGTCCAGGATCCCCATGTGGAACACCTCATTCTGTGTAATCATCATGTCTCTTTGGGTTCTTTTTGAATGTGGCAACTTATCAGACTGTCTGTCTGTTGCTGACGTTGACAGTTTGGAGGAGCACTGGTCAAGCAAGCACTGTGTGGAATGCCCATAGCCGGAAATCATATGATTTTATTTTCATGATAAGAGTGAGTTTGTGTTGTTGAGAGGACCCCAAAGGCAGAGCAGCGTGCTCAGAGGTGTGTGTTGTCGACCTGACCTGTCACCACTGTTGGCCTGGGCACCTCCTGGGGGCACTGCCAGCTTTCTCCACTGCAGACCCCTCTTCCCACCACATGCTCATTGGAAGGAAGTCACGGTGTACATCCCACACCTAAGCGGGGTTTGTACTCTCTTTCACTGAGATCATAGCATCTACATAAATTATTTGGAATTCTTCTGCATGGAAGATTTGTCCTCCTTTCCCCTATTTATTTCTTCATTCAATCATTTACTTCAGGATGAACTCAATATTTGCTGTACACTTTGAGTTATAATCCAATACTAATTTATTTATTTTCTTGCTCAAATGGTGCCAGCCTTGGCCACTGAACAGATACACACCCCCCCCACCGGTGTATTGCTGTTGTTTGTCTGTTTGTATCACTGCTTTACTTCCTGGTACTACAGGAAGGGCCAGGATCATCCTGTATTCTTCCTGCTCCAGTCCTAGACCAGCAATTTCTTCAGAGAGCCCAAGTTTCTTTACTCCAAAAGTGTCTGAAACAATACCTGGGTGCTGGGTGTACAAGTTGCATCTGGGATGAAAATATGATGCTGATTTATTTATATTGAGTGGGAAATATTAATCTGAAGAAGAACTGATTATATTGGAAGAGTCATAAATAGCTATAAATATCCAGGGAAGTTGATAGAAATAAAATAAATTAATAAAAATAGAAAGGCACCAAATTTCTGAGACCTGGGGAAATAGAAAAATAAGGAGGAGGGAAAAGGGCACTTTACTGAGCTCACAAAATAAGGTAGCACAAGAGGAAAGGAGGTTTAGCTGAAGGTGAAGGTGAAGAGGTGGGTACCTTACTTCTCTCTGGCTAAAGGCCTTCTCCTGGGGCACCTGGGTGGTGCAGTTGGTTAAGTGTCTGACTTCAGCTCAGGTCATGATCTCATGGTTCGTGGTGACAGTGCAGAGTCTGCTTGGGACTCTCTCTCCCTCTCTCTCTGCTCCTGTTGTGCGCGTGCTTTCTCCCTCTCTCTCTCTCTCTCTCTCTCAAAATAAATAAACTTTAAAAACAACAACAAAACAAAATAAAGACCTTCTTCTCCTTACACTGTGAGCAATTAATACGCAATTTAACATAAAGAGAAAATCGTATGCAGAGGAAGTGGAACATGATGGGGGCAGGGGCTAGGCCAGCTTTAGCTCAAGGGAGGGTCTGTGCAGAAGTCAGGGACCGGCTCTGCACCAGAGACAAAGCCGTGACGGGAAGGACGTGAGTTATCTGTAAAGTGGTGGGGCTGGGCCTTCCCTCTTGGATGCTTCTTGGTGCTGCTGACCCCCTCGACTTGTGGGGGTGGCTTAACAATAGCGGTTCGTGGAACTGCAGATCTCCCAGAGTTGCCAGTGAGCCCTGAGAAGCTGGTGAATGAATCAACAATTCATACTCCCACTTCTTTTGCAAAAAGTGTGTAATGAAGAGGAAATTCTCTTAACCTTCGTAGGGAATGAAGAGTCTAAGGTATTATTATTTCTGATGGTTTAAAATCTGTCAGTGGGCACAGACAACTCTGACAGGTGCTTCTTTTTGATATTTCAGCTCTTGAGAGAAGTAACAGTGCTGGTAACACCACATTAGTTAAGCTCCAAAAGGGTTACACACACACACACACACACACACACACACACACACGGTCACACGTAAGCATTGTGCTTTTTATCTTATCTTCACGCAAGGTTATAAGACAGCTTAGGAGTTTTCATGTCTCCACTTTACAAATGAGAGCGCTGCACGTCAAGGAATTAAGAGACAGAGTCACAGAAATAGTTTAATATGGTCAAGTCCGGAACCACAGCTCCCGCCGTCACTTCCAGTGAGTGTGGTTTTACTCTGAACACTCGAATGGGGACAGGATGCTCTGCTTCATCCTTTCCAGAAGAAATCCATTGTTTGTTTCCAGTTTCTAGTTTTTTCCCATCACTCTAGCTCTGGGAGTAATTACAAAATTTAATTTTAAAAGAGACAGTCCTTGTCTCTCGGGTTCTAAGAAACTGACCATAAAAAAACCCCAAAAACTAGTAGATGAGAAACTTCTGCACTTTTTTTACTTAACTATATAGCAATAATTTAAGAGTCCTGCACGTTGCAGTAATTTAATTTCCACTACTGTTGCTCTCTTACCAAATTAAAAGGTAATATTTCTGTACGTTCTTGACATGTGGTTTGTTGTGGACCAGACGCTGGAACCCTCTAGGCTCAGCTCACAGTATCTGCTAATACTTCCCTCTCCCGTGCGCTGTTCATGTGCCTCAGATGAGCTAACACACGTCAGAAACGGGCGTTGTGAGTAGACCTTCGGATCTTGAGGGGAATGCCGTCAGGCTAGAGGAAGATCCAGCCACAGGAGGCAAGGACAGAGTTCCACAATCTTGCTCCCACTTTTCCCCAGCCTTGTACCCAGAACAAGTGTCCCGTTCCAGCTGTTCTCCACGATGACATCAGCTGGATGAGGAGTCCCAGGACGTTTGACTCACCTGGTGAGATGCCCGTAGGTGTGAGTCACTTGCTGAAGAGACAGAGGAGGGAGGCTCTCAGAGCCGCGAGGTGGCAGCCCCCCGGGCCCACCTAGCAGAAATGTGGGCAGTCCCCCAGTGACCCACAGCCTGTGAAAGGTCCAGAATACATGAGAAGTCCTGTGGAAACATAATGCCAACAATTATCCAGCACGAAATATTCTCATGACATCGGATTCAATACTCACTTCAAATTGCTGGTCAGAAGTCCAGCAAAGCCTCCTTCATGAGGCGAGGGCTGGCTCTGGAAAGCAAAGCTGCGGCAGGCTCCGTGTGCCATGGACAGTTCTATCAAGAATTCCTTTCTTGAGGGGCGTTCGGGTGACTCAGTCGGTTTAGCATCCAACTTCGACTCAGGTCATGATCTCGCAGTTTGTGAGTTCAGGCTCTGCATCGGGCCCTGTGCTGACAGCTCAGAGCCTGGAGCCTGCTTTGAGTCTGTGTCTCCCTCTCTCTGCCCCTCCCCTGCTCGCTGTCTGTCTGTCTCTCTCTCTCTCCTGAAAATAAATAAACATTAAAAAGAATTTTTAAAAAAGGATTCCTTTCTCTTAGTGAATGCAGAGATTTTCCTTATTTAAAATGTGATAAGACATAAGCACCATCCCGAGGACAGAGGAAACCTTGAGGAAGGCAAAAAGTTCCCTTTCACAGCAAGGGACACCTCCCCTCCCTGCACATTGCACGTCGCATCTAGCATTGGAGCTCAGTCCTGCCCTCCCACCAAGACCTTTGCATTTTTTCAATAATAGGTTTTTAAATCTGAGAGGAAAGTGTTTTCCTGTTATTTTAGGGGGCTGTGCCAAGATGAGGCACACAGAACGCCCTGGGAGGGAGGCCCAGCTTAGGGAGAAACACTGCTGTTCTCCAGAAAGAAAGATGCTCTGTGCAAACTGTGTCTGAGGAGTTCCATGTCTCTCAAGGGCTGCAGGCTGAGCTGCTGGGCTGGAAACACTTACAGCAGCTGGAGGGAGCAGCAGTGTCTCTCGAAATCCCGCTGTGGCCCTGGAGAGCTCTGAGGACTGAGGGCATTTGCACGACTAGGATCAAGAAGAACAGGGAATCAGGAGGTGGGAGCCCAGCATCTGAGGTCACTTGAAACAATTGCTGATAATGAGAAACTGAAAATCATATTAGGGATTCCTGAAGTCTCGAAGGAGCGGAGGGACAATAATTGGATTTCAGTTTCTGGAGCAGAGACACTGGTAAAAAGCCAGGGCCTTCGGGATCCATCCTCAAATATTTGCACCCTAGAAATGGACAGAGAGCAGAAATAGCAAGAGAAATAGGAGTGGAGAGAGTCCCTAATTATTCAATCCCTTACTGATTTAAGGTGATTTATCCTTAGACCAGGGGTATATATACCAGAAGAAAATTTAAATATTTATGAAAAATTGTTCAGCCGGAGCCTCACATTATGTCTAAGATTATTTATATAAAATGTATAGCATTCAGTCAAAAACATTCATGCATATAAGAAAAGTAAATGAAAACAGAAGTTGGACCCAAAGGAGATCCAGGGATTGGAATTATCGGACATGGCTTTTAAGATAACTATGGTAACATGTGCCAAATTATATTGAAATGGCCAATTTGGGCAGAAAACTAGAAACCTAAAATAAAATGAAAATCCTAGTGCTAAACAGAGAAAAATGTAAATTAAAAATTCAGTGGGCATTTAACATACTGGTATTATTATTAATAATATCTGTTGTTAAATATCTATTTATTTTAATAGTTTAGACACAGCTAAAGAGAGACAATTAGTGAACATGAAAACACACAGAATAAAGGTGGACAAAAAATGGAAAATGACAAAGTTTACACATATGTAAATGGAATCCAAGAAGCAGAAGACAAAATGAAGAAGAGGGAATATTTGATATAATGGCTCAGATTTTTCTAAAACTTATGAGACACCAAGTCATTGATTCAAGAAGCCCGACAGCTTCAAGTTAAGATAGTGAAATCCAGATCTTATCACAGTATGCTGAAAAAGCTGAAAACTGAACCAAAACCAGAATCTTAAAGTAGACAAGTGAGAATATACACCACCTTCCCAGAAGGGAAAACACGGAGACTGACGGGAACGACGGAAGCCGGAAGTCCATGGCAGGACGTCATCGTTGTGCGCCGGGGGTGGGCGTGCCAGGGTTCCGGGCCCGGAGATGGTGCCTTCCGGAATGAGAGCAGAAATAAAGACTTCCAGGCAACAACAACAGCCCCGGGAGAATGTTTCACAGCAGATTCAGGCTAAAATACATTCTGAAGAGAGTCCTTTCGGCAGAAGGAAAATAGAACCAGATGGAAGCTTGAAAATACAAGACAGAAACAATAATAATAGAAAAAGTGAATATACAGAAGTGCAAACACTGCGTGTGATGTGATGGCCAGTGGTAGTGTATATTTATATAATAATGTATTTATAGGTTATATATTTTTAAAATATGTGACAGCAGTAGCAAAAAAGGCCCAGAGCACAAGAAAGTCTGGTAAACAAGTTAAAATGTTATAAGACCTATGCATTATTTGACAGATATTAAATTTCTAGTTTGTATTGGATTTTGATAACTCAAGAATATGTTCAGTACTATCACCATGGAAATTATTCAAATAACAGTAAAAGGACGTATATTTAACAAGCTAACAGAAGGAAAATAAATCAAATTAATCCAAAGTAAGTTAAGAAAGCAGAGGAAAAGGAATATAGAAGGAAGGACAAATGGAAAACAAATAAAAAGACTTACTCTAAATATATTAAAATTGCATTAGATGTTAATTACCTAAATTTTCCAATTTAAATACAAAAGTTTTCAGAGGTGATAAATAAAATAATCTGATTTTATGAAGATTGATCAAAATAATCCAATTGTGTGTGGTTTACAAAAGATATACCTCAACATGATAAAAAAATTTGAAAGTAAGAATATGAAAAGTATACGCCATGCAAACTAAACCTGGAGGAGCTATACTAATATCGGACAAAGTAGAAGGTAGGGAAGGTATAACCAGAGATGAAGAACATCAAGTAATAATAAAGGTTTTATCTTCAAGGATAATATACAATTAAAATGTGCATACTTAACAATAGTATAATCTCAGGATATAAACAGAATAAATTTTCAGAATAACAAAAAGTAATGGACACGATTACAAAAAAGACAAAAGGGACGCCTGGGTGGCTCAGTCAGCTAAGCATGTGACTCTTGATTTCAGCTCAGGTCATGATCTCATGGTTGGTGGGTTCCAGCTCCACATCCAGCTCCATGCTGTCAGTGCGGAGCCGGCTTGGGATTCTCCCTCCCTGTCTCTCTCAAAAATAAATAAATAAACTTTAAAAAAAGAGAGACAAAAGATAATAGGTGTTGGCAAGGATGTGGAGAAAGGGGAACCCTGGTGCACTGCTGGTGGGAATGCAAACTGGCCCAGTGAGTCTAGAAAACAGTACGGAGATTCCTCAAAATGTTACAGATAGAACTACCATCTAATCCAGCGATTCCACTACTAGTATTTACCCAAAGGAAATGTAATCAGTATCTCAAAGAGATCTCTGCATCTGTGTGTTCACTGCTGTGTAATTCACAGCATCTAAGATAAGGAGACACCTAAATGTCCATCAATGGATGAATGGATTTTAACAATGTGGTCTATATGTTTATACACGCGTGCACACACATGCACACACGCATATTATAATATAATTATATATATCACCATTAAATATAAATATACAATGAAATATTATTCAGCCATATTCAGAAAGAAGGAAACCCTACCATTTGCAACAACATGGATAATGTACTCAAGAGTCCGTTATGCTCAGTAAAATAAGTCAGACACAGAAGAACAGTACTATATGATTTCACTTATGTGTGAAATCTAATTGAACTTGGGGTGCCTGGGTGGCTCAGTTAGTTGGACATCTGACTTCAGCTCAGGTCATGATCTCATGGTTCGTGAGTTCGAGCCCCATGTCAGGCTCTGTGCTGACAGCTCTCAGCCTGGAGCCTGCTTGGGATTCTGTGTCTCCCTCTCTCTCTCTGTCCCCCCACCCCCGGCATTCGTGCTCTGCCTCTCTCTCTCACTCTCAAATATGAATAAACGTTAAAAGGAAATTTAAAAAATAAAAATAAATAAAAAAGTTGAACTCCTCCAACCAGAGAGAAATGGGTGGCTACTGGGACTGAGGGTTGGGGAAAATGGGGAGGCTTGGCCAGAAGGCACAAAGCATTTGGTTAGTAGGAGAGCAAGTCCTGAGGATCCAATGTACAGCCTGTGGCACCACCGCAAATGGCAGCCTGTTGCGCGCTGAAGTTTACGAAGAGATAAGTGTCAGCACATTGTTTCGACAAGGTAACCGTGTGAGGAGAAGGGTGTGTGATGGGTCGATTGTGGAACCATTCGTGTACCAAACATCACATCATATACTTCAAGTGTACACAGTCTTTGTCAGTGATACCTTAATAAAGTTGGGGTAAAGCAAAAAAGAAAAATAAAGGAATGGACAAATCCTCAGTTATACTGTTTGGATTTTAAATAATAATAACCATAACTACTAATAAAGGCAGACAAGAAATCAGCAAAAATGTGAGAGTTGCACATCCTAAGACAAATCGATGTACATCATCACAGTAACAGAACGAAGACAATTATATCAACGGATGCAGAAAAAGTATTTGGCAAGATACAGTGTATTCATCACTGATAACACCAACAAAGGAGATCCGCCAAACTAGGAATGAAAAAGGTCATAGGCAGAAAACCCACTGCAAAGTGACACTACACAAGAGAGTGTGCGTCTCCCTCCCTCTCAGAGATTAGGGAGACAAGAAAGCCTACTGCCACTACTGATATTTTAGAAGCCGGCAGAATAAACAAGAATCAGACACAACACCGAAGAACTGGAAAGGGAAAAATACATCCACCTATATGTGTAGATAACCTGATTGTGTAAGTAGGAAGACCTCAGGTCTCATATTGCTTATTTCTAACCGAAAGAGGCTCATGGCTGCAGTCCTTGCCGACGGGGACAGACCTCGACCGCAGGTGTCGTCAGCCGTGGGACAAGGCCCACAAGCCGTGTGAGACACGGAGGAGCTGGGGCTGGTGCCTGGCTAGGCTGGGAGGCACTGAGAGGGGCGGGAGCCAGACCTTTGATCTCCCTTTGATGGCAATGTGGTGCAGCCTCCTCGAATACTAAAGGCAAGAAATCATGCTTGACTTGAAACTTTTCCGGGGCAAAATAATTATATTTATTACCATGACAATTCAGAAACATAGAATTGAATTGCTGTGAGCAAATATAGTGTATATATTTTAGTCTGAAACAAAGGAACTTAGCTTTTATAAATTGTTAGAGACTTCAAAAATTGTATTTCACTTTTAACAGTATTATCAAGGGCAGTGACTCACTGCTCGGGCTGGGTCAGAAGCATTCTCTGAAGAAAAGCGGATTTTTTCCTGCATCTCATTTGTGAGGAAGCCGTGAGCTCTGCCCTCCAGCCCAGACACTGCCGGACAGAGGACGGGGTCAAGGCGGGCCCGGGAAGGGCAGTGCGGCTCCTGGGAACAGCCCTGGCGCTGTGCGGAGCAGAGCAGCGGCGTGCACACCGGACTGGGTCTGAGGGTCTCATTTCGCCTCACGTTATCACATTAAAATACAGCAGAAAGTTTCCCACTTTTGCCTGAAGTCCGCAGGTGAGTCATCTCAATGATTCACTGAGCCTCCGAGCCTGGGTCATTCTGTCAGTTCCTGCAGGCGTCACGCTTGAATATTGATGGAAACCCTTTCAAGTTCTGACACATTCTGTTTGCTAAAATAAGGTCATTACTTTATCCTAACGCCTGACCTATGACGTCTCTGCTCAGGGCTGTAAAGGTCCTCAAGCTGACACTCCAGGACTGCTGGTGACAATCTCCTGTGGGTGTGGCTCCGTCCCCGGGCAGGTATGGAAGGCCCCGCTTTGCCACATTCCAGCGCGGTGGTGACAAGGGAGTTAGTGTCCCCAAGCCCGTTGCGCTCTGTGATATGATGACGATCTCAGTAGCACTGACCTCACCCGCATGTGGGGCTGCCCCGGATGCCACCCGAGCGTCAGCCCTGGAGGTCTCCGTGGTGAAGACGTGCCCAGGGCTGTAAATAAAGAGCCTTGGTGTGATTTGTCCAGTAACAAAAATAAAACGAACGCTGCACTGGCCTCGTCTTGGAAGGGAGCTGAGGCCGCCCAGGCCGCAGACAGGGCTGGGCACCCGGGCGCTGGGCCTCGGCAGCTAGAAACAGCTGCAGCAGCCACTTAGGGCGAAGTCGGTTGAACAGGTCCAGCGGGTCCTGCTGGCCGTCTTCCCATCCGGTACATGTTGGCTTATCAGGAGCAGAGTTCTGTCCAGCTGGTTGGAACAGACTCAGGAATGTACTAGAAGGATGCAGTCACAGCCACCAGAGCGGGGATGGCCAGGAGCAGGGAGCTGCCTGCCTTGACTGCCTGTCAAGCCCCCGCACACACTGGCTTCAAGGTCGAGAGAGGGGCAGGGGGCGCCGGTGGGCTAACGGCCAGAGCTAGACGCCACTGTTTACCAGCTTCCTGAGGTCATGCGGCCATCCCTGCGGGAGCCAAGGTGGGAGAACCCTCCAGAATGTTCCCCTTGCTTATCACCTCACGATGGACATGGTGTCCAGAAGCTCCCTCAGAGGCTTTGACAAGAGGGCAGGGGAGGAAGTTCTGAGATCCTGTGGAGGTTACTTTTGTGTCAACCTCCCTGGGTCCTTGAGCCGAACGCTGTTGGGGGTGAGTCTGTGAAGGTGTTTTGAAATAAGATTAACATTTAAATCAGTAGACTGAGTAAAGCAGACTACCCTTGTGCCCCCCCCACTTGCGGGTGGGCCTCATACAATCAGTTGAAGGCCTGAATAGAACGTAAGGCCAGAGAATTCTTCCTGCCTAATGGCTTTGAGCTGGGACATCAGCTTGTCTCCTGCCTTCAGACAGGCACTGAAGCCCATGTTCTTCCTGGATCTCCAGCCGACCAGACTTTGGGCTTGAACTACACCCTCGGCCCTCTCCAACGTGCTGACCAAGCCCGCAGATCTGGGGATATGCCAGCTCCTCATGAGAACCCTCCCTCTCTCTGTCCACCTCCTGCTCGTTCTATTTCTCTGGAGAACCCTGACGCACATAGGTGCTGTGCACCTGTAGGGCGAGGGGGCCAGAGAGGACGAGGAAGATCCTGACCCGGATGCACGTGGGGCCCTGCAGCTCTGGTCCCACTGCCCGCTGGTGTGCTGAGAACACGACAGGCAGCCGCGGTGCTCCCGTGTGTCCTCCGGGCTTAGGGGTCTTCAGAGACACGGCAGGTGCTATGCAGGGGCAAAGGCAGATGTGCGTTGAGCTCAGAATAAGCCTCATATAGAGAGATGTTCATTGTTAAAGAACCCTAAGAAGCCCATGGCTTCCACGAGAGAAGACTGTGGCTCATGTGCCACTTGGTGACAAAGAGGCCTGATGCCACCGACCGAGTTTATTGCTTAGTGTGGACAAACGCTGTGTCGAGCTGTGGCTGTCCCCGTCTAGGAAGGAGCTCCAGGGCCCAGGGATCCACACAACTCGGCCCGTCCCGGCCGCGGCAGCGTGCTTCCTGTGTTGGGCCAGCTGTGAGAGCAGGTTTCCAGACGGATCTGAGCCATCACTCAGATGATGGGAGTTGGAAGGTGAATTCAAACCTGTGGACGGACCTGGAAGTTTGGTGAGTCTGCATGGGTGCTTTCCAGAATGGGTAAGTATTGGGCAGAGGGAAAGTCGGGGTCGGTAAACGCCTCTGGTTGTGGTTCGCATTTCTTGGTTCTGAGCCTCCCTGTGATCCAGGCCTGCAGGAGGCTGGTGCCTGAGGCCAGTGAGGGGCAGCTGCTGGGTGGACATAAACGCCAAGATCCACACAAAATCCCGACAGCTCTGCCTGACCGAGGCCATTGGTGGCCCAGTGTGAGGTTCCCCTGTCAAGGAACAAGCGAGTTTGCAAACAGCCTGTTTGGAAATAGGGGGATGGCAGTACCCACCAGATTCTTCCCAGGACAGCGGGTACTCCTGAGACCACTGGAGGCAGGCGGGTCCCAAACTCCAGGGAGGATGTGGATTGATTCAGTGTCTGTTCAAAAATGTACTTTCCTACAAGACAGTGTAACATCTTCCACGTGAAAAAGTCCTGGGCAGAGACTCATCAAACCACATTTCGTGGTAACCTCACACCTGAGCGGATCATCAGCAGAAGAAACGTGAAGCTCTGTGTAAACAGATCCTGTGGCTGCTTTAAAGAAAATGGTGAAGTTTTCAAATGTACTAACTTGCTCTTGTTTGCTGAGAAATGAACAGATGCACTTTCTTTCTATGGTGGCTGCACTGAGCTCACAAAGGATAAGAAATTGGATCATTTACATGATGCCAAATGACCACATCCTTCCTGGGCCTGGCGACAGCAGCACATGCTTCTGAGTCAGAGTCTGATGTTCTGATCACGCTGAGTCACCTGAGCCGAGAGCACGCCGCCCGCAAGGCAGCGCTCGGCAGACACGGCCCACAGGGAGCGAGCCGGCCCAAGCTCTCCACAAATGCCAGAGCTGCTAACGCCGTGCTTCTGTCTGCAGCCTGCGGACATCTGTGGCTGTCACCCCAGACCCTGGAAAGCCCCAGCTTTCTCATGGAGACTAGGTCAACAGGAGCTAGTTGGTAAGTTCAGTTTTCAGCCGGAGGACATAGTATCTCCCGGTTGTTGTCTCCTAAGGTCGTTTAGAAGCAGCCCTCGTGAGGACAGAGACTGCTCGACGGTGCTGTGTCCAAGCAGGAGGCAAGTGTTTCAGGGTTATTTATGAATGAAGTAATGAGTGGACTGGGAGTGTCAGTGTCTTAATGGAGTGTCAAACTCCAATTTATCAGAATTCGCTTCCCTAAGTTCTTGGTCCAGTCAGGGACTCCATCTCGTGTCCGGTTCATCTGCCACCATAGCCCTGACTTAGCAAGCACTTTACACGACCACGGTCTGTCTTTATAAAACCCCACGAAGCGGGCACTATCATTGCACTCAGTTTCAACTGAGCTAAGGCTCCAGGAGTATAAGTGATTTCAATGAGACCAATATACTTTAGTAGAATGCAATTTTTCCATTTGTTCTTAGCACCAGTACGTTTAATATTCTGTTTAAATATGCTGGTAAAACATATAACACTGCACACCTGTCAGAAAGGCCAAACCCAGAGCGTGGGCAGAAAAGATGCTGACAAGGACCTGGGGCAGCAGGAAGGCTGTCTCCTCGATGGCAGAAATGCAAAGTGGTGCAGCCTGGAAGACACTGTGGCGGTTTCTCACAAAAGTAAACATACTCTCACCAAACTCTCCTAAAGTCACACTCCTTGGTATTCACCCAAAGGAGTTAAGAACTTCTGTCCACACAAAAACCTGGATGTGGATGTTTATGCCAGCTTTATTTGTAATTGCCAAAATTTGGAAGCAACCAAGATGTCCTTCAGCAGGTGAATGGATGCATCCAGACAACAGAATATTATTCAGCACAAAAAGATGAGCTGCCAGCCCATGCAAAGACATGGAAGGAATTGAAATGCACCTACTAAGGGGGAAGAAATAGATCTGAAAAGGCTACATTCTATATGGTTCCCACGACATGATACTCAGGAAAAGGCAAACCTGTGGAGACAGTGAGACGGTCAAAGTAGCCAGTGGCTGGGGAGGAGGATAAAGATGAACAGAGGGAATGCAGAGGAGATTTACAGCAGTGAAAGTCCTCACTGTGACACTGTAATGGCGGACACACACCATTGTACGTTTGTCTAAACTCATAGTGCACAAGAGTGATCCCTAATGTAAACTCTGGACTTAGGGTGATTATGATCGCCCATGTGGGTCTATGTAGGTCCATAGTGGGGAGGATGTCGGTAATGGGGAACGCTGTGCATGTGTCAGGGCTGAAAGTTCATAGGAAATCTAGGTGCCTTCCCTTCAGTTTTGCTGGGAACCTAAAACTGCTTTAAAAAATATTAAAAAAATGGGTCACTGCACGAGAACAGCTTTACTTATGTACTATACACATATAATGCATGTATATGCCATGTACGTACATATGCATAGATGAATAAATCTGCAGACTAAGAAGTGAGGCCATTTGCTGAACAACTAACAAGAACAGTCCAGTATCCCTCATCCACGGCTGCCCGGGCTATACTCCTAACATCTGCTTAGAAAAAGAAAGAATGATCTATAGTTACTTTTTCCCTAAAAAATAAATCACAGTTCTCTTCAACTTTATTCCAGGGACTTGGATAAATGTTTTCAGATGCAAAAGTTAACCAAGTCCAGGACCATTGTTCTCGACTCTGTCGATTCATCATGGTGCCCATCACCCGCAACACCCAAACTGTATTTCTGTCACTCTCGTCAATGTCACATCTGCTGATGTTGAGCCTCTAAATGGAGCTTCTCACATTGTCCTGACGCCATTTTGTTCATTTACACATTGTTTGTACACATTGTTCGCATGCAGCTGGCCACATTATTCATGTGAGCCCAGCTGGCAAGGCAAAAATATACCAAGGCTATGTTGATAAGCTATTTATTCCCTGTAGCCCTGGTTAGTGAGGAGCTAAAAAGAAATTAAAACATTACCTGAAGAGTCAACCATGGGCAAGAGGAGAGGTAGAAGGAGGCCGAGTCATTGAGGTCCTGAGGACCCAAGCGGTTGCAGCCCCAAGGAGGGCTTGTGCATAAATCACAGAGTCAAGGGTAGGTAACAACCTTCCTTCCTGACTGACTCTCCAGGTGTCATGATACCCAGAAAGATGAAATCTGAGAAGGCACCAACACTAGTGGAAGGTGGGAGCCAGGATTTGTGCCCACTCAGGAACTGTCCTCAGACCCTCGTCCTCTGGAGGCCTGGAGACACGCCACCCTCCTCAAGGGCTCAGCAGAGGCTCTCAGTTGTCCCTATTCACCTATTTTGACATCTTTGGAAAATGAACTTTCATGGGTCATACAGTTTTTATTGGTGTTTTGTCTGTTTGTTTTCTTTTTGTTTTCCTTCTAACTCATTTCAGTCAATAGGCACAATAACAATAATGGAACAGTCATCGCTGACTAGGGACATTCTCCACTGTGGTCTTGCTCATCTCCACAAGGCACCACAGAGATCTCATGCTTTTACACCCACAGTGTGACCTCAGTGATCAGTTTCAGTCTCGGGGGGAATTAAATTATGTGATATTCATAAGATTTTGCCTCAGGATGAGTGACATAAAGGGTCCTATTGAACAAGTAAGTCCCTGATGCTAATGAAGCCTATTCCTTCCTTCCTTCCTTTCCTTCTTTCCTTCCTTCCTTCCTTCCTTCCTTCCTTCCCTTCCTTCCTTTCCTTCCTTCCTTCCTTTCCTTCCTTCCTTTCCTTCCTTCCTTTCCTTCCTTCCTTCCTTTCCTTCCTTCCTTTCCTTCCTTCCTTCCTTCCTTCCTTCCTTCCTTTCTTTCTTTCTTTCTTTTCCAATTTTTTATTGTGGAAAAATACACATAACATAAAATTCACTATCTTGACCATTTTTAGGCATCTGGTTCAGTTGGTGGGAACGTAATTTGATACAACCATCATGGAAAACAGTATGGAGTTTCCTCAAAAAACTAAGAATAGAATCGTTTGATCCAGCAATTCTACTTCTGGGTTTACATCCAAAGGAAATGAAGTCACTATCCTGTGGAGACATTGGCAGCCTGATGTTCACTGCAGCGTTATTCCTAGCAGCCAAGACGTGACAGCAGCCTGCATGTCTGCCAGGGGATGAATTGATAAAGAAACCGTAAGATACAGACATGTAGATACATAAATATATATAACAGTCCATCGTATACAAATAATATATATAATACATGCTGGGATATTATTCCCCCTGAGAAATGAAGGAAGTCCTGCTGTGCACAACAACATAGATGAGCCTGGAGGACACTGTGCTCAGGGAGACGCTGGACACAGACAGACAGACAGACAGATGCTGCATGAGTCCATGTGCACGAGCCGTCTGTCTAAGTTGCTCTTGTTGCAGTAAATGCACCCCATGTTTGATGGGGACCGGAAAGAATGGGCGTGCTGGGTATTGAAACTAAGTGTGCTTCTCCAGGTTCCTATCAAAGACAACGATGTGTCCAAGGACATTAGCATTACGAAGCAGTTCTTGTCACCAGAGCTCTGAGACGCCAAGCAGGTTTTCTCAAGCTAATCAATTCCCACTGGAGGCCAGAGGATGCTTCCTCCCTGCTCTTCTTTCCCTTGGGGCCACCCCTCCCACCAACTTGTGTTTTGTAGGTGATCACACAGTGAGTTCAGTGTCTCTTCCCACATCCATAAAGACAGAGGACCATGGGGTTAAGATTATTTACTGACTGGCCTTTAATGTAAGACCCAAGGTCATTAACCTCTGACCAAACAATCATCCCTGGATTTTCAGGCATTTATAATTTAAATAGTGACCCTTCCTTGGGTAACTTCTCTCTTCCATTCGGAGGAGAATGTAGATGCTTGCCCAGGCTGCAGGTGTCTCTTGGGAACCTCCACCCTCATGCAGGCCCAGCACCCACTGCGGTCCAGAGACCTGGAGCTACAACCTCATCTGAGGACCGCCAGTGAGCATCCCACACAGGGCGGGACTTGTGTCCTCTCTGACCTTTAGACTCTTCTCTTCTGCAAGTCATGTTCTCACTGTGGGATGCCCGGAAGAGGGTGGCTGTGCAGGGCCGTGGAGTCTTGCTACCGGCAGTTGAAGACTGACCGTAGAGGGCAAGCATGTAGGGGCCTTCTCCACATGGAGCTGCCCCGTGCTCCACCCCCCGAGCTCTGGGAAGAGGATCCAGGGCTGGGCTGGCCAACAGCTGACACTGTGCTTGATACCCAGATTTCCTCCGTGTGTGGGGCTGGTTTCTCTGGCAGCTGGGACTGCACTCATTGTAGTTCACGTCCCTTGGGCTCTGTGAGATGCATCTGGATTTCAGGAGGGCGTGGGCTGCTCCCACCCATGGTCTCTGGCTCTGGGGCTTTGACCTTCCATGCTGAGGTGCAGCTTCCCCGACATGACTTGACCTTCGTATTTATGCCTTGAGTTTTGTGTTTATTGTTTCATCTTTTCTTTTTCCAGAAGGGGCTCCATCTAAGCACACTCAGTTTCCGTGGCAACACTTCATTTTTGAACTCCTCCTGGCCATCGTACTCATCCACCTGCGCAGCCAGTCTGCATTCTCTTGTTTTTTTCTTTAATTTTTCTGCAATAGATTTTCTAATTTCAACACATATGTCTTTAAATGTTATCGTTTTATTTTTGTCTTTATTGCTTTTTCTTTGCCTTGATACATGTAATATGTACAAATGTACATGTAAAAATGTAATATGCTAGTTTCCACGAATCTGTGACATTACCAAAAATTCACCAAAATGCCCCAAAGTACCCCATTCTTCACCTCACTTTCCAGTGGTTACCTAATAAGTTGTCACATGTTCAGAGGCTTAAAACAACACGTATGTACTATCTCGCAGTTTCTGTGGGTCAGGTGTCCAGGTAAACTTGGGTCTGGTTTCCAGGGGCTGCAACCAGGAAGTTGGGGGGTGCGTTCCCCTGTGGAGGCCGCCCAGCAGAGAAATCCCCTCCCTGCTCACATTGGGCTGGCAGGTCCGTTCCTTGTGGCTGTGTGACCCAGGGCTGCGGCTTTTGGCTGCTTGCTGCCCAGAAGCTTTCAGAGGCCACCTGGAGCTCCTGGCCATGTAGGAATCCCTTGTACGGTCACTTCCGTGAGACAACAAGGACACTCTCTGGCTCCAGTCCACTAAGATTGGTCTCAAAGAATGTCACCTAATCAAGGGAGCAACATCCAACTCCTTCACCATTTTCTCTTGATTAGAAGCAAGTCCTGGTTTCTGCCTCCACTCAGGCATGCCCCCTCGGAGGTAGAGATTTGGGGGGTTCATCCTAGGATCTGTCTGTGATATTCATCATAAGCTCCATAAGCAACACTAAAAATGAAAACTTTGGGGGCTTCTGGGTGGCTGAGTCGGTTAAGCATCCAACTCTTGATTTTGGCTCAGGTCATGATCTCACTGTTCATGGGATGGAGCCCCATGTCGGGTTCAGCGTGGAGCCTGCTTGGGATTCTCTCTCTCTCTCTCTCTCTCTCTCTCTCTCCCTCCCTCCCTCCCCTGCTCATGCTCTCTGTTTCTTGAAAGAAAGGAAGAAAGAAAGAAAGAAAAATACACCATGTATTAAAATGTTTAGTACACTTAATGCACAAATTGCTTTTTAAAAAATCACTAATGAACAACACAATTACCAATAAAACATGCAGTGATATATGGGTGCCATTCTTACAGCAGGAAGGTGGGACCGTGTGATGCCAGAACCACAGTGCTCAGCTCAGCCCCCACCAGCTGTACCCTGTAGGGAGTCACCTGATCCCCACGAACCACAGTGTCCACATTTGTGAAAGGGCGTAACAACCTGTCATTAAAGGAAGGGAAAGAATGTCTGTAGAGCAGATGGCACAGTGCGTGGAAATCGCTCGAGCTTGATTGCTGCCGTGGCTGCAAAAGTCAAGGAAAGCCTCTGGGTGCTTGAAATCTAGATAAGGCCATTTTTAAGTCCAGGGATAACCAAAGCCTCCAAAATTTCTGGGATTTCCTTGGGGAATTATGTACTCAGGTCATGTCTGACCCAGCTCCCTGCTCCTTCTGAGTTAGCTCAGGTTCTGGGAGTCCAGAGGAGTAGAGTTTGTTTCCACTTTTCGACACGTTACGCATGCAGCATTCCTGTGGCATGGACGCCTCTGTCGGGGGGGTCTCCCGGATGACCCCACACCTGGTGAGCTTCACCCTGGCCTCACACCAACATGACATCTCCGTCCCTGCTCGGAACCAAATACAAATGCATCTCCTTTTCTTAGGCTGCGCATTTTAACTCCTGTTCTGATCTGGCTCCGGTCAGACCACGGGTGTCTTCTGCGCCCGGAGGACCGTGTGGCTCTTTTGTCAAGGTGGGCACCCTTACTGCCATCGTTCTGTGAATATAGTGACCAGTAGAGGTGTGAGAAAGTGTGGAAATCACTAGATTTCTGTTCTGTGAGAGAGAGCGTACTATCACTAGATTTCCAAAACTAAAAATTAAAACAATAGTATGTTCTTCCTATTCCAGCCAAATTGGCAAAAATAGAAGAGAATGCCAGTGCCCTTGGCCAGCAGGGGAGGGAAACGGGCACCGTCCTGTGTGTCCAAGATGAGGTTTTAGAAGACCAGTCTAAAAATATTTAAAATATGTGCAACACTTCCAGAAAAGTTTTGTAAGGAAATAAACTTGAGAAGCAAGCAAATATGAGTGTTCAAGGATGATCTTTACAGCAGTGTTTCTAAATCGAAAAACCAAACAAAACACCTGTAAACAAAATAACTCTCAATCAGTAGAATAGCTACATAATACATCATGATAAACCCACACAGGAGAACGCTGTGGACATAAAGGTCATTACACAAGTGCACATAGGTCGATGAGCGCTCTGTGGTTGGAAATATGGGATGGCTCTGTCGTTCACCTGAAACAACGCAACACCATATGTGAACCACACTGGAACTAAAATAGTAGTAGTAGTAGTAGTAGTAGTAGTAGTAGTAATATAAAAACCATAATACAGGCTGGCTTGGGAAAATGTGGATAATATCCTACTATTGAGTGAAAATTAAAGTTTACAAAAGAGTAAACACAACTTATTTTTGAAAACTATAATGCATACAAATTGACAAAACCTGGGAGAACGCACACCAAAATGTTAACAATTATTCCTGGTGATGAGATATGGATGATAACTCTTAATTTTTTGTTCTCTTCATTTTCTACAATGAGTGTAAATTGATTTTATAAGAAGAAAAAGTATTTTTCCTTAAAAATATAAAGGCATGCTGCGGCATTGTGCATGAATCATAACATATTGCATCAGTGTTCCTGACAGGAGCACAAATATCAACAAAATCTGAGTCTTCACTGTAATGTCAGAATTTTCTTCTCTTTTGTCCAAAGGAATAAAAGAAAATACCATTTTTGAGGAGAGTCCCACATGACACTGACTTGCAGCTTCTCTTCATATTTGAGTTTATGTTCAGAATATTGTGTTTCTGCCGTGACCCTGGGGGTCTAATTGTTCTAATCGGAATGAGCTTGTGCCATCGCCTACAACACACAGAGAGGGGTGTTTGCAGGAAGCACCTTCCACCCAGCTCTGCTCACTCCTGAGGGCTTCTGCATGGGGTCCACTCGTTGTCTCCCAGTGACCATTTCTGGAGCGTTGTCACGTCCAGGATGATGCCACCTGTAGCGTGGGCTGATAGGGATCCTGTCGCTTGAGGACTTTGGACCCTGGAGAAGAAGGTGAAGAATCGCACATTGCATAATCGGAATTCATAGACAAGTGGAGGCAGAAAAAAAGGGTAAGTCTGTCAGGATCTGAGACCGGGAAGACAGGGTGTCTTGAGAAATCCCCAGAGGCTTGAGGCTAAGCAGGCAGCTGTGGGGACAGACTCCAGGGCTCAAGATAGAGGAGCAGCCACGGTGGACACGTGCTGGCTTCTCCTCACACCACTGTCCATCCCGTGTCCATCCCACTGTGTGCAGAGACTCAGCCCCCCACCCAGGGGAGGCCACCATGAGCCGGCGACATTGGCCTGAAGCCAGCCGGAGTCCCACCACAAGACTGTGGTGCACACACACTCTCTCTCTCTCTTTCTTTTTTTTTAGAAATGATCTTCCCTCTGTGCCAAGAAAACTAGAGTGTATGGTTCTGGAAATAATCATCACCTCCACTTTTAAGTCTGGCCTTTGTCAAGCCTGTTACAGATTGCTTTCATGAGAATATCAGAGCTTTTGTATTTGATGAAAAAGGGTTAAAAGAGTCACTTTTAAATGGAAGATTTTCAGCTTGCATAATATTTAGAAGTAGAGTTTTCCCTTACATTGTGGATGGAATTTGTAAAGATTATGGAAGTATTTTAGGGTTAGAGAATATTCTTCATTCTTCTAAAAGTGGGAGCATTCCGAATCAGTCCTCAGTTGGCTTCGATGTCTGTGGCTCTGGGTGTCCACGAGAGGCAGACAAGCCACCACCGGCCAAGGCGTGAACCTCGGAGGCTGGACATGAAGGTTGCAAGCAAAGTGTACACTCCATCCTTCAACATAATTGACCTGCCAGAGCCAAATACTGATCGTGAAGGTCGGCTTTTGCCCCGAATCCCGCCGACCTGAAAGGTTACTCGGGCCTACTTCTGACACAGCAGGTGCTGACCAGCGACAGACACATGCCGTAAACACATTTAATCGGGGATCCGCCTCAGAAGGCTTGCAAGTAACAGTCCCTGCTCTCCTTTCCGCATCCTCAAGGTTTCTCTTGATTTATGTTAAATTTTGCAAAATACTCAGATCTGTAAAAACTGAGGTTTTATTAAATATTTGGTGAAATGTGGATTTCTTGCAAGATTACTTGAAAGGTTACCCAGATGAAACATTACCGGATGAAAGGTTCAACTCTTTTGTGGGCTATTTTTGTTTTGTTTCCCTCTTGGGTATTTAACATGTTTAGGGCACCGAGTCTGTCTTCTGCTCGCAGAGGACTCCTGCGGGAAGTTCCTCACTAGCTGGCCAGATAGACTGGGCAGGGAGAACCTTGGGGATAGTGCATGTTTATGAGAGCCAATGTCTCCAGCGGGGGTGTCTGTGGAAGGGGCTGTCGGCTGCACAGACAGGGGAAGGCCTGGCCGCGTGGGCTCCGTGGCCAGTAGAGGTGACCCTTGGCATCCTGCGATCTCAGGGCTGGACGTCGCCCTCCGTCAGCTCCCACCGGCCGTCAGCATTGCATGTGGAGGAGAAGCTTCACTCACCCTGTTTTAGGATTTTGAATTTTGTTGTAATGCAGCCTTTTGTCTCCATTTGGCTTTGAAATGGTGCAGAGGCCCCAGGTGAAAAAGTAGGAGGTTGAGGACAAACTAACTTGGAGCCACCAAGGTGCAGGAAGGCCTCAGGCCGCACCAGACCCGCACTGGCTGAGTGACTGATGGGGACGTGACCAGCTCCTGGCAGGACGGGCTGGGTGTCCCCATGGTGAGACACATCCTCCCTGCACACCCCTACCGGAGGGCATAGAGCCACCCGGAGCTCGGCTACTCAACAGTTCCCACCTGGTGAGGGACACGTGTCCACCAGCCATGTTAGTATCTAGGGAGTGAGATCACTGGACTCAGAAAGAATCTGCCTACAACAGGCCTCACACTCACACGGCACCTTCAGAAGGCTGCTGACTGTCTGACACTTTCTCCTTTAAAACCTCTGTTCTACTGAAAGGTCAAGGCTCTGGCTCTCTGGGAGGAATATTGGATATGAGCTCCATGCTCTAACATGTTAGCGTTTGCTGCCTCGCAAGTATATAAAGAAACCATGACTCTGTCCTACTTACTGAAAATCTATTTCATTGTTTCCAAGCCCAGTGGCCCAACTTGCACAGTTGGGCATGTGGCCTGCACAGAGTCTACTCTTTACTGGGTTCAAGGCTGTGCTGATGGAAATGACCTCATGCCCCACAGCCAGTGATTTATCCCTGCCTAAAGCAAAAATTAGGATTGCCGAGGGGCGCCTGGGTGGCTCAGTCAGTTAAGCGTCCGACTTCAGCTCAGGTCATGATCTCACAGTTTGTGGGTTCGAGCCCCACATCGGGCTCTGTGCCGACATCTCAGAGCCTGAAGCCTGCTTCGGATTCTGTGTCTCCCGCTCTCTCTGTCCCTCCCCTACTCATGCTCTGGGTCTCTCTCTCTCTCAAAAATAAATCAAACATTAAATAAAATTTAAAAAGAAATTAGAATTGCCGAAATCAAGCTACTAATGATTCCAAATGAGGAGTTTATGTCTTCCTCTCCCTTGAGGTGGGGACAACCTCACGCCTGCTAAGTGCTGGAGCCCCTGTGCCTCAGATCCCTGAGGGATGTGGGGGCCTCTCATGCTGGGGAAGTTTGAGCATCAGCAATCTGGAGGAAGCCAAAGGTGGGGCCAGTTCTAAGTAACTGCTGAGAGCAGTCAGCCTCTCTTTCTACACTTTCTAATCTGTGTGTTTTCTTTGAAAGACGCCGAGAACGACACAGCTGCTTCCTCTTAGGGCGTTTATGTCCATGGAAATGAGGGGGCTTTCAAAGTTTAATTATGGAATGAGCTGCAGACACGTCTAAATAAGGGGAAATGAGTCTTCTAAAAAAGACCTTCGTCAAAAGCTTCTACAAATGCAAAAATCATGTTCTTCAGACATAGGAAGGCTTGGATCTGAGTCAGACAGGCAGCCTGGGTGGTGCAATTGGGACCCCCCAAGGACACAGTTGGGACCCCCGAGGGTGCAGTTGGGACCTGCCAGGGTATAGTTGGGACCCCCCAGAGTATAGTTGGGACCCCCTGAGGGCACAGTTGGGACCCCCCCAGGGTGCAGCTGGGACCCCCCCCCAGGATGCAGTGGGACCTCCGCAGGGTATAGTTGGTACCCCAAAGGGTATAGTTGGGACCCCCTGAGGGCACAGTTGGGACCCCCCCACCAGGGTGCAGTTGTGACCCCTGGTGGGGGGTCTTAAATACTGGACTCCGAAGAAAACCCAAAATTTTCAAAGACTAGCAAAGAAAAAAAATTCAGAGAAAACAAACATCTGATTTAAAAATTCTCTAATGGACAGTGAATGAGCAAAAGATAGGAATTAATAAAGATTAAAGAAGAAACTGATAAATCAGGACACAAAGAGCAGACCAGTAAATTAGATATATGCCTTTTTAGAAAATTAACAAAAATAGGCAGATCTACAAGTTAACTAAATCAAAAAAGGAGAAAAAATAAATTAGAAATGACAAGAGAAAAATAATCATAAATCAGAAGAAAAGTTTCAAATCCCAAGGTAACACATTGTACTTTATGCGTATAAAATGTAAAAACTGAAAGAAATTTTAAAATTCATTTTACGAGGTTTTACAAAACTGACCACAGAGTCAGAAAGCTTAAACCAATGGCCTTAAATAAAGTTAATGAAGACCTATCCTAGAGAAAGCAAAAAGCCCAAAATTTTATTAATTTGATTATCTTTTTTAAAATGTTTATTTATTTATTTATTTTGAGAAAGAGACAGCATGAGCAGGGGAGGGAGGCATGAGGCAGAGAAAGAGGGAGAAACAGAATCCCAATCAGGCTCCACACTGTCAGCACAGAGCCCGACACAGGGCTCAAACTCAAGAACTGTGAGATCATGGCCTGAGCCAAAATCAAGAGTCAGACACTCAACCAACTAAGCCGCCCTGGCGCCCCCATAAATTTGATGATCTTAATGCTACTTAAATTATATGGGAGCACAGGGGGAAAGGAAATCTTCCAAATTATCTTTTTTTAAATTTTTTAAATTTATTTTGAGAGAGAGGGGGGTGGGGAGCAAGCAGGGGAGGGGCAGAGAGAGAGAGATAGAGAGAGAGAATCCCAAGCAAGCCTGCACTGTCAGCACAGAGCCCGATGCAGGACTTGAACTCACGAACCATGAGATCATGACCTGAGCTGAGATCAAGAGTCGGATGCTTAACTGAGCTACCCAGGCGCGCCCCCCCCCCAAATTATCTTTATTAGGAGTAGAGCACTAATTCCAGAGACAATGAATGAACACATATAACTGCAAATAACTTTCATTTAGTGATAATGATGCAAAAAAATTAAATATTTTCAAAAAAGTCCAACAACACATTAAAAATGTGATACTTCTTTTACATAGTTAACACTGAATAGAACAGTCCTCACATTATAGCCCACGGCCCGACATCCCTGAGACACTTTCAGGGGATCCTTGAGGACAACACTGTTTGCAAATAATACTTAATCATTGCCCAGGGTTGATATTTGCAGAGGGGGTAAAACTAAAGCAAAAGCAAAGCCAACCACACAGAAAGGCGAGGGGCTTTGCTGGGGCCTCAATACCAACGGGCAGCACTTGGGTGGGCTCCTCACCAATGCGGTGAGCACAACTGGTTACGTATCAGAGAGCTTGAGTGCATCTTGAGTGCGTGTTCTGTGTAAATATACACCGAAGATGCCCCTTGTGCTCCGGGATGGTGGCTCACTCCCCTCCGCCCAGACACAGCACAACAAAGCCGACACGTGGACAAGACTGTGGCCCAAAGCCCAGTGTTCATCAGTAACTTCTTTGCCATCATTGTTGCTTTGCATAAACTTGTGTGATTTTACTTGGCTGCTGCTGGGTCAGCACGAGGCAGCACCACATTGTACGACTGAGTAACCAATATCCGTGAGAGGAGGGTGTGTTTACATAGCCAAATGGCACAGTTTAATTTTAATTTAATTTAAATGTTTTGTGATTTACACTTCCCTCTACTTCCTAGGGTCACAGTTTTCACAGGAGAAGGGTTCTGTTTTTGTTTGATTTTGGTGGCATACAGTCCTTGAAGGACACCAGGTTACAACCGTAAACATTGTAATACGTTGGGATTACGTTGGTCCATTAGGGGTACTTCTGCTCCAGCTAAGCACCGCAGGAGGCTTTAGTGACGAGGACAACCGAGCTGTGGATGAAGTCAGACATTGGGAACCCAAAGGCTCCACAGGCTCCCAGGACGGTCTCAGCAGGTGGCTTCTCGGAGAAAAGGCAGTCCCGCTGGCCGGCAGGAAGGCAGAAAGAGCCGTCTCCTACAGCCATGCCTCCAGCAAAAGCTCCTCTCACCTGGCAATTAGAGCAAAACAATAAAATCATGAACAGTTAACATGCTTAGGGGAACACAGAATTTCAGAAAAAGTGTGCCAACAGGGAAATATTCCAGGTGTCCCCGCGCCTTGCCACAGCGCTTCATGCTGCCCACATCGTGCGCAGCATGTGAGAGGGAAGAGTAAGTCCAGCTGATAAACGGGGATGTTCTCAGTTGGAGGACGTTCACCCACAGTACCCCAGGAGTTGGTTTTAGGGAGTCCGAATGGTCTTAATCTAGTTATTAATGATCTGGAAAGGTGGTCCTGAGCCCACTGATCACATTTCAGCCAGGTTGACCCACAGCGGGGTCTGACCACAGCAAGGGCAGCACGGATATAAATGGTTCAGGAAAAATACAAGCAACTAATTATTCAACTGTGAAATTACAAAGAACTTGCTAAAAAAAGAAAATAGAAACTCATTCTTAAACAAATAGCTCTATTTAACTTAAAAATGAATTACTAATTTATCTTTAAAACCTTGATCATGATCAAAGATTTAAGCATTCATATTTACAAGAGGAAACAAAAAGTTAGCTCAATTAGTTTTCCATCATGACCCAGAGAAAACTAAAAACTGTAGCTGATTATCTTTTCTAAACATCAGTGGTGTTGAGGCTGGACTGGCCCCCTGGAGACGTTCCTAGCATCTGGGTCAGAACAGTAGAAGGCTCCTAGTTCCTGCTGAGGCAGAGTGTCCTGCTGGCCAGTCCCCAGGGACAGAGCAGGACGCCGGAGGTGGGCTTTCCCACAGGCGCTACTGAGATTGACCATGGCTGTCTGCACTGATCAACTTTGGGGTCCCAGCCTCATGATGAGTAGGGTCCTATTTTGCTTTCAGTGCTTCTTAATTTGCGTGGTAAATTGTATCTTCATCTTAGATGCAGCTGCTGAGGTCAGACCATGGCCCCAGATCAGCTCCCAGCTCTTCTGCCTACCCCATGGCAAGCCAGTCGTTTCTCCACCTGTGTCTTTTCCACCTCTGCGAAGAAGACATAACAGTGCCAGCCTGCAGGTCCCTGTGGGGATTATCAAGCCTAAAACCCTGCCAGGAGCAGATGAGCCACACCTCCTCATCAATGTCTGTCCAGATTCCTCACCTCCCCCCACCCCCAACACTGCTCCTCCCTGCAGATCTGCTGGAGAATGCCTGGCCCACTAGATCTGAGCCTGTGCATCTGTGCTGTGCCCAGAGCACCGTCTGCTTCAACATGGAAACAACAGGCGTGGCTGGTACCAGGCTAATCATGTCTGCCCCTCAGGGGGCACGACGCGTCAACAGAGAGCCTCTCTCTTCCCCAGGGGAACTTGTTTGGTGACAGCAATGCGCAGCGGAGAAAGGCTTTCCCTGGGAGGTCGGGGATGCTGGCAAGGCATGGAAAAGAGCGGTGTGAGATGATGGGTTTACGATGATAACACTCCACCTCTTTCCTTTCCAGCAAATAAAATAAGGTAACAATTATTCTGTCACTGATAACCGAAAAAGTCTTGATTCTTATACCTTATGGAACTGCTTTTTTCCAAGTTAGCAGAATAACTCTTGCAGGATAATACAGTCTCCTAAGAATTGGTCATTAGGTAGTATGGAGGTATTTGGGGAAGTTACTAGAAGCATTAGAAGTTTTCTGGCCACTCGTTAAGGATGGGGGCAAGAATGTCGTAACAGCTAAGCAGAAAAGAGAGAAAAAGACTGTTCACAGAGTGAGGCAAGACTCAGTCTTTCCCATCTCCCCCGGCCATGAGGCTGGCCAGGAGGAACCCGCCGCGAACGAGGTCAGGAGCATGGTGAGGCGAAGCCTCCTTGGGCAGCCAGACTCCCTCCCGAGTAGCCAACGGCATCCCACGGACAGGGCCGCAGCTCCCCTGAAATCCACGGGCCCATTTCCCTGTGTCGCTACTGCCCCTTGCTCATACTTCCGTGAAAACAACGGCTGTGTCTTATTGCAAAATATTATCAACTTAATGCAAACACAACACTGTGTATCCCCAGCACACAGCAGACGCACCACTGTGTATTTCTGGTGTTTTCTCAAACCCTTCCGTACACAGAGATTCATACTCCCATGGTGCAAACCAGATGCCAGGAAGTCAACCCCACACCACGAAGAGAGGACACACATGGTGACACATGAAGAGACGAAGCACATTTTTTAAGCTGGAAGTTGTATTTGCGGTCACAGTTATGCAGGACTATAGAACCATTCCATCATCCCATCATTGCAAAAGGAAGGGCAGACGTCAGCACAAACAAAACCATCAACACTGCTCATGCGGATCTTGTCGGGAAATGGCTGTTAGCAGGCCGTCTACACAAGTCTGCAGGCTTGTCAGGGTGTGGTCTTCAAGGAATTGTTCAGTCTTCGCGGCACAGAGGGCGATGTGCTGCCCTTCCACGAAGAAGTGGGGGATGCCTGGGGGTTCCGTGGGTTGGGCGTCTGGCTCTTGATTTTGGCTCAGGTCATGATCTCATGGTTCATGGGATCAAGCCCCGAGTCAGGCTCTGTGCTAACCGTGCAGAGCCTGCTTGGGATTCTCTCTCTCCCTCTCTCTCTGCCCCTCCCCTGCTGGCATACACTCTCTCTTTCCCTCTGTCTCTGTAACTCCCCTGCTCCTGCTCTCTCTCTCTCTCTCTCTCTCTCTCTCAAAATAAATAAATAAATAAATAAATAAATAAGAAGTTTGCATCTCATCGGCTCCCAGCAGCCACATCTGACTCATGGGTCACCCTTTGGGGCCTTTGTGGTGACCATGTGATGAGCTGCTAGGGGCTTTGAGGCATGTCTGCACTTGAGGCTGACATGAAATTCAAATCTTGATTTACCCCTGTTGCTCCCTTCTGAGGCTGGTCTTTATTCGAGCTGGGAGCCACATTTACAAAAGGTCATTATCTAGTCCTGACCCTGCTGTCGCTTATTTTCAATGTTTCAGACAAACACAAATGAGAAGTAAGAGGGAGCAGAAATTATGGTTCTTTAACCATGATATTTAATAACGTAAGTCTTGGGTTGTATCTGATTCATTTATACGGAAATGAGTCAACTCATCTTTAAGGTCAGATGATGTTAACTCAATAGACAAGTACTGTTAAATACAGACAGGAATATTTCTGATAACATAATGTATTTTCAAATTTGTGCTAAGTCATAATTTAAAGTTAGAGATCACAGTGTCTGCTGCTAATATCAAATGTTCGGATGTTGGAAGTAGGACCTCCCTTAGACATGACAAAAGTATGTGTGACGTACCAACATCATGGGATAGCATCGCCATCACGTGGGGTGGGCATGACCATCCCTCTATGCACAAGGAGACCGAGGCTAGACATCTCATGGAACTGCTCCGACCTCGCAGCCTTGAACCCACGCGTGTTCCCGTGTTTCCACTCCCACCCAGGAATTGGCTGGCTCCCGGGAACCCGGGCTGGTGCACAACATGCCTCCCGCCAGCCACCCCTGTGGGCTCTCGCTGGAGGCTTTGTTGGTAAATGTTTCATTTCTCTTCCCAGGAAAGCCTTGGTCTCCGGGGACCCTAAGTGACGAGTCATTCTCACTGTCCAGGGCCCACAGTGGCAAGTGGTGCTGTCCTCAGCCAAGTGCCATGCTGCAGGCTGGCCGTGGGCTGGGTCCTCACCTGGACACAGTGTGGATTCAGTGCCCACAAGACAAGGCAACAAGGGGAGGACGGGGGCCAGTGGCCGAGGAGAAAGCTGCTGTCTGCGTGCAATGGCAGCTTCTAGCAGTTTCTTTGGCCAAGAGAACTCTGACATCGGTTGAGTCAGGTGAGGCTGTAAACAACAGGAACCCTCAGTCGTGGGCGAAGGCTAACTTCCACAGACGACACAGGTACCAGATCACAACCTGTCGCGCTTCTGGCCTGCAGGGTCACCAGGTGGGAGCCGCTCCCACTTTCCCTTCAAAAAGGGCAGGCTCTGGGGGCGTGAGGGCCTCGCCTCCCACAGACCGAGGCCAGCGCACTGTTTACGACACACCAGCGCTCTGTCACCTCCTCACCTGCAGCTGGGTGGATGGGTCGGCACTGAGGACATGCTGCCTCTGAGTCCTCAGAAAGGTGTGCAGGCTTCTGGCATTTTCTCCGGCCGGGCTGTAGCAGCAGGGCAGCTCGTGCTGTGATTTGCTGCGGCAGAGTTACAAGTATCTACGGTCTTCCTGCTGGCCTGGGGGAGCAGCACGACTCCTGAGGTTCAGACAGCAAACCCACCACCAGTCTGCAGTAGTTGGCCTTATTGCTTTACTTTTTTTCATTTCATTTGTGGTCTTTACATATTATCATCACAAATCCCAAATAACACAGGAAATAGGATTGTGTTTGTACAAAAGCACAGAGAACACTGGAAATTAAGTTTTCCCAGCACACTAGAGTATTAATTAAATTTAGTTATTTACCAGCTAAATGCTGAAGGTCTCTTGGTGATTAGAAAGACTAACGGGCTGTCAGAGGACCCCGGTCACTGTGTATCAGTAACGCGATTATAGCTTCAAGTCCCAAACGTGTCTCCTCTGAAATGACGCAGGAGGAGCCGCCCCTCACCCCTCTGCCTTGACCAGGGGAGGTTCCCGAGGTGGCGTGGGCAGCCGGCCACCGCCAGGCCACCAGCCCACGTGTGCTCAGTGGGACCAGGAGTCACCTCGCACAGCGTGTGTCCACATTCTGTTCTCACGTCCCCACCTCCCAGACTCTCCTTCCAGAAATTTTTTGCTTCACATTTTGTGAAGATTTTATTTTTAAGTAATCTCTGCACCCAACTCGAGGCCTGAACTCACAACCTCGAGATCAAGGGTCACAAGCCCCACAGCTGAGCCAGCCCAGTGCCCATCTCATTGTGACACTGGAGTGCACCAGACCTTCCTGCCTGACTTCTCACATCCTGATGTCTGTCATCGTCCCTCTGCCCTCCTGGCTCTGCGGCCACTCAAGACAGAGCCACCACGGAGCCCATGAGAAGTGCTGTGGCTCCCACTGGCCTCCCGGGTCCAAGTGCATCCCCTGCCCTCCCCCGGGCGCTCACAAAATCACCAAACACATGGTTTAAGTCCTGCCGCTCCCGGGTCTAAATGGGTCCATATGTTCTGTTCCCCACATTCCTCGTGGAGGAAGATGGAGGGTTTCCTTTTCTCACCTAACCTCGAAGGTCCCATGCATCTGACCGTGTCGGCGTCCTCCCCACTCCCCCACCCCTGGAGCCACCCCACCACCCACTGTGTGCGGCCACACCAGGGCCCTCCTCCTGGGCACAGTGGTCTCTGCCCCATCACTCCTGCCCAGGACGTCCCGATGGAGGGGGCTCCCCCCACCCTGCCATCCCCAGGCAGGTGTCAGCTCCTCCGAAGGGACTGTCTTGATGGTCACACCCGTGAGAGGCCTTCAAGTGTTTCTCAGGCTCAATCACCATTTAATGTTGCTCTTGTCACGCCAGCGGTGCCCTCGTCACACACGTGCTCATTTATTGGCGTGCACGTGGCAGTGCAGCTTAGTTTAGGAAAAAGGACGATGAATGTCTTGTTCACCTCTGATTTCTTAGTGTGCAAATAGGGCATCTATTTGTTTCATGAAAATTACCCGAGCGGAGGCCAGATGTGCAGGTGAGACTCCTGCCGGCGACCTGTGCTGAAGCAGGGCTGGGAGAGGAGACATGTAGAAAGCGCTTTATTTTTCTTCATAGCTTTTTAGCACCTGACAGGTTAGTTACTTATTTTCATCATTTACTATGTTATTTGTTCATACTTTCCATCCCCCCTTCCCCACCAGAAGTGAGGACTTTCCTGGTTTGGGTCAAAATATTTGCTAATTCTTAGAAAATACTGAACATTTGTCAAATGAACAATAAGTAAGTTCTACCCTCTTCTATACTTACTTTTCTTCAAATGGAAACAGGGTCTTGCTAGGATTAAGGTTTTTAATTCCAGTTGACTAATTGCTGGAGTTAGAACAGAAGTTTCCAACAAGTCTGCATCCTATTAAGGGTCCCGCCCAGCTGTATGAGGTGGCCTCCTGCTCCTGCAATAAGTGGGGGAACCACGGCTAGGGCCACCAGCCACCAACTGCGAGCTCACGGGGGGCGGGAACTGGTGTGAGCACATATATGACAGACAATAATATAGTTATGTATCATGTATGCTATATTATATAATTCCCTTTTCATTCTTAGAAGGAATATATCATATATTTCTTTACTATCTATTTTAATTTAATATTGCACATTAAATATATGATATATACATAATTTTATATATCACATATTTTGTATATATGTGTCTTATGTTCCTTGCTAATACTTGCCAATGTATGACCTGCCTTCGTGGTCAGCCCACGTGGGTCCTTGTGGGAAAACTGAGCAAGCTGTGTGAATTTCGGTAACATGGAGAGAGAAGAGGCCATCGGTGGACGTCAGCTTCTCCAGGAGAGGGCTCTAAGACCAGGTGCTACATGAGGTTTACAGGGCAAGCTCCCTGGAGCAACCCTGATGAGTATTTTGGAGCCAGGAGGAGGCTTTGGAGTGGTCCCCGTGGAGGCCAGGAGTCAGGCCTGTGTCCCCATCTGCCATCACCACCGGGGCTCCCGAGTCCGCCGCACGGCAGCGCCCGCAGTCACCGCGTCTGTGTGCACCTGCTTCTGAGTGCACGTTCATGTGAGCTACTTTGAAGATCAATCTGCCTGAATTTGATTATTTCACACAAAAAAGACAGTCATTTCACAGATTCAATCCTAGTAAACTTAACTCCAGTATTCTTCAACATGAATTAACTAATCCTGATTAAGGGTAGAGGGGAAGATTAGTATCTATGGTTGTGGGCATTTCTTCATAGGTATCGAGGACACTTTGGTGTGCTGGAGCGCGGTACCTCTCGATGCTGATTTTACATTGATGTAAATCACCTTACTCAGCACAGCATTTAGTGTAATTCTCAAGCAAATTTTAAGTGACGTGATTAGATATAAGCATAGAAAGCAGGCGTGCTTTTTTACAGATGTAACTAATGCAGACTGTTTGCTTCCTTGAACCAATTTTTGTTTGTATGGCCTGAAGCAAAGGACTTCAATAAAATATTAAAGGAGAAACAGAATTTCAACATTGTCCAGCCAAAATTCTAATTTTGTAGGTAAGGAAACTGAGGCTTCCACAGAAAAGTGACTTCCCAGGAAGAGTCCCACAGAACTTCTTAGATGTTAAGCAGCATATGCAGGCTTCCAATAGAATACGATTGAAACTGTCTCCAAAAATCTCATAATTGTGAGGATTTGAAATCATATACGTGAAAGCATTTCATAACTCCAAAATTGCTCTGCGTTGGCTGCGGTGCATGGGGGGTCATGGTCTTCCCACTCTGTGAGGGAGGGCAGGCATTGTACTTCTCAGAAGTCTTTCTTCTTCTGATCTTGCTGTGATAAAGAATGTAATTTTTTTGGCTTTCAGCCTGAAATGAGGGGAGAGAACAGTCCGGCAGGCAATTGTCTTGTCTCTGACGCCTGTCACCACTTTGTCAGATCAGGAACCTTCTGACTCCAACCGGGAAGCTGAATTAGCCAGCGGGTATTGGGAAATTAGAGAAGGAACAGTCACTGTAAGGCACACATTCCCAGTAGGGTTTCCCTTTGTGATATCTCATGTTTTAAAATTCACCCATTTGTGTTAATTATGCTTTACTGACCCTCTGATAGAAAGTGTTTGCACTGTGTTCAGAAGCAGAATACTAAAGACTATTAAATGAAGCAAATGTTTTTGTCTTTTCTAGATAAGTGTGGAGTGTGGAAACGCTATGGTCACAATTGGGTAGTTCACTAGATAACAGAGGTTTTATTCGTAAGTCTTAAATTCCTGATTGAGAGAATCCTGTGACATCTAACGCTTCCTGTGAAAGTTGGGAGCATTTAGAAGGTAACCTCCATCAGCACCAAGTAACTGAAGCTGTGGAGAGACCACACGTGACCCCAGTTTTGTCCCATCGTGAGCCCTGAACCTGGATAGCGGTGTGATGTGCCCCTGCTCAAGTCATAGTCGTTTGTAAGGTTGTCTCACTTGCTCCCAACAGAGGCTCAGTGAGACCTGGGGTTGCTCTGGTTAACGACGGCCTGCGCGCCTTCTTCCTAAAGAGTCATCGAGCAGGAAATGATATGTGGCATAAACAACAAGGAGGCAGGTCAAACAGGGGCGCCTGGGGGTTCTCTTGGTTAAGGGTCTGACTCTTGGTTTCGGCTCAGGTCATGATCTCACCGTTTGTGGGTTCGAGCCCCACATCGGGCTCTGCACTGTGGTCGTGGAGCCTGCTTGAGATTTTCTCTCTCTCACCTTCTTCTCTGCCCCTCTCCCACTCTCTCTCTCTCTCAAAATAAATAAACTTAAAAAAAAATTTTTAAATAACACATGTCAAACGTCCAAAACAGATACTGAATTACAAAAGACAAGAGGAGAACAAATAAAAGAGACAGATGATTCTTGAACGCTCACCATCTAATCTGTTACCAGCACCTTCACCATGGGGCATTGAAAAGTAAGTAAATAAAAACTTCCTGAAGCCCTTTATGCACAAGGCTCTGTGCAGTGACATTCATGAGCCCGGACTGTTGTCAGTGCACATCTGCAGAATGACCTCGCTGTCCAACTGACAACTTGTGAAATGAGTCTCTGTGTATTTCTTTACAGTGGTGAAGACCAGAGCTACGGGTTCTATTAACTCTGACACTCACACTGGATCATTGAACCATACGGTGTGCTTTGAATACTGGTTGAATGAATTTCATTATTAATCATGTTAATATTAATCCTAGATTACTTTTGACAATCCTGTGAATTATAGGGATTTCCTAAAAAATTCATGAACAAACTGAAAATATCTATAATATATAAAGATATTCTGCAAATCAATAAGAAAGAGACATAATGGAAAAAAGACAAAGTGTGATCTGATAATTCTCAGGGAAGGAAATACGAATTATCAAACTAATGGTCAGCAAATGGCAGTGGGTTTGGGAGCCTGGGGTGCTCATCACCACAGGGTCAGAGGGGGGAGAGATGCTTTGTCTGAGAGCTCTGGGTTCTTGTGCCTGCGAACTTGCGTCTATGTTGACCGCTGTGGGTGATTCTAACGTGTGGACAGGACTGGGATAGGCCAACGTACACTCGATACAGCTGAACATCAATGACTTTGGAAATGTCAATCAACTAGGTAAACCTAAACATAATTGGCCATAATTCACTTAAATTGAAAAAATCTGACCATAGGGGCACCTGGGTGGCTCAGTTGGTTAAGTGTTCCACTTCAGCTCAGATCATGATATTATGGTCCATAAGTTCGAGCCCCACGTCGGGCTGCATGCTGACAGCTCAGAGTCTGGAGCCTGCTTCAGATCCTATGTCCCCCTTCTCTCTCTGTCCCTGCTCTCTGTATCTCTTTCTCTCTGTCTCTCTCTCTCTCTCTCTCTCTCTGTCTCTCTCTTAAAAATAAATAAACATTTAAAAAATCTGACTATATAAGTGGTCAATACAGAAAATTTTAAAATAATGAACGTTCTCCATCATGGTTCTAGAATCAGAATGTTATGTCGATGAGTTCTTCCAAGATTTCAAGAGTTAACAGAATCTGTTCTTGGGTGAAGAATTATCCACTGCCTTGTAATGACTGACAAAAGCTTGTCAAAGACACCCCACAGAAGGACTCCAAGGTCCAATCTCACCGTTTGACGTGCATGCAAGAGTCCTGAACAGTGAACGATTTTCTATGTCTAAGGTTTATTTCCTGAATGAGGGGGTTAATATTAGGGAACTGGGCATCATGCTCTATCATGTAATTCATGCAAGTGAGGGGATGCATTTGATTGAGTCCAAATAAAATCAAGTTTATACCCATTCCTAATAAAAAGCTGTCTTAAACAAACTGAAGGAATCATTTAATGGGCAATCCCTTTAATAAATATAACTATGACAGTGATTCCTACACTTTTATCTTATTTGAAGATAAATAGTTATCTCTATCTTTAAACATGGATTCTGGGGGCTCCTGGGTGTCTCAGTAGGTTAAGTGCTGACTTCAGTTCAGGTTATGATCTCTCAGTTCATGGGTTTGAGCCCTACATCGGGCTCTGTGCTGACAGCTCGGAGCCTGGAGCCTGCTTCGGATTCTGTGTCTCCCTCTCTCTCTACCTCTCTCTGCCTCTCTCTCTCTCTCTCTCTTAACAAATGAATAAACATTAAAAAAATAAAAATAAAATAAAGCACGATTCTGGAACTTCTGATCAATCTAATTAAACGTGAAATAGGTCTTTTTTTATAGAACTCTTTCAAAATTATTTCTATGCAGCAGATATTCAACAAATATGCTAAATAAATGAACAATTGAAAAGATGAAAAAGTCTACCATTTTAAATGAAGTTAACTGTGTCCAACAAGTGATCCACCCTGTGACAACGGGCAGAGTGTGGTGGGCAGGGACTCAGTGGGGGTGTCAGCACTGCTGCTCCTCCTGAGACGGTGACATGACTGCCCAGCAGGCTTGTTGGGACACCACAGGGACACCCGTCTAGACTGTCCAGTGGCAGAGCCTGGAGTCCCTGAAGTCAGAGAAGCCGGGACTTTGACGAGTTCCCGCCAGGCTGCAGTCGCACAGCCACACAGCTCTGGACCGCCACTCACCTCCGGGGTCCCTGAGGGCTTGACCCTGAAGCTGCGGGGGGTTGGGGACAACGGAAGTGGAGAAGGAGCCTCATCACAGCCGCCCTTCAGGAGCAGGCCTTGCCGGACGGCGCGCACCTGCACGCGGTCACCCACGCTTCTCTCTGGGCAGTCGGCTCAGGTCGCGTCACTGGGCTACCCTTGGGGCTGCTGGCTTCTCAGGAATAGAGAATCGGCGACTCGGAGCGACTGTGACATCACAGTGCAGTGATAGGGTGTGTAATTCAAATTAAACAACTTTGAAATGGTAAGATATAAATTTATTATTAAAATTTAACCTATGTACAAATTTTAATATAACTCTAATCTCCCAAGGATACAAAAATGATGCAATTTCAATGCTTTTGGACTTTGCATATTGTGAACATTTCCACATATCAGAAAATATATATCTATAGTCTGCTTTGCTAATTCCTGGAAAATAGAGTACGGTAAGAGTGAACCGTAATTTAGAGTGTGACGGTCCTGAACTTTTAGGAAGAAGTGAAACGTGAAGTTATATACGAAGGGTGTCTTTTAGGGAAATATTGACCCAGTATTTTATGCAGTAAATAAAGTAAAAGATTTTAAAACTTTAATCATTATTAATGCTTCAGTTTGTAGCTAACTTGAAAATTCAAACTATGCCATATAGTGTACCTTCATTTGTCATGATATTTCATATGCATGTTTTTCACATAGATGGTTATCTTAATCACTTTTTTATATAGATACAATCCAATTTCTCTGTTCTCTTTAGCACTGAAATTCCCTAAAAAATGCTTACCTCCTGCTTCTGCTTTTAACACACTTTTATGAACTATTTATGAATTGCAGAATTGGTACAAAGTAATATTGCAATGCCTTTATGCCAGTTGCACTGGGTTCACTTGGTGAAAGGTAGATACCCCTCCTCTATTAAAAAATATTTTCCATAATAGTCAGGAAATAAAACAAATAATAATAATGACTAGAAAAGAAAAGCAGCCAGTGAAAATGTCCTCTCATAGAATTTTGTCTGTGTAACTAAAACACCAAATTAACTTTTTAATTAATAAATAATATGATGTGCAAGAGGAAAGAAATTAATGTACGAAATACTCAGTGGTGAGGAAAGGGTAGGTGCTCAGTACGCGCTGGCCTGTTGCGGCAAAGAGCAGGTCCACCATGGGTCCCACTTTCCCTAATGACCCGGTGACGTCTGCTCACGGTCACACTGCCTGCCCATGCAGCGAGGACTCCCATCTTCCCCAGGGATGAAAAAGCTCATTTCAGCCATTTTAACCTGGACTGTGTGCATGTGTGTGTGTGTGTGTGTGTGTGTGTGTGTGTCTGAAGCGACAGGCATGTGAGTCCATAGGAAACATCTTCAGCGTTAAGATAATGTTGGTCAAGATTTATAGCATCCCATTTCAGAATAAATCCCAGAAATTGCAATGCTGTCCATGTCGCCGGTTCTTAGGATCAATTCAGGATCCTTCCAAGTGTCTCCAGCACTGATATACTTCAGCGAATACATCTTCAACAGAAAATAGGTCGAAAATTCCTAATACAGCCTGTAAAACTGCCTAAGTTTGTCGTCTCCTCATACATGGGAGACAATGGCTGGGGGACATCACCTGACCCAGTGCTTAGTAGTTGCGTCCACTTTCCGGAGGCTCTGTCTGAGGTACGGACCCCTGGCATTTGCCTTCCCCAGACTCTCGCTGCCTCTCCAGGGTTTCACACAAACTCAGAACTGAACTCGGGCTTTTCCTCTGTCTTCACTGCTGCTCTGTCCTCACTGCCTGTTTCAGATCCATGTTTAAATGCAGTTACCTTGTAACTCGGGCTGGAGACACAAACCAGCAGCTAGAGGACGCAGAGCCCCTGGGCCCCGACGTAGCCTGGAAGGGGTGTCTGTACCCAACTCAGCCGCAGCAGGACCGAATGTGCACCTGCAAGTTCTCTGAAAGAAGTGGTTACCATCCTCAATGACTATTAAAGTACAAGTCATACAAATGTGGAATTTGAAGCTATATAATCAGTAAACCAAAGCAATTGTTGAGAACTTAGATCAATTAAATATTTTCACTGGGTACAGTATATTATCCCTTAAATTATCTAGAATTGCAGGCTTTAGTTGGGCGCCTGGCTGGCTCAGTCAGTGGAGCATGTGATTCTTGGCTTTAGAAAAGCAGTGGCTTATAATGACTTGTATTATTGGTTTTTTTTTTTCTTTTTAAAGATTTATTTTTAAGTGATCTCTACACCCAACGTGAGGCTGGAACCCACGACCCTGAAATCGAGAGCTGCACGCTACACTGACTTAGTCAACCAGGTACCCCTTATTTCTGTTTTTTCTTTTTAATGTATATTTATTTTTGAGAGAGAGAGACAGAGCACAAGCTGGGGAGGGCCGGAGAGAGAGGGAGACATAGAATCCAAAGCAGGCTCCAGGCTCTGAGCTGTCAGCACAGAGTCCGACCCGGGCATGTCCAGTTACAGCTACACAAAATAATATTTATGCTAATAATTAACACCATACTTATCATCAGCCTGTTCTGGATGCTTTCAACAACAACAACAAAACATAACTAGCTCTGGTTATTAGGAATGTAATTCCTATGGAATCTTAATTTTCAAATAAAATATGGTAAAAATCACTTTACATATAAAGTAGTAACTCCAAGACTCAGAAGTGGCAAAAAAGTAGTTTGTCTAAAACAGAAATGCCATATATTGGAATAGCCCTACATTGAAATGAAGGTGCAGAGAAATACTAGGGAATAGTGTAGAGAATAAATACAAATTGGTAAAATGAAGAAAGGTATGTATTGCTTACAAGAACACTATGGAAAAGAATACCTGAGTGTGAAACCAGGAGAACCGACTCAGCCCCTATGCTCAGTGTTCACTTAAGCCTCCTAGTCTTTTGTTTTTTCAATTAAAGAGCAGAGAACACCTTTGTTGTGGAAGGAGACATAACATATATAGACAGGAAGGATTGCAGATTTAATGCAGAGTAGGTATCACCTGAGACCTCAGTCTCCTTCCATGAAGAATTTATACAAGCAAACCTGTTGGCCCAGTGTTTAAAGGTTTGGGAACCACCAGTGGGTTCAGGATCACTAAAACTGATCCCAAAAAATCCCCTATATTTTCTCCAACTGGGCCGCCTACATTTTAAGGTGCTAGATCTTCTCACTTCAAGTGATATATGATCAAAAGTATTGATTTGGTTTTGTTTGCTTGGTTTCCAGGAATATTGAAAGCGTAGGGAATGCCTTCTCTTCATTTTATAACTATAGAATGTGTGTGTGTAAGAGGGAGACAGAGACAGAAACAGAGACAGAGAAGGAAGAACATTCATTTACTTAAGAGGAAAGTGCTTGGAACAAATAGCTTTACTAGGAACAGCATTTGGAATCACAATAATTGGATATCTTGAAATATTGCAGAATTCAATTAAGATAACTTAGTTTCTTTAAGGAAGAATACTACCTAAATGGAAATAAAATATTATGAGTCTCTGCAAAAGATATAATGCAATATATGTTTCCATTTTCTGTAATGGCCACTGGCATTTCCAGTGTTTCTTTTTTACAAATAACGTCTGTCTCCTTGGCATGTGTGTGAAGGTTCCTCAAGGTGCATTTGCAGGAGGAGAATAACTACATGTACAAATCTTCCACTGAACTTGAGTTTTTAAATGGCCGCTGCAGGTGGTGGAGCCACACGTCACAGCCAGCCTTGAGATCTCACCTGTCTGTAGATGTGCTGTTTCTGGACTTGTACATTTCTAACAGATGGCTGAGGGTAAAATGGCATCTCCCTGGACTTCCATTTTGTATCACGCTGCTTACTGAGGAGGTTTCCCATGTTTTTCAATATGCTTATTGATCTGGGGATTTCTATTCTATGAACAGACTTTTTTTGTATGTTATGCCCAATATAATGGGCAATGTTTTCAGCATTTTTGTATTTTTTATAGACTTTCTCCGTTCTATAGAAGCTAATTCTTTAGAGACCATATGAGCTCCCTACAACTTTCTAATATAAATACATAGTAGGAAAAGTCACCATGCCATTTTTTTCCCAAAATTTTCCGTTTATATAAATTTTTAAATCGCATTTTCAAAGTCCATGTAAAAACCTTTTTGGATTTTTACGAGAGCTACGGAGAATTTATAGATTCATCAGGGAGCAGACAGCATCTTTCCAATAATGAGTGTTCCTATCCATGAATATGGTACTTGGATTCATTGATTGTTCTTTAATTTTGCTGAATAAAAGTGATAATTTTCCTCATTGTATTCTCTTGGTTTTGTTGAGTAAACAATCATCTTCTAATAGGAGTAGGTTTTATTTTTTGAATCTTTATAGTTTTTAGTTATCTCTTGGTTTACAAAATGGATTATCACTTCAAGTATTATGTCAAGTAGAAGTGCTGTTAGTGGCTGACTTCTAATTAAGTATGATACTTGCTCTACTTTCTGGGAAATAACCTTCATTAGTTTTATAAAATAGTTCTTTTGGTTTCCTAAGAGTCATTTTAAAAATCATAAATGGTGTTTAATTTGCTCAAATATTGTTTTTTCTGTATCTAAGAGGAAGGAGTGCCTAGGTGGCTCAGTCAGTTGAGTATCCAACTCTTGATTTCAGCTCAGGGCATGGTCCCAGGGTCATGAGCCATGCTGAACATGGAGCCTGCTTAAGACTCTCTCTCTCTCCCTCTGCCCCTTTTCCCCTTTCTTGCTCCCTCTCTCTTTAATAAATAAATAAATAATAAAAAAAAGAGGAAGATCATATGGTTTTTCTGTTTAGCTTGATAGTAATTTTCATTGCATTAATATATTGGTAATATTAAGACCATCTAGTCCTTTCTGGATCATCCTGAGTTTACCTTGATATGTTGGTTTTGTTGTGCTGTGTGTGTGTTGTGTCTATGTTTTGCCACAGGTTATTTGAGTAACAAAATTAACAATCTTGACCTGACAAATGTAAAAATCCACACTCAAGAGTTGGATATATTCTCCTCAAGCACATGTGGAACATTCAAGAACTGACCATGTACTAGGCCTTAAAACAAGTTGAAATCATTACAAAAAGTCAGTGTAAGGTATACAACTTTCCTGACACAGCAACATTGTTAGAAATAAAAAATAAAATGTTATTTTAACATATAACAACATACGTTTATAAAGTAAATTAAATCCCCATATCACTCACAGTTGAAAGACATATCGAAGAAAGTTAGGAAATATGTACAGATGAATAAAAAAAATACCACACATTAAGCTTTCTGAGACTGGTAAACTAGGCTGTAGAAGACAATTTGTGACCATAGGTGTTCATAAAAGAGATCATTTTTTAAAAGCTGAAAGACAAAATTTAAGAAGGTAACTAAATCCCTATGCCATTTAACTTATTAAATTACTGATTTAAAATCTACTTATAAAAATACTAGCAGGCTCAAAAGTTTTACATGAACGACATCAATGCATTAAACTAGAGATAATCCCAAACTTTTACAAACCATTTAAAGAATAAATATGAGGGAATATTTTTTAAATGCCCATTTTCAAATTTTTTGATGAGCCTCTTATAAGTGAATTTGACTCTGTATCTTCTCTGTATTCAAACGACAGCCGTGTGGGTCTGACCTTGCGTACACACATTTTGATGAGAGACACGTGTGCGTGTACAACCGCTGTGTTATCTCATTATACTGACCCCATATACTGACAGTATCTTATTTTTACTCTCCTGACTGCTTTCGAATTGATTGATTCATTTCATATATTTCACGTTTATTAACTACAAAGTTATTTAGTGATTCCTATTTTTTTTTAGTAGCCATCACTGAAATGTTGACATGTGTCCAAACAGTCTCGAAAAGTGGTAAGTCCTAAAGTGCTATTTTGGTGGGAAATTAGTAAGCCCATTTTAGTAAGTTATATTTTTCTAAGAAATCATTAACTTATTGCAAAAATTTGTTAATATTATTTTATTTTATTTTGTTTAATCTGCATTTATATAGTTATACATCCTCTTTTATTCTTGATATTGGCATTTCTGAATTGGTTTTTGCAGACCAGGCTCTGTAGAGATTTGTCAATATTAATAGTATTAGATTTATTTTTAGGCTTTCTATTATGTGAGGTTTCTTTCACTAATTACCCCTCTCATTGACATTTTTCTAACATATTGAGAGGATGATTTAAGGCTCAGGTTTCTTTCTTTTCTGATATATTCATTTAACACAGCAGCTGACCCCGCCTATGCTCCTTGTGGTCCCCACACTCGACATGTGGCGCTATCAGCACTGTGCACCGTGGCTCTGGGTCTCCAAATGCCCCACAGTCTGTTCTGGATGCAACAGCCAGTGATTACCTGACCACACATTACCCTGTGCTGCCGCTGCCCAGAGCCCCCAGCTCCACTGATGCACTTGGACAGACTCCACTCCTGGGGGCCCCGGGACCCTCCTTTACCTCCAACGTCACCAAAAACCTGCATCACCAGGGCTCCCACTCTGCCGTGGGTCCTCCCGTCCGGAGCACCTCTTATGTGGCCTTCTGGCTCCGGTCCCCTTACTGTCACCGCTCCCACCGTGTCTCCCTTATTGTCACTGCTCCCACCGAGTCTCAAGGAGCCTGGTGGTCAGGCTGTTTTCCACGATGTTGTCACAATCAGAAGCTTCCTGTTTCATTGTTTCTCCATTTAATTCCTTCCTTGAGCAGATCTGCTCAGAGAGGAGGAGACCTTTCTTTATTCATCTCTGTTTCCAGTACTTACTACTTGAGGGGTATTCACCAGTGTTTGTTGACTGACGAAATGCATTAATGCAAAGGTGTGAGCAGTATAGGCTCAGAGAATGTCCACATGCTGTCTGCCAGGGGTGTCAGGAGCTCGGGGGTCCTTGGAGCATGCCCAAATCTGGCCACGATGCCCTTCAGAGCTCCCATTTCCTACTGTGTGATCAGTGAGCTGACTGATGTTACCTTGAAAAGGATGTTTACTAATCACATCACCAGACAGAGATGACCATCACCACGATAATATCCCAGAACGGAAGTGTGCTAACTCAGCACCTGGAGTCCACAGAGCACATTTTGGGGGCTTGTCTCTGATACCAGGGGCTTCCACACTCCTCTGTCCAGAGCCTGAGGTGGAGACATGCTCCGAAGATGCCAAACGTGGCGCTGTGGGCATGTCAGACATGGGGACAGGACTGGCAGGAGTGGGGCGCTGCCTCGGGTCTCCAGGGTTGGTGAGGGGACCATTTGTCTAGGTACACGAGAACGTATCTATGCAGTTACTTACGTGTGTGTATATTTCTGTATTTCTTCATTTTCTGCTTCAAAGGCCAAATAGTTCAAAAGTGAATCTTTCTTAGCCAAGATTTCCCACCAGCCTCCCTTACTGCCTGACTCAGGCACCTGGTCCTCGCCTGGCTGATCGCTGTTCACATACGTTTATAAGACAAGGAAGACTCTCGGGGGGAGCAGGAGCGAGCAGTGGGGAGGGGTCCAGAGCAGGGAGCAAAGGCCTGCACACACACCCCACACACGAGCACGTTCATCTGCTTCATCACCTGCAGTTGACTTTAAGATCTCTGTGTTTTCCTGCTAAAATTGTCTCCCTCATATTTCACACTGATATCCTCAAAATATTTTAATTCTTTTCATGTATTTTAATTCAATTCTGTTGTGCGTGATTTACCTCAAGATCATATTGCCCTGCGCCTTCCAAGTTTCGAGGCTTCTGGTCTGTTTCCACTAACAGTTTTAGAACCTACTGAATTACATATTGAGCCACATGCCTGTGTCCCCGTCTGTGTTTTGTGAAGGAGTCTGTTTTCCGGCAAACAAGGGTGTGAGGTTTTACCAGCCTTAATTGAGGGGCACTGACAGCCTGTAGCCCCAGGGCCTGCGCTCACATCTGGGGCTGCCGGGAGGTCACCCACCTCAGGTCCTATTCGGGTAGAATATACAGGGTGGCAACGACAATAAGGTTTATCCTTCAGCGAACATTCTTTACGACAAGAACAAATTACACATCACACCCGCATTATGGATGGTGGCAACTGCAAAGTGCTATCAAGATGACCTATTTACATGTAAAGTATCATAAAACATTAAAAGTTGATTGTGTCTGTGTGATGAGCACTTGAAACCTGCTACCTTACATATCTGTCAGTGACACATTAAATGTGCTATTGTAGGTAAAGTGAATTTTTAAAAATCACTTTACATTCATATATTATTTTACAATGACTAAAATTCCTTTTATACCATGAATTAATTTTCTTGATTTTATGAGTAAAAGGAGCTTTAAAATCTTATTCTTAAATGCTATGTTTAGCTTATTATTTAAAATGAGAATTTTAGGGGCGCCCAGGTGGCTCAGTAGGTTGAGTGTCCGACTTCAGCTCAGGTCATGATCTCACAGCTCATGGGTTTGAGTCCCACATCGGGCTCTGTGCTGACAGCTCCGAGCCTGGAGCTGCTTCGGATTCTGTGTCTCCCTTTCTCTCTGCCCCGCCCCTGCTCATGTGCTCTCTCTCTCTCTCTCTCAAAACTAAATAAGCATTAAAATTTTTTTAAATAAATAAAATGAGAATTTTAGCTGTAGGTGAAATGTTAAGGGACTTAGAAATGACCCTTCACTCCTACCATTTTTGTGGCCTTCACACTGTGTGACTTATCTGTTGTGTGTTGGTGGGACACGGTGTACATGTGTCATGTGTACAAGGGTATTTAGCAAAAGAACTAAGGAAAATAGTACTTTCTTTATCAGCTGGAACTAGTTGTCAAACCTTCCAACTTTGTGGGCCATTTTTACAGTTAATGTTACATTGAGGACCTCACTGGTCTACACATGAATTGTCTTCTTAAAGTGAAGAGTCTGGGAAACAGAAATGCAGTCAAAGCAAATGTCCCTGATTTGGGAATGTCCCTGACTGCGCTGCCTCCACGACTCCGAGGGTGTCTCGGTGCCACGTCCCCGTCTTCTGGGCCGTGATTTAGAAGCTGAGGAATGGGAAAAGGGCCGTTCCCATAGCAGTGGGGACAGGAGATGTTCGGGGACTTTGGGAAATGGGGAATGTGGTACCCGGTGTGAATGCTGGCCACCCTGCATTTCTCACCTTGGAGACCCGGGTGGGGCCAGAACCCAGGCTTTTCCAGGCTCCCAGGGGAGGCAGGTGCTGGCCACAAGGATAGCTTCAGGCCTCACAGTGATGAGGCCTCCAGACCCAGGTCCCTATCCTCACATTGATCTATGGCAGCTGTGACCCCTCAGGAAATACTCAGGAAACTCGGCGGCAAACGTTTCCTCTTTGAGGAGCCAGCACAGTGTCATTGCTACAAGCTTGACCTTTGTGGGGTCCTGCAAGTCGGTAGGGCACAAAGTGGCACCAGGTATCATCAAATCCAACAGCTCCCACTGACGACTGGATATTACACTCCGGTGTGGGCACGTGGGCCCCAAGGTCTGGGAGCTGTCCCTTCCCTGTGGGAAGTTACATCTTTTGGGAAGTTCTCCTATCAGGGAGTGGGGGAGGGGGACTGCACTCAGCTGCTAAAGGAGGCATGTCCAACGCAAGCCCTGTCTCTTTCCATGAGAGGTCCATTGGCCACCATCATTCTGAGAGCAGGTGGGACGCTAGCTGAGACTGGAGGCCAGGCTCATCTCAGGTGCATATAGGAGAGGGGATATTTTGTGTGGAGAAAGCTCCATGACCAAAATTTAAAGATGAGAAAGACCACAGAGGTGTTGTTGGGATGTTGAGGCCAACAAGAGTGGGAAGGTTGGGAATTGGCGAATTTGGGGAAGGAGGAAGTAAACAGGAAGAGGAAGTGTGTGGTCAGACTTGGAGCCAGTAGGTTTATGGGATCACAGGGAAGGGCTAGGGCTGGGGCTCTGAAGACATAGGTGGGGAGAGAGTTTTCACAGAAGAGGGGGAAGTTTGGGGCAGGTAGAATACCCAGAAAGAAAAAAAAGGAGGAAGTGAGGAGAGGCTCAAGCTTGGACCACAAGGAAATAGGAATGTGTGGTTTGCACGGTGGGGTACAGACAAGGGCAGTGATAGCCTTCTTACAGTCCCCTCTGCTGCAACGCCAGCCTGGCCAGTTTTATCGCAGAGAACCTACTTCCCCGATGAGCACCTGGGGCCGTGTGCTCAGGCCCCTCGTACACCAGCGTGGCCCTGCTGGCCTCCCCCATGTTGTCACAGACCTTCTCCCCCGTCTTGGGGTTTCAGCTCAGCGGTGCCGGCTGGAGCTCCAGTCCCTTCACCTGCAGACCCAAGCCAAGGAGGACTCTGAAATCACCAAATGGGAGAAGATACGCTGAACATCACCAAGTTCAAATACAGAAATTTTAAGGCAACCTTTGACATCCAAAGAAAAGGTAAATTTAAGATAAATTAAAAAATGCTGTTCTATACCATAGATGGTAAATCTATAGAATGCACCAACAGGAGCTATTTGAAATGTGACTTTGTTAACTTCAAGGGGGACTTTTAGAAACTTTCCAAATCTTCCAGTTGAAGTAGTGACTGTATCTACGTGTTTCTACAGTGTGTCCCCTGTGCTCTTGTCAAGGTCAAACACTGGCTGGCAACGCGTACTAAGACCAATGCTGGTGTAGAGGAGGAAGACCCTTGTCAAGCAGTTTGAGAACCTGGTGAGCGGCAGCACTGGATTTGTCCCCAGAACCTGCAGACTCATTTGAGGATAATTTGTTCAAAGGAGAACCTCTGGTGCCACCTGCTGCTCCGATTCGGCAGCTCTTTGTGCTCCAGCTTCAGAGACAGAATGTGGTTTGAAGCCTGTTACTCACTATAAAATGGACAAAAGCTCAAGCATGTGCTGTATAATTTACAAAGTACTGTGCACACATTAACTCAGTTGTTTCTTACACTCACCTGGAGGAGAAACAGGAATCATGTAAGTATTGTGGTGCAAAATAAGAAATCAAGTCCTGACTTAGTAAGGAGAGACTTTATTCAAGTGTTCTCACAGCAAGAAAGTTCCAGCCACAAGGGGAGAAGGTCCAACCATGGAGGGGAGAAGGTCCAACCATGGAGGGGAGAAGGTCCAACCATGGAGGGGAGAAGATCCAACCATGGAGGGGAGAAGGTCCAACCATGAGAGAAGGGTCCAACCATGGAGCGGAGAAGGTCCAACCATGAGAGAAGGGTCCAACCATGAAGGGAGAAAGTCCAACCATGAGGGAGAAGGTCCAACCATGAGGGGAGATGGGCCAACTATAAGCATCTCCATCTGGGGCACAAGAAGTCTCCTCCTTTCTGAGGAGGAGTGAATGGGTGTGAACAGGCTAGAAAGGGTGGTCCAGGTCGGGGATGAGCCTGATGGGCAGGAGGTGGGTTTGAAAGAAATGTCTGCCCTGGCAGTAGGTGTCGGGGAAATGGCACTTGTCTCCTGCTAGAGCAGCCCCACCGACCCTTGGCAATACTGTCTGAGCTGTAAGAATTATCAGTATGTGTCACAGAGCAAAACAGGCCCCATCGTTCACCCAGGGTCTGCCCTTAATTCATTATAAAATGAGACAGTTCTAGAGATTATATCAAGCTGTCTACCAGAGTTCCCAGGGGTGCTTCTCGAATCCACCTTCCTCTGCGGCTCGCCGTGCCCCAGGCGTGACGAGCTCAGCGGTCTCTGCTGCACCACTGCACCAGCATCCTGATGGCCTCCGCTCAACTCTGAGACGGCCCTTCCACCACCAAACGTGAGAATATCTGCAATGTGTCACGAGAAGCTTCTAGTCTAGAAGCAAAGGCAGGCTCATCCCATTCCCCCTTCGGCTGCATTGTCTGAACCCACCCACATCAAAAATAGTCACTGCTTTAGGGAACGGGTTCCCTGGGCTCTTTCCCTCTGCCCTTTCCTCCCCCGACCAGGGCAGTCGGCCTCGAGGAGAGGAGTCAGTTCACGAGGCCCAGGAGGGAGACCACAGGAAGTAGTGTGCGTGCCAAATGACATCTTGAGGAGGTGCCGGCGAAGCCCCAGGGCGTTTGCCCAGTTGTTCCTTTATTTCTACATTTGACACAGGGGTGGGGAGGGGTGAGGGAGGAGAGGACTGTGTGCCCAGTGGTTGCAGAGTGGGGGCCGAACCTCAGACGCAGCTCAGAATGTGGTCAAAGGCCAACACTGGCCACACCAGGAGACAGGGCTAAAGCAGGGGACAGCCTTTTCACACCTGAGTGACGGAAACACACTTAACGTAGGAAAGTTATCTCAGTTTACCCAAATAAATGGACCCAGGTCCACTAAACTTACTCAGTGCCCTACTGGCCTGGACACTAGGCTTGTGCTTCCTGCATCCCCTCAATGACTACGGATCATGGCCAAAGATAGGCCTCTCCGTAAAGTCAGAGGCCCCCATGCAAACTGAATCGTAGTTTGCAAACACACCTTACTCCAGACCGTGGCTCCTGCCACCCTTGCACCCGGCTTAGCAGAGGCAGCCCCAGATTTGGAGAGTGGAACTCCCCACTTTGCAGAACTCTCTTGGAGAGACAGAACACGACACTGTGGACCAGTGTGCCCACAGGGCGCGGCGAGGCTCCCGCACAGGCGAGGGCAGGGAGAGCGGTCCCTGCCCGCCTAAGAGAGGGCACGGCCTGGCGGTAAGGCCCTGAGCCGAGACACCAGTTGGCTGGGTTTCCGCTCAGGAGGCACGAAACTGCGCCGGAGGAGAGAGTGCGTGCGCACACCGCCAGAGCACTAACACAGACTTCCCAGGACTTGGGGTCCAAACAAACCAGCCATAGGCCGCTGCTCTCATGACTCTGACTCGTCCACACATTCCAGTGTTGCCGGGCCGGTCAGCCGGCTGCAAGCACGGTGGTCCGTGCCATCTGGGGTCGGGGGCTTGCTTGCCCGCCCCGCACTGCAGACTCCCCTCCGCTGCATGAAGCCCAGGGCCCGTGGCTCAGTCCCCAGGTGTGCCGGGTTCACTTCCCAGGACTGCTGGCCTTGCCCACGTGCTTTCAGGTGAGTGACAGCTAGCCCAGGAGTGACCCAGACCCGGAAAACGTGCTGCCTTCCTATCACGATGCACCACTCACTTCTGCGGTGTGGACAGAGGAAGCCACTCGAATACAAGAGCTCTGTTCCGCCTGAACATCAACACAGCAATTTCATGTTTGCGTCACTATACGACCCCCAAAACCCGCCCTTTGGCCTTTACCTGGATGAAATTTACCACTCGCTCCCCCCCCCAAGTCAGGTTTCACGTTGTCACTGATGCCTGTGGCTGGGGCTGAGAAACAGAGTGAGCTTTAAAACAAGGCAGTGTTGACTGGAACCACAGGGCAGTGAGCCTGAGAAAACGAGCGGTGCCTCAGGGCCGTGGGGACGGCCGGGACGCGGACGCAGAGCTGTGACGGGCGGGCGCAGCAGCAACTTGGGTTGGAAATGGCACAGTTAGGGCAACTTCCGGTCCCGCCTGCCCCTCAGTTTGCAGGGTTGGATGGGAGCTCATTTATACGTGAGTTCTGTACAAAAGTGTGTTGAAATGTGTCACTTCCAAACCTGATCTTGGAGAAAGAGGAAGCAGTATCCGTCAATCTGTCGCAGCACACGAGGGTTGGATTCAGCGGATTTGATTGCATTCCGTTTACAGAGGCTTCGGTTTCCACATCGCGGTTCCCTTGCTGTCAACAATCAAAACCTAACTGACGTGTGTGTTATTTTAGGCAAGTCACCAAAACTGTGCAGATAGGAATCAATGCAGTTTCGATGGTGAAATGGGCAAGAGTTCAACGCGCGTTTTCCTTCCACCAAACATCTTCTCCTGAAATTTCTCATACACTGGCTCTCTTCTCTCTCTCCCAGAACATACGGTTCCAGTCGTCTTCCTTTTCTTCCTCTCCATTCGACTGCAGCCTTCTATAGCCAGCTCAGGGAAGGCAGGACGTCACCCTGCATGTCCCCGTCCTGGACCAGTGTGGTACTTGACACAGTATCGTGCAGAGCAATCACAAAGTGCGTGAATGTAGAGCGAGCGAGTAAATCAATGTTAAATATATAAACAGATATTTAAAATAAAACACATTTATTTTATACTTCCTATTCTGACACCAAATTCCAATGGCTGGGGCTTCCCCAAGACCAAGCAAGTCTCCAACACCACCCAGGTGTCCTACAATTCAACCCGACTCTGACACAACCTACCTGGAGGTAGAGTCAGACCCAGTCCTACAAGACTCCCCCACCTGCCTTCAGACGTCAGTGGACCACCTGTCCTTCTGACTGACCAGCTATAGATTGTGTAGCTTGTAGTTGCCGTGACTCCCAACTTGGGTTTGGTTAATTTGCCAGCACACCTCACAGAACTTGGAGAAACATTTCACTTACTAGATTAGCAATGTTAGAAAACCACAGGCCCAAAATGGCATCATCTGGGTTTAAGCCCCACATCAGTACCAGGAGCTTAGTACCTACCTGCAGCTCAGACCTCCCTCAGAAATTAAGTCGTAACTGGTTAGACAGCCATTTTCTGATTAGCACCAATGAGGTCCTCTGTTACACGTGCCTTCTCCAACCCCCCAAAGGAAGATGAGGTGGCCCTCCTAGCAAGGCCCCTGCCCTTCCCCTCAGAGAAGGTGATCTTGCCCGAAACATTCTTTGCTTTTGTGAATAACTTCCTTGCCCCACCCTCCTCCCCACAAACCTTCCATTTTGGGCAAGTCCTCCCAGCCCCTGTACTTGCTGGACGGGATGCTGCCCCACTGATGAGCCCCTTGACGAAGCCCAGTAGGTCTTCACATTTACTAGGCTGAGTTTTGTTTTTTCACAGCAGGCAGATGCAAAGGGTGGGGAGGGCAGGTGTGGGGAAAGGAGAGCAGCTCTCTCCCCAGGGGTCCCATGTTCAGCCACAACCTGTCCTGTTACAGAGGAACCCGCTCCCCTTCCCTGAGCTCAGACGGGTGGGACTCAGACCTGGAGAGGGGCACCCAGCTGCTCAGGAGGTCCACCAGTCACTCCATTTACATAACAAAAGGCACCTTCAAACCTGTTATCACTTAGGAAATTCCAAAGGTTTTAAGAGTTTTGTGCCACCAACTTGGTGAAAACCAAATATGATTTTCTTGTTATAAATCATATCTCAATATTACACCGGGTTATTGCAGTGTTAAACCTAATTGCAACTGAGGATTTTTGGCCACTACATATATTTTTAATGTATCATATATTACATATGTATGAATATATTACAAATATGATTTTGCCAAGAGAGAAAACACAAGTATTTGCATAGATTGTGTACATTTCACTGTAAATATCTGAAACACGAGTGCACAATTCCACGGCACGCTCTAGAGCTGCATCGGAGGGGCGCCAGCACCTGGGCTCCTCAGCCTGAGGCCACACCCCTGCATCCAGGTGGGCTCCAGAGCGAATTCTGGCCCCTGAAACACAGGGCAGAAAAGCCACACATCACCTTCAGGCCCATCTCTCAACCTTCCCAGAGCTCTGTGCGCTCTCCTGGCCTGCTGGTGAGTGTGGACCCTAGAAGACGGGATCCCCAGGGCAGAGCCTCCCGTCACCCTGCATGGGGGGAAATTTGAACTCTCAGTGTGCTCAGGCAGCCAAACAGGGGTTAGTGTGTTAGAGCAGCTGCCGTGACCCTGGACGGGTCTGCGAGTGAGCCGGCCCTTCAAATCCTCATTATGACAGAGAGATCTGGGATGAGTGGCCTGACTTTGCAGTGAACTTGCCCATGGGAAGGAAGCCGCTGGGGAGGGAAGGACCCTTCCCCAGCCGGTGGCCCCGGGGCGGCGCTGGGCTGTCTTCTCACAGTGGATGTGCACGGTGGCACAATTTGAGGCACCTCAGAGCCCAACAGTATTTTGCATTTTACTCATAAATTTCAAAACCTTTAAGGCATTTCTGTTCATGAAGCCGATTTGAGCTACAGCCTGTGAGTGCGGGAGATAATTTTGTCCAAAATATTTTGCAGATTCTAATTTCTCTTTCCATTTGCGAAGAAGTAACTGCCTCCCGAGCCGCGGCCCCTGCTCATGTTAGTCTCACAAAGAGTAAAGGTGGACAAAAGTGAAGTTCTCCAGGTTGCCCACCAGTTTGTCCCATGGAAATGCTGAGACATAAGTCAGACTTAAGTTATATAAAATACAGCCAAATCGAATCAGATATCTCTGAGTTTATACACACAGGTTTGCTAACTATAACTGAGGAATTCTTCTCAAATACAGATTTGGCAAAAAGAATAAAAACAAAAAGGAATCTGAGCTGACCGGGGGGCCAGGGTACTTCAGCAAATAGGTGGTCACAGATGAGCTAATAGATGTTCTTACTCAAAATTCCAATCCACCCAAGCCTCGGGGGACACCGCCAGAAACCACATGTGATGCTGATGAGGTGGGTTCAGGCCTGTGCATCTCACACTTCCTGGCAACCTTTGCCCACATCAATGAGGTAATATTTTCAAAATGACTCTGAAATGCATCTTTAATGAATTAAGTAGAACACACCTGCAGACGATTGAAGCAACACATACCGTTAGGTGCAATCTTGGGCTCTCAGAAACCACACGGTTGTTACGGCAATCAATACTGCTGTCATTTTGTTTTCCCGAAATACGGGCTTTGAGCCAAGCACATCTGCCTTGGTAGAAAGAAAATCATTCTTCTCCAACTTTCTTGCCACTCTGTTTGCTGGAATACCTTTTTGATTTTATAGTTCGGTGCAAACCTCTTCGTTTTTTTCTATGCACTTCATGCTTCTATAAAGCTGCCCAGAGAACAGATTGGAAGAGTTACTAGAATTCTCCAGGAAATATTTACTGGACGTCAATCCAGGCGCCACGGGAAGGACACAGAAATAATGACAAGCCATCGATCTGAAAACAACTCACAATATTCTTTTTAATATTTTATTTTTTGTATAACCTGGTTCCTACCTTCATGGAAATTATTGTATGGTTGAGGTAGATGATAGAGCAGCATTAAAGAGACAGTTAAAACCACAGCAACACGTACTATGCTTGTTAAGTAATGTCCACATGCCAGACCCCAAATAAAATGTGTGCTTTCTATTATTCTCTGTGATTTTTCCAGCCAGTCTGTGGGTAGGTATTACCCATCCCTTCTTCCAACAGAAACTAAGGGTCGGAGAGCTTGAGTATTTTACCAAAGTGCAAAAAAAACAAACAGCCAAGGTATGGAATTAGGTTAGTGAATGAAATTTCACTCTGATTAAAGGATGGGAATTGTTTTTAAAAGTCAGAAACAAGGGCGCCTGGGTGGCTCAGCAGGTTGAGCATCTGACTTCAGCTCAGGTCATGATCTCATGGTTCGTGGGTTTGAGCCCTGCGTTGGGCTCTGTGCTGACAGCTCAGAGCCTGGAGCCTGCTTCGGATTCTTTGTCTCCCGCTCTCTCTGCCCCTCCCCTGTTCATGCTCTGTCTCTCTCTGTCTCTCAAAAATAAATAACATGTAAATAAATAAATAAATAAATAAATAAATAAAAGTCAGAAACATAGGGGACCTGAGTGGCTGAGTCGGTTAAGTGTCTGACTTGATTTTGGCTTAGGCCATGATCTCGCAGTTTGTGGGTTTGAGCCCCGCATTGGGCTCTGTGCTGACGGTGAGGAGCCTGCTTGGGTTCTCTATCTCCCTCTCTCTCTGTCCCCACCCCTCCTCTCTCTCAGAATAAATAAATAAACTTTAAAAAAAGTCAGAAGCATAGAGCAGCTGGGCAGCTGGGTTGTGAAGAGCCCATTTGGAGTGAAGTACGGGGTTGGCCGGGAAGGTGGGGAGGAAGGAAGGCCACCTGATGGAGGTTTTCAGCACCGAGGCCGCGAGAGCCCCGGAAGATGTCCTCCACGGCGGCTGCTCAGCCAGGTGTCCCTCCTGAGGCCGCCGGGAGGGCCCAGTGCGGTTGGAACATGGCTTGTCACTCGGGTTTCCCAGCCTGGACCTGGGTCTCCTTAGAATCCAAATAGAGGAGCTTGGAGCACCGAAGGCTTCAGGCTGTGGGGGATGGAGAGGGGGAAGGGATCCGGGCTTCCAAGCTCAGGGTCATTTCAGAGTGACAGGACTGAAGACAATGGGGACATTGGGGACAATGCGACTGTCTGCAGCAGTGAAGAGCCATCTTCCACTCTGACCTGGCCTAATGTGCCAACTGTCTCACGAATGTAAAGGTCTGAGGCCTCCAGTTCCCTCCAACCTGCCCTGCCCAGCGTCGTTACATTACATGCGGATCGCCTGGCAGCCGGCTGAGCTTGGAAGGGGAAGAGGGAGATAGGGAGGGAGAGCCACTTGGAAGAAAGGACATGTGCCCTAATGTTAGACATAAATGTGTCGAGATGGGGACAGGCTCTTGTAAAGGCATGTGACAATGTGGGGTCTCCACTGACTCACTGAAAGCCCATCAAGGCTGATTCCCAGAGAGTGAGCCTAGGAAGGAAGCGAGGAAGGTGTTCCTCAGTGTAGGATCAATTCAAGTCAAAGGAGGTGCTGCCCACCTGGGCTCCCCAAAGGGTCTGCCTTCTGGGAGGGTGGAGAGAGGAGAGAGGTCCTGTGGGGGGGACGGGGCGCGGGGTGGAGAGAGGAGAGAGGTCCTGTGGGGGGGACGGGGCGCGGGGTGGAGAGAGGAGAGAGGTCCTGTGGGGAGAAAGGGGTGGAGAGTGGAGAGAAGCCGGCCTGCAGGGTTTGGAAACTAATGGGCTCTGGAAGGGCACAGAGGGCCTGGGTTAAGCATGACTCGTGTTTTTGGCTCAAGCAGTTTTCTGGAATTGGGCCCGTAGTTAAGAGTTAAAGCCCTGGGACAGCAGGAACTGTGGAAAAGAGGTTGCGTTGGGTCACGTTGGGTTTGGCCGACAGCCAGCAGACCCAGGGGCCTTGCGTGACGTGGCGCTGCTGAGGTAGCCAGAACCGAGGACCCGCTGCAGAGCGAAAGGCAGGGGTGCTGAGCCTCTGTGACCCCCCGAGCGCCTGCAGGTTCACAGGAGCCCCAGGAGACAACGGGGCCCTGTCCCCGGAGAACGCAGCAGGGCCTCCCCTCTCTCAGACCCACAGCCCCGAGGTGCTGATCACACATCCGCCAGCACCGTCAGTAGTGAGTCCCCCGGATGGTCTGGAAGGTTCCGGAGGCCAGCACCATGCTCTGCCCAGGCGGACATTTCCTCCTGATCCTCGCTGCAGCCACAGACCTCGGGTCGTCCCTTGCCCACATGTGGCAGAGTCAGAGGAAACCTGGACCTTTCTCTGTCTGTGACCACTTGTGAGACTGTCCACGGGGAGCACGTGAGCCTGCAGCCTGGGCGTGGCCAGCAGTTAGGTCTCCCAGGGCTCTGACAGTGGCCTGAGCGAGCATCCGTGATGTGACGGTGATGAACCCTGGCCGCGAGCTCCCACGGAATCTATGTCTTCTAGGGACCTGTCTGTGGAGACAGATGTCACAGAAGATGATTTCCCTGAGCTGCTTCTACCAAGTCCCCTCTGCTACAAGCCTCCACTCTCTGATTTACATGGAACCAAATCACGGGAAACTCAAGTATTCAAAATATTCCGTTTATTGGGTAGATGCAAGGAAATCAATACCAGTTGTACCCAGAAATCTGGGAAGCAACTTTCTGGAATTGATTCTAAAGTATTTGCAGCTCAAGGGGGTGGGTGTAGTCAGACATTGCCCATAAAGCAAGGGTCGATTACAGAGCTGCAATAATCTAAATTAACGCCATATGACAGGCGTTCAGGCTTCTCAACATGCAGCAGTTTTTTTGAAGGAACTTGACAAATCGAACTTAAGGGTCTGTTTTCCTTTCCAGGGAGTAATTGCAAAGACACTGCTTTACAGAGGCTGGGACAGAGTCCCCACATGCCACCGCCTCGGGAGTGGGGAGACCGGTGACTCTGGAGAGTTCTCGGAACACCTGCTCCACGCTTTCACTCTGTGACTGGGGACCGGGGGTAGCTTTCCAAGGTCTCCACCAACCGCTCAGCTCACCTGGGGGGGGAGCAGACCCCTCGAGGTGCCCCTCACCGAGGGAGCTGGTCACTGAGGCCAGGCGGTCCTGGGGTAGAGGCTCACCGGTCCGGCCGGCCCCATCCTGTGGTCTTGCCCTGCCCCAGACACCCCTCTCCCCGACCCTGTTCCCTTCACTCCTGCTCCCCACAAATGACCGGGTGTTTAGCATTTACAGAAAACCTGAGTTGAACTACATAGCGAACTGTTTTTTCAATTCCGAAGAACCCTTTTTGGATGTCCGGCCCGCGCCCCGGCTGAGAGCCGCTTGGGTCTTTCTGCTCCTGGACTTGCACTCGAGCAGCGTGAGGGCCGCAGGACGAGCCCCCAGCACCGAGCGGGCGGGGACCTCCTTCAGGCCTGATCTCCCGTGTCTCCACGTGACTGTTGCACCTTGAGATTTGCTTCCTACGTGTGGAGGGAAAGGCTCTGCAGTCAGCTGGAGGGATTTCATGTAAAGCAACAAGGAGCCACAGTAAGTGAGGAAATGCCGGTCGAAGACACACACCCAGCGTCCAAGGGACAGGGACACACACACCTAGTGTCCAAGGGACTGGGACACACACACCCAGCGTCCGAGGGACAGGGACACACACACCTAGTGTCCGAGGGACAGGGACACACACACCTAGTGTCTGAGGGACTGGGACACACACACCCAGCGTCCGAGGGACAGGGACACACACACCTAGTGTCCGAGGGACTGGGACACACACACCTAGTGTCCGAGGGACAGGGACACACACACCTAGTGTCCGAGGGACTGGGACACACACACCCAGCGTCCGAGGGACAGGGACAC
>CM053576.1:132325368-132352591 GCA_028646485.1 Cryptoprocta ferox | reverse complement strand
CATGAAAGACATGGACGAATCTTAAATGCAGGTCACTGAGAGAAGCAGACGTGCAAAGGCCGCGCATTGATGGTTGCTGCCGCCCGATAATCTGGAAAAGGTGAGACTGTACAGATAGGGAAACATCTGCGGTTGCTGGGAGTAGGGGGGATGGAAGTCAGGAGCACAGGTGATTTTTAGGGCAGCGGAACATACGTATTTAATGCACACAGAGTGATGACGCATGGCCCTGGACACTTGCGCGTAGTCCCGCGGGGAACGTGCAAGCAGCCGTGGGTGGAAACAGGCCGAGCGTGAGGCGGGACGTGTGCAGACGTTCCAGGGCTCCAGGCACGGGACCGAGTCCGCAGCTGGCCCTCTAGGGCCCAGCCGGACCCGTTATTTGCGTGTTGAACTGATGTTTGTTGGTTTGTGAGGATGCCCAGATGGGAGCCTGCACAGGAGGGTCGGGGAGCAGGGAGGGGTCCCGGCCCTTCTCCCCGCAGGCTTCTCCGCGTCTCAGGAGCGGCGCGGCGCGCTGAGCCCAGACGCGCAGCGAGGCACCGAGACGCTCCCGGCAGCTTCCGGCTCAAATCAAGCACTGAACCGCCTTCCGGCGCCTGCGCTCCGGCTCCGATCCGCACGTCTCCGCGCGTCACAGGCCGGCGGTGAGTGATGGGCCGCGCGGCACTGCGGCCCGGCCTGGCGTGTTCTTCCGCAACGGCCTCGTTATCCTTCTGATTTCAATCTCCTTTACGTAAGCTTCATCTTTAAACAGTGTTCCGTTTGATTACATTATCATTAAGGGTGTGTTCTTACTTCAGGTGGAGTCCAGGGCCTGGGCAGGCAGGCACGCTGGTGGGCACGTTTTCTAGTGTGACACCGTGTGTGTGTGTGTGTGTGTGTGTGTGTGTGTGTGTGTGTGTGTGTGTGTGTGTGTGTGTGTCTTTGTCCAGTCTGCTTCTGGCAAATTTGGACACGGTTAGCTTAGTTCAAATGAGGACAGGAAATCAAAGGACTGCAATTCTTGGTCTGTTCCCTTTAGATCAATCACAAGTACGAGGCTGCGCTCTCTGCCCAAGTAACAAAACCGCCCCGGGTCAGCCTCAGCCGGGCCTCCCGCATCGCGGAGCACTTGACGGGGCGCCTTGGCGCCCTCTGGCGGTTTTAGTGAAAATACACGTTTCCGCACCTGAGAATAAGTTTGGCCCAATTGAGGACAGATGGGGGTTCCAGGTTTTGACATTTTTGTTTACAGCTCAGGAAACGGGCCCGCGCAGAGTCCGCGCCTGATGAGGTGATCACGTCTTCGTGCAGCTATTTGCACACACGTCTTTCTCTCCCTGGGCTCCTGGGCTGAGCTGGCACTTGGATGCGTCCTGTTCTGGATGTGATGCTCATGACTGGATCGATACCATGTGATCGCCAGCGCACTAGCCGCTACTGTACATGCGCTTTAGGGAAATTTAATGCCTGTCATATCTTTTGATGCTTGCCATGATCATATTAAATAAGTATGGGACACATTAACACACATTGTTTTCACAAGGAGAAATTCGGGAAAAAATCTGTGATTTCGCCAACACTGCCTCTCTAGCAAGTTCCGAGAGCTAGAAGTCAAAAAGCAACCCCTCCCACTCGAAAGACACCCCCATTCCAGGCCTCCTTTCCCCACAGAATGCTGTTCTCTGTCCTTGATAGTTTTGTAAGCAAGTCTCTGGGAACATGGGAAGCAGCGTTTAAAACCATTTTCTCGTGCAGGAGATGGAGTCTTCTAATAACACGGCAAGACTCGGCGCAGGTATCTTTACCCAGAGTCCACTGTTAGACGTGCAAACGATTCTCAAAAACACTTCGTTTTCATGAGCAGTTTTACAGCCACCATGCACTAGTGTGGGAATTCAACAGCCACGGCCCAGAGATTAATCTGGAATCTCGGCTGAGGGTGCAGGTTAACTTGCTATCAGCGGGAAGTCTCTTCACCGGTAGGATGGGGCAGGGAGAACCCCCAGGGCCTATGGAAGGCTCTCCCAGAGGGCAGGGCGGACATGAAGGCACCAGGGACATGAAATCCACACGGTCCGTGTCTGTCTTCTCCACCTCTGTTGTCCTCAGTGACTCCGTTATTCTGCTCAGTGGACACTCCAGGCAGTAAACATCCCAATGCTGCTTGTCACAGGCACCCCAGAGGCTGGAGGAACACACGGTCCCTTCCTCACGCGACAGGAGAGGTGACCAACCACAGAAGTAAGTGAAACGGGGATTGAGGCTGAACACTATGCTGGAAAAAAAAGACAAATCCCACAACCATCCACTAAATACATTTCAAAAATGTAAATCTATATAATATTATACCCCAAGTATGTTTTCAGATTTTCTTGGATAAACTTTTGTATGTCAAAATATAAATTGTTTGAATTTACTGTTTTTTAACTGCCACTTTTACTATTAAATGCATGTAACCTCACAAAACATTGATCTAACATAAATCGGACTGACTGCTTTGATTTAACCCTTCTGATATGAGTACCTACGTCCAGGCCAGAGGAGTAGCAAGAGTAGAGGCTGGTCTCGGTGACTTCACGGGTAAGACAAGTTGTATAAATAAATGAAACAAACCCCCCAAAACGTTTAACATTAGCCAAAATCTATGCAAAATAAATAAATAAGTAAAATTGAAAAGAAGTAACTGTTTTGCACTAACTTCCTGATTCTATGTTGTCACCCTCCAGCCAGGAAGTGCCGAATGCTAGTTAGCTTGTGTGGGCGTGAAGTCTCAGCCCTTCGCAGCTGTGACAGTAAATACAGAAAACACAAGATTTTCTCACAGTTCTAAACTCGTATAATAAAGGTCAAAATCAAGCTGCAAACTGGAAAGATTTTTTGCCTTACATGTGTTAGTAATTTTAATATATAAAATTAGAAATAATTTTAAGAAGCAATATTGCAGTAGACGAGAAATACAGTAAATGAATAGATTATTCCCCCAAAGTGTAAAATGTCAATAATCATTTGAAAAATGTTTGCCTCACTGGTAACCAAGGAAATGCACGTTAAAACAATGAGATAAAATTTGTGTTTATTCATCAGAAAAGTATTTTTTTAATGTCGCCAGCTAGAGTAGACACGGTCAAGAAAACTCGTGGAACGATGCTGGTTTACGCTTCCTGAAGACCGGCTTGGCAATATTTATCAATTGCAATAAAACATTTATATATTTTGACTTAATTTCACTTGCAGGATTTATCCCACATCAATAACTAACACGCAAAAGTAGACCTCTGAAGTCAGATTTTTGTAGTGCTTAAGTTAGGAAACCAATCAGAAAAATTGCACCTCCAGTACCAGTGACCTGTTAAGTAAATTGAACTTGTAATTTGGTTACAATGCAGTCATCGAAAATGATGTATATACTGAAACATGACTACGATAAAAGGAATTGAAAAATACTTCATAAAAAAATTGACTTTAAGGAAAACCGTATGGGCAGCGAATTGACATTTGACCATTTCCTTCTGTTCCAAATACACCGGAGAGGATTTAAGAAGAGCAAAGCAGAGGTGGGCAAGCTGGAGCCCCGTATGGAAGGTTCGGGACCACGAGCGGACTCACAGCCCGCGGGCAGGGCTCCGGCTGAGGCGGACACTCCTCTGGAAACAAGGCCGTACCCAGGGTGCTGGGACGTGGCGGTCCCCAGCGGTCCCCAGTGGTCCCGGCGGGAGAGGGAAGAGACCACACCGGCTCGGCCTGCTGTCTGGGCTGCAGGCACGCGGGAGCGCAGGTGGAGGCGGCCAGTCATCGTCCTGTCTGGGGACAGGCCGTCCCGGGCTCACCGCACGACATGGGCCCTGAATGCCTTCTGCGGACCGATTCCGAACCCGCTCTGAGGCTGGAAGGAGGCGGTACAGGGGCGAGGCTGAGGACAGGAATCGGTGGAAATAAAACAATGTAAGCCGTGACCGCTGCAGACCGGGCACTGATGTACGCAGTGTCACCAGGTGCGGCCCAGGACGTGAGACCCGCAGCACAGGGGACACGTGAGAGCAACAAGAGGCGGCAGCGGGGACCCAAACACCGGAGGCTCACAGGCCTTCCTGAAGCCTGGCCCAGGGATGGGGACGGATTGGAGGGGGCAGGGTGGGGTAGGGGGCTTCTGGGGGGTGGGACTTCGGTAGGGGGAGGTGAGGGGAGAGGAGGGAGGGGCTTCTGGAGGTCGTTCCCTCGGGGCTTGGTCCCCGGTGGGCACCGTGGTTCCTGTGGGGCGGGGGTGCTGCAGGCCGGGAGTCCTCACTATGAAGCTCAGAGCCCTGGGACCCCGCCCGGAAGGAAGTAGCGCCAACTTGCCCCAAAGTGAAGAAAGCTGTTGGCTCTGAGAACTAAGTGGAGGACACGCGGAGGTCACATGGAGGACATGCGGAGGTCCCTCTCAGGTGCTCCTGCTTCCCCCACGACCACCGCCCAGCCCAGCACCAGTTTGACAAGTTTCCCCTGAAATGTGTGAGGACCATTTGTCCTTATTGTTTTGATGATTAATACGGTTTGTCACTGCTTCTCGTTTCTTCAATTCATGTCGATGCAGGATGCACTGAAAACGTGTTCTCTCAAGTGTGGAAAAAGAAGGATGTTTGGGAACAGAAGTACTTTTCCAAAGAACAGAACAGGATGTTGGGGTAGGGTAGGTGACTTGGTCATTTCCACTGAAATTCCTTATTCCAAATCTCTAAAGATTCCAAATTAAAAAAATTTTAAGTGCTTTGACATTCAAATTTTATTTATTTATTTAGAGAGAGCAAGTTGGGGAGGGGCAGAGAGAGAGAGAATCCCAAGCAGGCTGTGTAACCTTGAGATCAAGACCTGAGCTCAAATCGAGAGTCAGACACTTAACCCACTGGGCCACCTAAAAGTTTTTAAGTTTTTTGTAAGAACATGTCACCATGTCCCTGCCACTTTGTCACAATAAATAATTCAGGTCTACATGTCTCCTTCTTACTGGATATGTGTGTGTCTGTGCTGACTTTCTGACAAAAGTGAGCGTCTGGGTGTGTGAGGCTCAGGGCCAGGGGAGGGGCCACGCAGCCACACCAGTGGAGCCAGCGTTCTGGGGGCTCCTGCTCCTGCTTCGAGCACAGAAAAGTCAAAGCCAACGTACTTCAGGGAAAAAACATACCATGTGGTATTAAATATGTCATATAGTCAATCAAGTCAATCATACAGTCAACATCCATCAAGACACTGAAGGGGTCACAGATTTGGATGCACAAAATACAGTTTTATCATGAATCTTCTTCCTCTCTTTGTTTATAAATATACACATGAAACATCTGCCTCACTTAAACAGAGCGGAAGATGTCCTGTGGACAGACTGGGCAGTCTGGTGCATAGGACCTTCCTTCCCATGACAGTCAGAACTGAAGCACTTGTTACCAACTGCAATTTAAGGCACAGAATATGAATTTACCAGTTAAAAAAGGTGTATGTGTGTGTGAGAAAATGAAGTATAACCCCCCCCCGAAATCACACACACACAAATGTACAAAGGCAACAAGGCCCCATGTCATGTTTTCACACTGATATAGTCATTAAAATCAAATTCAGATGAAGTTGACAATTACACTATGACGTCCAGAGGGTCCCATACATTGCTCAAATAATTACGGAGACCGGAAACGTAGCGCGGCCTCCTTACATCAGCCACGTGAGGCCGGGTGTGCAGCTGTGTCCCCTTCCCTCCACGGCCCAGCACATCACATCGCCTCTGCCTCGCGTTGGCTCACATGGCTACTTCTGGGGGCCGGGGCCGTGACGCGTGAGCTGTCCTGGGGCCATGACACCACTCAACACCTGATGGGGAACAACTGACTCACAGGCTGCAGGTGCAAAGGATTTGAAATCTGATGGAACACGGATGCTACTTTGAAGCCACTTTTTATGTTTAATACAAAAGAGAATACATTAAGAAGGACATGGAAAACATGTCACAGTAAAAACTCCACTGGCTCTGTCTAGAAGATTCTATCAACTCCCTTCTACAACTGTCAGAAATCAGGAAATTGTTTCTGTACTAAGCGTTCACAATTGCCTGGGAAAACATTATGTATCTCAACTTCAAGATTTAATTTAAAAATCTATCAAAGTGTAGGGCGCCTGAGTGGCTCAGTCGGTTAAGCATCCAACTTCAGCTCAGGTCATCATCTCACGGTTGGTGGGTTCGAGCCCTGCGTCGGGCTCTGTGCTGACAGCTCAGAGCCTGAAGCCTCCTTCAGATTCTGTGTCCCTCTCTCTCTGACCCTCCCCAACTTGCAGTCTCTCCAAAATAAATCAATGTTAAAAATAATTTTTTAATAATAAAAATCTATCAAAGTGTCACCTTTTAAGCTGCTAAATGGAAATGTCAGATTTTTTTTTAATTTAAAGAATATATCTCACTTAGAGGGAAAAATCTTGTTAAAATTAAGACAACTATTCACAATTTTTTTCAAACCCAAAACAAGCGCCAGTAGCATTTCCTTTACTGAACTCTGCACTGTTAAAAATCCAGGTCTCTACTCACCTGTCCCCCTCCAGCTACGGAGGAACCGAGAGGCCTGCATCGCAGCCCACAAAGGAGCCTCGAGTAGGGAACAGTGCGCCTGCTCCAGTATGGGTGCTAGCACGTGCTGAGCACCTACACTTTTAACAAGTGAAATTAGGGAGGACTATAGTCTTGTCATTTGTTGTAAAAATCTATTAGCTGAAACCGCTAAACAGTCACTGAATATTTCGACTCCTAACCCTGCATCCAGAAAACCTTTCCCTGGAGCCCTGATGTGGAGGCCTCTGCAGTTAACTCCTGTAACTACCGTGAGAGCACAAAGGAGCCCCGAACCTCCTCTGCCCCAGGCCCACTGTGCGCCCTTCACAGAAGCCTCGCCTCCTGGGACTTGGCCCCTGAGCTCACAAGCCTGGGTCTTTTCAGGACCTGCTCCCCGGGTCTCACTCCAGCCCAGGGCTTCTCAATTCCGGCACTGCCAACGTGCTGGGTCACATCATCCCTAGCTCAGGACTTCCCTGGGCTCCAGCCCTCCGGTGACAACGCAGAATGTCACCAACTTTGCCACATGTTGTCCACGGAGAACCAGCTGGGCCGTAGCCCAGGAAGCAGAGTGTGCAGGGGGTGATGGCGCTGATGCCTGGACAGCACCGTGTCACTTGCCTCAGCGCTGTATGACTGCTGACCGTACGGATGACAACTCGGGCAATGACGAAGAGCTCTGCAGACACTATTGATGTAAACACTTTGACAGGAAGACACCGATGTCCTGGATGGATCCAGGTTTCATGAACACCCAGATGGATAGGAGACTAGTGTTTATTTTAAAAACCAGTTTAAGGGTGTTCTACGACACGGATGCCGCAACAAAAGAACCCTCTGCACAAACTCGAGTGGGCGAGTAAGAAGGGCGCCTCTGACCCACACTTTAACCTTGAAGGAACCACACAGAGGAAAACAACGTCTGTAAGAAAACAACACGAGTGTTCCGATGCTATTCTTCTTTTCTTTTCCTTTCTCTTCTCTTCTCCTGTAACGTTTTCAGGTCAGTCATCACATTCAATGTCTTTCGGACCCACATAATCTAAAACAATGATGTTGAGACATGGTTAGAATTGGAAAACACACATCCATCGACAACACTAAAACTCAGAAGGCTGTAATGCACCTACCACGATGATCATGGCATTGAGCAGCAGTGGTGCTGAAAACACTAGAGAAATGAACATCCCCCGCGAATCGAAATACTGGTATTTTGAAAACGACCTGTTTTAAGAAGAAATTAAGAATTACTTGGCATAACAAAACGTCGTTAGCGATATTCCTGAACATAAGGCTCCTGGAGATCTCACGTCAACTAAGGCACCACCACCTGCCCCACCACCGAACCCACCCCTGGCCCTTCCCAGCTCCACTCCGCCGCCCGGAGCGCCCCCATCAGGGAACATGCAGTGGGCCCCACGGCGAAAAAGGCAGGAGCCCTGGGGCCTGGGGAGGAGGCGGTGGGAGCAACAGCAGTCAACCTCGGACATTGTGGGGCCAAGTAAATGCTTGCGCACTCTGCTTAATGGCGAGTTTGACTTCAGCTGGGACGTGCTGTGCCTTCCTCCGGCCCAGGAGGTGTCACGGCTGCAGGCGCTCTGGAGCTACTCTGAGCCAGTACGAGCCGGCTTTCTGCTCCAGCTCTTACCCGCAGGCTGGGTCGTTCAACCCGCCCCCTGGCAGAGGCCGGTATACCCAGGCGTGTGTCTGTGGCCAACATGCAGAACAACCGTTTGTGAAGCACCTGACAACTCGTTAGCGCAGTGACAGTTATGGAGGAGCCGGTCGTCAGCCCTGGCATCATGGCTGAGAACAGGGGAGGCAGCCGCGCTTAGAGCTTACGCTCCAGGGAAAGGGCTCGGAAAATAAGACACTCAAAACGCCCACATGTGACTGATGGTCCAGAGGAAAACAAAGCAGGAAGGGCATGGATTTGCGTGGAGGCTGCAGGAAGGCTCTTGATGCTCCAGCGGGCACCCAGAGGAGCCAGCAGGGCCCAGCGGCGGCCAGCGTGTGGCTGTGACTGCCGTGGCTGTGCTGAGGCCGCAGGTCGAGGGGGCTGACGCCTGGGGAAGCAGGACACCGCTCAGGAGGTGTGAGGGCGGGCGCGGAAGTGATGGAGAAAGCCACGCTCATGGTCTGTTTCCAAGGTCAGGGACCTCCTGAGGAATCTCTGCATGACGGGTGAGGTCTCTGGCCAGTCATCGGGAGAAGCCACCGGTACAAAGCGGAGTACAGTGGCTGGGGACAGCTCTGGATGGCGGCCGAGTGCGACATGCTACTTTTCTGATATTTATCAGGCATCACAAATGGTGGCTGGCACCCTTGGCCCAGGGAGGAAGGCACAGAGAGTAGAAGGAGTCCCTGAGAGAGGAGGAAACTGCAGCCTGGTGTCCTGGAAACCCGTGAGCAGGTGGTTCGGGGGTAGGGAGGCTGAGGTCAAGCAACCCCCAGACGGGCTGTGGGCCGGGCCCCAGGCGCACCACCGTCATGAACAAGAGCGCTTCTACACAAGGTGGGAGCGGGCCCAGCGGGACAGTGACCACCATCCCAGTCTCGTCGTGAAGGGTCCTGCCGGGGGAGGCCCGGAGGGCCCTGATTCACGATGAGAAGGTTGAGAAGTGGGGATCTTCTTGGAATGTTCAGTGGAGGAGATGGGTCCAGAGGGGAGCAGCCGGGAGGCAGGAGCAGGGGTTGGGGCTGCAGCCATTCCCCAAAGGCACAGAGCAGGTGGACAGTCTGGCTTCTTCCATGTCCTCAGTACGCGATGAGCAAGGACATGTGGGGGGTGGAGAGAGAGCAGGTGTTACCCGTCGGGATGGAACGTGTGCCATCATCTGGGGCAGCATTCCGCGACCTCCTGGAAATGGCCAGACGGCACATATTCATGCTTCATGGGCCAAGAGGCAAGGTCTTCAACTCCTTTTTGCTGAGAATCTAGTAGTTATTCTTTTTTTCTTTTCTTTTACATTGAAGTATGTAAACATTTTAGCACTTAGAAACATCAAGACCATTTTCAGCTCACAGGCCATATGAAAAGAGTAGGCCAGGTATGGCCTGTGGACACTGTTTGAAACCCACATCTAGACACACCTTCGAGGGTCACGGATGAAGCCCCTCGGTTCGCACAGCTGTGTCTTGCTCACACATGTGGGTGCAGGTGCCGAGCTGTAACCCGACGCAGCGCCTGACTCTCAGGCAGGATGAAGGGAGAGCTGGAGACAGGGGCAGAGGACGAGCAGAGGGCAGTGATGGCTGGAGACACCCTGCGCGTCTCCACCCCAGGGACAGAGGCTGGCGGGAGCCATGGGTGGAGCTGCAATCACTGGAGGGTGGCCCGGGCTTTCTGCCGGGAGGGCATCCCGAGGTCTCGAGAGGATGCGGCAGGTCCAGGGAGGGCAGGGGGGTCTCAGAGCACATCACCCACCGCCCTGACCATGCGTGGACCGAATTCTCTCTAAAATGCCACTTTCTTTATCCTGCAACTAGAGCTACTTCAAACGCCCCCTCGAACTCTCTCACACCGTCATGAACTGTATCAACCAATCTTCAAATCCTAAACTACCTGACAGGCTGTTCCTCTGACCTAAACCAGTCGGCACAGAAGCACTCGGGCCCCTGGGACTTCAGCGACTCGGCTTCTCTTGCCGCTCCCAGAGGCTTGCGGTCAGCGTGCAATGCTCCCACTGCACAGACCACTCTAGAGGGCGCCTCCCAATACAGTGAGTGGGGGCAGGGATTCACCTACCTCCAGTTCATTGCTGCCACTTCGTTGATGTACTCGGCACAGTAAACCAAAATCACTGGAAAGAGAGAAACCACGTGTCAGGATCTGGATGAGGGATCATTAATTATTATAGAATTACCCATGTTTTGTACAAGGTGTATTTAACATAAATGTTACAGAATAGCAAGAATCTGATGAGAAATGGACTATTTTAGATACAGTGTGAGATAAAGATCATAACATTTTAAAATTACAGGACACCCCCATTTGACAAAAGGGACCAGGAAAGGTCTCGGGCAAACAGTGCGGAGCTGCTGAGCAGACGCAGAGAGAGGCCAGACGCAGGTCTTCCCCTGCAAACCGTGCCCGTGCACGCGCTCCGACAGGACGCCGACACGGTGACCCAGTCACAGAACACCCAGAGCGGTGAGACCAAGTACTTTCCACCATCACACTGCCCCCCGGCGGGGACACACGGGAGAGCCGGCTAGAGACCTGCCCAGAGGTTCAGCAAGGGTCACAACGTCCCCAAGCCTACCTGAGTGGGGACCACGACCCTCCTGGAGCCGGGGACTCAGAAGCACGCGCTATTCAACCCTGGACCTACCGCTCACTCCACACTGCATGCCCTCCTGCGCGGCGACTACACACAGCGGAACGTGGCAAACTGCGAAGTCTGATGCTTTCATTTCTCAGGTAAATCAAAACGTGAAAACCCTTCCTGTCCTCAACCCAAATCACAAAACAGGATACACCAGGGCTTTACAACCTCTTGACTCCTTCCTCCAGGATTGGACCGAGCGAGGCCCATGCAGAAAGCCACAGAAAAGGGAGAAAAGTGGGGGGAAAGGCTGAGACACGGAAGGCGTGGAGCGGGGGCACGGCACCACCTCTATCCGGTGCCGTTCCCCAGCTGACAAGGTAACGATTCTCCCTCGGCTGTGCCACCCAGGGGCTGAGTGACGTGGGCAGTCGGGGAACCTGTCCGTGTCTCACTTGTAAAAATGTGGCAAATAACACCGCACTGAATACAATCAATCTTGCGCTGGTTTGAGAGGGAAACGAGTCACAGAATATGGAAACACACGTAGAACATCGTCTATTTATGGCCCCCACTTGTGCAAAGTCACCCCTCCCTTCTCCCTCAGAGATAAGAAACCCACATATGGTTCTTAAGTTGTCAAGTTTTCCTAACGTGTCAGCGCATGTGATCAGGCCGTCACCTTTCTCGGAGGGACCAGTCGGAAGAACCGGCCGCAGAGCCCGCGCACGAACTGTCCTCACTGCAGGGAGTTCGTTCCGGCCCTCACACCGCACACCTGCTGCGCGGCCCGTGCCTGCAGGCCCTGCACGCTTCAGTCCAAGTGCTGCTGCAGCCGTCCGCGCGGGGCCCCTTCGCAGAGCTTCGCTGTTTGCTGCCTTGTGCGTATCACAGGCAACAGCAACACACCTACATCTGTAAGTACGTCACGGAGCTGGGGTTGCCCACTCAGCCCCTGCTCGGCCCTCACGTGCAGACGGGAAGCAGGACTCTGCTCACCACCTGTCGTCCGGGACTTCTGCAACACCAACCCACTGCCTCCCTCTTTCCCTAAGACGCTCTCCCACTGAGGTCCCCGCCCTGCACCTGCTCACATCACACAGCGCCTGAGGCACAGAGCCTGTGTATCCTACTCACCTAAGCACAGGAAATGCCCGACCTGGAGTTTATACCTCTGGGCCGAGAGACACGTGAGCAGCAGGCACAGCACGTGGAAGACAGCCAGCCCTATGAGCCACGGCTCCGTCCAGTCCGTCTGCTGCAAGACACACCACCAGAAACTCATCACTGTCACCTCACGTGGGGCCAGGCGTCCTGGCTCAGGGAGGTCAGCGGTCCGCACTGCCCAGCGGGCTCCTGGGGCTGCTGAGCGGGGCGTCGGGAGCCCTTCCCCCCAAGGCCTCCCAGAAGCAGGTGTTGGGAAGGAAAGGGGAGGAAGGAAACAGGAACCCTCTGCACTGCGGCCACGGCCCGGGCATTCAAGAGAAGTAACACCGGTTTAACGTTTAACGTTTGAGCGCACAGAACCGAAGGCACCACGGAACTGCCCCTTTCGCGGATTGAATAAAATCATGTTTTTAAAGTTTCTAAGGATCTTCGACCCACGACAAGCAAGAACAGTTCCTGAGACTAGTGCTCAAGGCCTTGGGAAATCTGAGCCATCCCACTTTGCTCGATTTTCTCCAACCTTTCTGCCAGGCCTCCGACTGACACGTGGGGCCTCCTCAAGTTTAGGGTGAGCATGTCCGCACCGTCAGTTGCTCAGGTTACCCCTCATCTCAGATCTCCCCTGCAAGCTCACACCCAAGCCCTGCCCTTGCCCCCTCCAGCAGAGGAGGCCGGAACTGCTTCAGGACACTGCAGAGCCCTCAGGACTCTCTAAGGGTCCCCTGCCGCTTCTGCACGCCCCGCAGCGTAAACTGGCCACAAGCTACCTGTCCCCATCAATGTGCGGAGGCGGCCAACGGGAAGGGCGGAAGGGAGGGCGTCCAGGACAGCGCAAGAGCAGCGCCTGGAGTTCACACTGTGCTGGGGGAGCGCCGCCCCCCAACTCCATCCCGGGTGCGTCCACGCTCGGCCATCCTAGCATCCCGCCAGGGCCGCCCGAAATGTCCCGCCCACACCAGGCCCCGCCCCGGAGCGACCCGCCCACACCAGGCCCCGCCCCGGAGCGACCCGCCCATCACCAAGCCCCCGCCCACGGATGGCCCACCCATCACCAAGCCCCGCCCTGGAGCGACCCGCCCACCACCAGGCCCCGCCCCGGAGCGACCCGCCCATCACCAAGCCCCCGCCCACGGATGGCCCACCGATCACCAAGCCCCGTCTCCACGCCCCATCCGGTGTCTTCCGTGTCCGTGGCGGATGCGGACAAAGCCGGACTGGCCCCAACCGCCATCGCCCGAGCTGGCGGTCAAGAAAGCAGCGAGTTACCGTGATCACGGCAGGAATGCTGACGGGGAAAGAGCTGACCGAGAAGGCGGACGGCATCGTCCCCGGAAAGGCCCACCCTCACCACCACGGTCTCCTGTCCCCGCCCCAGTCGGTTGCCTCTCGCGGTATTTCCACTTGTCGCGAAATCTACTCCGACCCAGCTATCTCGCGATATCTCCCGTGCCCGGTACCAGGTCCACATCTCGCGGTATTCTACGGCTTTAAAATAAATCTAAAGATGAACCTGTAACTAGGCTTCGAGAATGCTTTCCCCAGGGCCGAGAGGCGAGCGGGGACCAGAGCGTCTTTAGTTCTCCTACCGTTAACCCTGTGGCGCTTTCAAGAACCAGGGGCGAGTGGGCGTCCCTACCTGCTTCCGACGCCGGCCCCGAGGGGAACGATGTCCGCGCTCCCAGGGGACCGAGGGGAACAGTGTCTGCGCTTCAGGGGGACCGAGGTGACAGTGTCCGCGCCCCTGGGGGAACGAGGGGGACGGTGTCCGCGGCCCCGGGGGACCGAAGGGGATAGTGTCTGCTCTCCAGGGAGACCGAGGGGGACAGTGTCCGGGGGAGGGTCAAGGGGAGAGTATCCGCGCTCCCGGGAGATGGAGGGGGACAGTGCCCACACTCCCGGAGGACCGAGAGGGACAGTGTCCACGCTCCCAGGACCACACGGGGTCAGGGAGGACCCACTTTTTCTGGCAAATAACCTTGTGGGTGCACCCAGGTCACCTGGGCCAATATGTACGTGGGGTCTGAGTACTCCTGGGGCGGGGCCGAACGTCCCGCCTTTCTAACCAGCGGGGTGATGGGGGTCCTGCCTGTGGGCGACCGCAGTTGAGAAGAGGCTCTGGGGACGCCCTGCCTGCCCTCAGCTTAGAGGTGCATTCAGATCGCTGCTCACTAACAAGGGTGTCCGGAACCCTGCTCCTCAGGGATGGACTCAGGACCCGCGGTTGAATAGATGAGCGCAGGGCACGCGTACCAGGAGCAGGTGAGAAAGGGCGTGTGCGCGGCCACCCGCGGACGGAAGAAGCGGCTTCCCGGCAGGTGGCATTCCTGAACTGCTGAATCAAACCAGAACTGACCCCAGAAGTCCGCGCTACGGTGTGAGCCGGGCTGCCTGAGGGTCCGAAACGGCGTCCGGTCACCCGACAGCTCCCGCGGGTCCCCGCCGCAAGCTACGTGGGGTCCGCACGATCCCGAGCTCTCCGCCCCACGCTTTCCATTCCGCCCGGAGACCTGGAAAAACACCTGCTCCGACGAGTCCCACCCTGCTCTGAACACTCCGTACTTCTGCTTCTTGGTGTCCTCCCTGCTCCCAGCTCCAGTGCCACTGCGCTCCTCTGTAACCTTTGCCCAGAGTCGGGGGCACACAACTTTCCCTGCACCGAATCCAAATCCAACGCACATCATGATCCTGGAGGTGGGATCCGTAATAGTGTGTTCAACGCGGACCTGCTGTTCCGGTTCTGGGACTACATCTCCCCAGGAGGTGACCCTGTGTGCCCCCCGCCCCGCGTCCGGAGCGGCCCCCCCAACCGCCCCGGAGTTGCTGCGGGCGCGGCTGGACCGGTCCGAGTGCGGCACTCGGTCGAATCGCATTTTAATCAGGCGCCAGCAGGTGGCAGCACGCCGCCTTGTCTTAGGTCCTGCTGGCGGAGCATTAACACCTTTTTCCATGATTTCAACAAAATCAATTTTCGAGTGTTCACAGTTGTTGAATTGGGAGGTTCTACTCTACACCACTTAAGTTTAGATGGAGAAATAGTTTTTTTCTGAGCATCAAGGGATAGCCGACTCCGTTATTTTTGACTCTTCTTCCATAGAATGCAGTTGTAAAATGGCAGTCATTTAAAAACAGGCTTCTGAAAACTCCATAATTATAGACAATGAAAGCTTTATAGATTAAGCCCAACAAATTTAATATCTCGTCTCCACTTTATATTTTCAGTGTTCCATTGACGTAGCCCTACCTCGGGGCTCAGGAAGTGATGGCCACAGGGGCCACACCCACACAACGCATTGTGCTGCTTGGGTTGATGCATTTCTGTCTCTCTCACTGACCCAGCAGCCCGACGGCGTGACGGCGTGATCTTGTCTTATCTGTCTGATTATTTCACACCCTCAGCACGTCTGATACATAGTAGGGTGTCCGTGAAAATGTCTGTGATATGAGCGCCAAACGCATCTGTAGCGACAGCTCATTTAGTCGTTGGAGATGAAGATCTGGAATCTGTTTGTATGCAGACCCTCCGGACTCCGCATGCAGGTGCACTCACCGCGGGACTTCCTTTGGTCCACAGACGAGGAGGGAAGAGCTGAGGAAACAAGTCACTGTCTTCTTTTGGGAAAATTGAATCAGTAAGACACGTTATTAGTTGAAGACATCCCCTCCCATCCCCACTTTATTCCTGAGGCACCAGGTACTAAAACAGCAGCTTTCCGGGACATGTTTGGAAGGCCTTCTTGTACAGGGTATGGAAGGGATTATGTTCCTCCAGCCCCATGAGGTTTCTGTAGAATTTCTTAAAATTTTATCTTGGCTAGTAGTAAACACACAGTGCAATATTATATTGGGAGATTTCCCCTCTACTTTTGATTGTATTGTTGACCCAAAATAAATAAAATCACTGAAGCATGGTTAAAAATTAGGTCACACTAACATGGTGTTTGGGTATTCGATGTGCTTTCAAACAGATCGTCCATCCATAAGAAGCCAATTTACCAGGCGCTGCTGATGTCCTGGGATGAGGCCCATGGTGCCACAGACATTAGTCTAAACCCCGGCCCCCCACCATTGGCTTTTCTTAGAGGTCCCTGATGTGTGTGCCTGATGCCTCTTGATTTCAAATTCTGTCACATGCCATCAGTGGCTGGCTCTGGGTTTACTAAAAATGTGGAGGCATTTCCCACAGTGGTTTCTGGCGTGTGGTGGAAACGCAGGAGATGCTTGTCCAGTGGTTCATACCCTGGTAATTGGCTAATGCGGCAGGCCCTAGACCAGATGCTGGACCACCACCGGCCCAAAAGGTGGTCCACGCCATGGGAGACACGTCACTGTGATGGTGCCGAAACCTGCCTGCAGGAAGCGTCACCAGTGACGGGGGGGGGGGGGGAGCGGGGAGTGCAGGGCTGACCTTTGAAGATTGAGAAGAAACTCCTGGTAAGCTGGGGTAGCAGGAGAAGAACATTGCTGGTGGAGGAAACCATGTGTTCAGACACAGCTAAGGATGGAATTTGTTAATGAATTTAAAGGAACTTGTAAGTTCTTGCTGTGGGATGAAATGAATGATGTCTCTTGGAGCATATTAGGAAATTTGAACGTTAATCAGGTAATGTAAGTGTGTGTGTTCAACTCCTACAGGCCAGTGTTTCTCATTCATGGTCCACTGTCCTCCACGTGTGGGGACATATACTCAAACTATTTCTCAATAAGGCTATGAATGCTACATCTGTATTTAGGTGACACTGTTTAAAATCACCGTGTCCATGTATATTGTCTGTGTCTCCTCTCTCTCTTCATCCACTCTGCATTCCCTGCACGTCCACTTTATACCGCAGTTTACTTCTAGAATCCCAAAGACGCCCCCACCCTCATTCTTGGAAATGATGAGCATGTCCCTTACACAGCAAAGGGGAGTGTAGGTAGCAGATGGATTAAAGTTACTCCGCAGCTGACCTTGATGTAGGGAGTGAGACAATCGGCCATGGCTAGCGTGCAGGTGTAAAAAGAGCCCGAGATGCAGGTGCCTCTGGAGGCTGGAAGGGCAACAGAATGTCTCCCCAGGGCCTCCGAGATGGACCAGCCCTGCGACACTTTGATTTCAACCCAGTGAGACCCATTTCAGAGTTTCGACTCCCATAAATGTAAGATACATTTGTTAATCCACCGAGTTGGGGGCAATTTGTTAGAGCAGAAGATACATAAGGCAGGGAATGCAACAGCCAGCCACGTATGATGGCAGTTTCACCGTGTTGCGCGGCAGTCGGTAACCATTCGTGTTTTCAGAACCCTGAGTACGTGCCTGGTCTCCCCCAGATGAATGTCCTGGATGCTCAATGCACTACGTTCCCCCCTTCCAGCTCTTACCCCATGAGTTCCTATACACAATGTGCACACCTTTCCTGTCCTTCTTACTCACATCCTCTCTACCCTTTAAATGCAACCTCTGAGAATCTATCAGCTGGGACTTTCTAGATTGTAGGTTATGGAAATCTTCTCTTTTCCTCCTTCTGGCAGAGCGACGTTCTCTGGACTTAGAGCAGGAAGCGTCCCCTGAGCCTTTCCACAAACAGTCCTGTCTACATTCATGTTCCACGTTGCTTGAAATCTTTATGAAAACATTGCCAAAACATAGAATAACTTTTTTAATTAGGGTGACAAAAGCATCTTTTGATTTTTACATCTGTCAACTAGTTGTTTCTCCAGCTTTTAAGAATGATAAACTAGGGGCGCCTGGGCGGCTCAGTCGGTTAGGCATCTAACTCTTGATTTCTGCTTAGGTCACGATCTCAGGTTTCATGAGATTGAGCCCTGTGTCGGGCTCTGTGCTGACAGCTCGGAGCCTGCTTGGGATTTTCTCTCTCCCTCTTTCTGCCCCTTCCCCACTCATGCTCTCACTCTAAAAAAATAAATAAATAATAAATAAATAAATAAATAAATAAACTGGAGACACGTTGGAGACTTGGTGAGAAGGGAGGTGAGCTGGGCCAGGGAGTGGGAGAGCTGACAGCTTGCATGTTGGTCAGGGTGGGGGCACTGAGGACAGAGGGTGCTTTTTGTGGGATCAAGGTGGGAATGACCCAGCCCAGCATCCACACCACTGCCTGAATTATTTATCCTTTTCCCTTTTGTTTTTGTTAGACACCTCGAGTGAAATTGTGGGCTTACGGGCTGGGTGCACATTCAGTGCGATTCTCCTACTCTTCCAGAAAGACCACTGCACGCCAGCCCTGCCCAGCCCAGTGCCCGCTGCTGTTCCGGCCAAGGGGCAGACGTGAAACCCAGCTGCCTTCTTGTCTCCCTCCAAGGGGTGGCCCTTGGGCTCAGACATGAGCAAGTGCAGGCTTCATTGTGGAACCGTTTTTGTGAAAATCACATAATTTTATGTAATTTCATAAATTTCATAGTTTCACCCTATGAACTCTAAGTATGAAATCTCTAGAGCACAACATTTTTGTGTGTTACTTTTGCTGTGAAAATAAAATAAGTGGCCTTCCCATCCTGATGAACAAATAATTTTAATGTAACGACAAGAGAGTTTTTAAATCTCAAATTTACTGTTATTGGATATTACAGGTGTCATCTGCACACAGCCTATTTACAGTTGAGGCTGGAAAAGTGTTCTACACATTCAAAGTATTCATCTCTATGAGTAAATATTTGAACTGTTTTACATGTGAAAGAAAAATCTACACCATTGAAAAAGAACAAAAAAAACTACTATTTATTTAGCTTTAAAAAAAATGTATTTTAAGTAGGTTCCCCACCCAATGTGGGGCTTGAACTAATGACCTTGAGATTATGAGTCGCATGCTCTACCAACTGAGCCAGCCAGGCGCTCCTTATTTTATTAGATTTTTTTTAAAAAGTGTTTATGTATTTTGAGAGAGAGGGAGAGTGTGTGAACAGGTGAATGGGGGAGGGGCAGAGAGAGAGGGAGAGAGAGAATCGCAAGCAGGCTCCACGCTGTCAGCACAGAGCCCGATGTAGGCCTCCATCTCATGAACCGTGGGATCATGACCTGAGCCAAAACCAAGAGTCGGATGCTTAACTAACCTATGTCACCCAGGTTCCCCTATTTTATTAGATTTTTAAAAGAGATCTTTTTCTTACCCTAAAATCAAAACACATATCCACAAAATATGTTGTGCATGAATGTTTGGAATAACTTTATTCATAATGTCTCTGAACTGTTAAATAATAACAAAAACAAAGTAAGTATCCACAAGGAGCAGATGGAAAATCAGAATATGGAATGTGCATCCATGTGATACTAAACCTTTCCAATGATAAGGATGAATCTGGAAAACATGGTGAATGATGGACAGACACAGATGAGTCCCTATAATGTGATTTAATTCACATTCCGTTCAGGAACAGGCACAGCTAGTCAGCAGTCACAAGGACTGAATGAGGGCAGGTCACCTGTGACAGGTGCATAGTACAGGTCACCTGGGGGGCAGGGGCAAAGGACAGGTCACCTGGGGAAACAGGTGCACAGGACAGGTCACCTGGGGGGACAGGTCACCTGGGGGACAAGTTACCTGAGGTGACAGGTGCACAGGAAGTGTTCTGTGGTCAAGGCGGTGGTCTCCATGGCAACCACTGCTGCGGCTCCACACACGTAGGCATTTACCAAAACTCAGTGAAATGTCACACAAAGTATGTGCTTTTTGTGTGTAAACTGTAGGTCACTATGTTTTATTCAACTAAGGGAAACAGGTTTCCATGAACCCGTTTAAGGCGGAATTCTGTGAGTCCTGCGGCTGCTCTTCCTCCCACCCAGCGGCAGAACAGAGATTACAGGGCGCACAGGGCTGTGCAGTGACATTCAGAGGGTTCTCCGGCTTACAGCTTTATAAGAGGCACATTGATTGAGAATAAATAGCGCGTCGTGCGTTCACGAGTCCTTCGTCAACTGGACAGCCGACGCCTGCTCAGACAGGTGGTGGGTGCTGCCCCCAGGTTGGGAGAGGCCGCGGGCGCCCCTGGAGGGAGGAGGGCCAGCTGCGCCTGGGGAAGGCCAGGCACCGGCCTCGGGCACGTTCCGCGGGTGACAGGTGGGTGAGGAGGGGACCCAGCTGGCGGTGCAGCCGGCCTCACAGATTCACTCCGAGTGAGACGGGACGGCTGGCAGGTTCTGGGGAAGGCGGCTGGCCCGCTGTGGGTGAAGAGCGCCCTGTGGGCTGGCGGAGGCAGACAGGGGAACCTGCGGCCGCCAGCAATCCGGGTAGCAGCGGCAGAAACCGTCAGAAACAGTCAAATTCTGGAAGATTCTGGAAGATGCCCTGCCAGCCTTAGGGTGAGAAAAGAGAGGCACCATGACAGCGGAGACGGTGCAGCAGGGGGAGCGGACGCGGGCACAGACCATCTGGGTGTAAAGCCAGAGTGGCGTTTGCTCACGCACATCCCGAGCACCCTGACGGGCCATCCTGTCCCGCAAACAGCCAGTGCTCACTCAGTAGCGGGCTGTGCACTCTAGCAAGGACGGCAGTGACGATGAATAGACAGGCGGATGTGACACTGAGTGAGGACAGACACCCCCCCCCCCGAGGCGATGTTTGAAGTGGTGTTTGGGCTGAAGTGTGTGGCACTGTGACCCTGGAGGCCTCCCCGGAGGCTTGGGGCGCGGGAGGACAGAGTGCCAGCAGGACAGACCCCTCTTCATTGTCCCTCATTGCTGCTACTCCCCACGTACCCCACTGCCAGCCGCCCAGGCTCTGTCCCTGGTCACCTGGCTCTGGACCCAGCAGGGCGCCCCGTCCCCACCACACCCGCCGTGTTCCTGCACTTCACATCCTCGTTCGGCAGATTTTCTGCTTGTAAGTTTTCCATGGCTCAGCCGTTACATTAATGTGAAAAATATCTCAAGTGTTATTTATTCTTAGTTTAATTGTTACTAAGTCTTTCATAGTTTTCCGTGTACATGAGGAAACCAAGGTGTTTGAAAGAAGCTAAGTTAGTCCTGGATAGAAAAACCCAAAACTGATTTTTTTAAGTTTAATTTACAGATTCAACGTTTGCACAGGCTATTGTGTGAAATTGTATACTTTAGCGTTCTCACTCTTAAAATATCATATTTTAAAAGCGGATTGTGTTGCTTTCTAATTGGTATTCCTAGGAAACCTAAACAGATTCTGTGTGAAGCAATATTTTTATAAATAATTCAAAAGCATGAATTAGAGTAATGACTTTTTGAACTTGTGTATTCATCGTGTCTTATACTCATCACAGGTTCAATATTGCATTTCACTAGCTTGTTAAGTTATTTCTTGGCATATTTGTGTAATTGCAAAATCATTACTAAATTTATTTTCTTATAAGTACTGAATTCTAATTTTATTTTTATTAATAAAAAGTAAGACAGTAGAACTGGCAAAGTCAATTTCTTCCTTTAAAAAGCGGTGAACACACGTACCGCTGCGCTGGTTTCCGGGTGTTTCCATTATCTGTATGAGAAGGAAGCGCGGACGGCCGCACACCCCGCTGCCGCCGGGCTCTGGGAGCGCGGGACCGGCCCCTCCCGCGGCCGCTGTCCGGGTCTGACCGCCCGAGGGACGAGGCAGGTGTCCGTGGCCCCCGCGTCTCAGAACCTCGGGCAGTGAGTGGCCCGAGGACGGGGAAATGCGCCAGGAGCGGCAGGTAATGGCTGGAGCTGGGAGCCGGGGAAACCCAGAGTCTAGACCCACAGGCTCCAGCGTCGCTCGCACGTGCGGGCCTGTGCACGAACGCCCCGCGCCGAAAGCTGGTTGTGAGGGTTCCTCCCCGCTGAACTCAGGGCCATCGTCCCGGCCCACCTGGGCTGCCGCGACCTGCTGCAGCGGCCACGCGCAGGAAGCGGATTCCGGGCCGCCGCGCACCCTCCCGCCTTCTCCGCTCCGTGTCCTCGCAGGGCTGGCCCCGCACCGCGCCAGGCAGGCGACGGAGGTGCTCTCTCTCCGGGAAGGGCCTGTGGGCCCGCAGGCTGTGCAGGTGTCGCTGCGGCTCGCTGACAGCCTGTCACCAGGCAGCGCGTGCTAACATCCGGTCACGGCGGAGGAGAAAGCGTGCTCTGAAGCTGACGAAGCGAGGCCCGGAAGCGGCACCCGTGGCGTCCTCGGTCCGCAGTCCGCACGCCGCGTTACAGCCGTGGACTGCGCCGCAGGGGGCGGAGGAGATGAGGCCGGGGGCTCCGGGGGCGGCAGGGCCGCCCCCGGGCGGGAGAGAAGTCGGAGAAGACGCAGACCTCACTCAGCATCACCCCGTTCTGTTGGAAGTGGCCCAACCCGGAACCGGGGCACAGGCCAGGGAAGAGCGCGCGCCCGAGCTGACACGCAGCCGCGGAGGGTGGTGGTGGGGACCCACTTCGTCCTCCTGTCCCGAGCACCGTGACACCCGTCTGCGGTGTTACAGTGAAGGGAAGGGGCGACGCCAATCTTACCCCTCTCTCTGACGCGTAAATGTCAGTCAGGAGCTGCAATAAAACTCCCTCCATCACTTTCCTCTTCCGATGCCAACTGGGCACGACTGGAGGTCTTGCCACTTCCCGAGCCCGTCCCTATCTATAAAGAGGAGCCTGAGCCAGATGGTTTCTTACGTCACCTATACCTCCAACGGATACGGCTCCACAATCCATTTCTACCCTTCCTCTGTGTCTACAACCTTACAGTCAACTGCGGGCTAAGGTGGGGTCCTTGCGCTTGTGTGCGCGTGCGTGTGACCACGTGAGGTGTTCGCTGAGTAACCGCCGTATGTTAGGAGCTGCACTCAACACTCCTCACGCAACATTTAATGCCTACAAAGACTGAGTTAGTAGGGTCTTTATCCCAGTGTTACAGAGGGAAAGTTGAGGCACGCTAAGTAGCTTACCAAAGTCCCACATCCGGGAGGGCTGGGGTCCAGCAGAATGCAGGTTCTCAGACCTCAGGGCTCAGCCACGACCATGCTGACCTTGTGCCCTTGGAGCTCACGGATGGGCCAGGTTTGGACAATTGCTGCTCGCCAGGGCGGGGCGTGGTGGTGGAGCAGGCGGGTGGAGCCACGTCCCTGAATCTCATTCCCTCTGGTCTTGTCAGAGGTGTGCAAGGGTCAGGGAGGTGTGATCTGCATTGTCACTGAGTTCTGTGGCCACGTCACGCTCAGAGCCTAGTTAGTGCTCGACTATACCTATCTGCCTTGCGCTGCAATTATCAACCAGTTTTACTTTGGATCTTCAATAAAACTCCCTTATCTGTTTTCTATTTTAAAGATTTATCTTCTCCCTTTATGGAGTCAATTTCCCCGTCACATCTGACAAAGGGCCAGCGTGAGGCTATGGAATTTAAGTGTGTCGAGGAGGTTCTGGAAAACCTGGTCCTTCCCTGAGAACAATGCTTTCTCTAACCTTTATAAAGCCTGGTGTCCTCTCTAGCGAAGACGATGTGAGAGCCCCATGGCAAGCACGTGGCTTTCAGGATGGGTTTTAGGCAGCGGAACATCATCTGAGAACAAAATTTAAATCAATCAAGGAGACATGGAGAAATGAAAAGATCTGAGAATGCTATAGGGCACAGAGCGTAACAAACGTCTCTGAAGATTAAGAATAAAAACCAGGGGAAAGGATAAATATGAAATCAAAGCAAATTATACATAAAATGTCAAGTAAATGTCCTGAAACTTCATGCTATAAAAGAAGACTGTCTATGTGGAAAAATTAATCCCCAGTGACCAAAATCAAAGCCACTTTTAAAACTAAAGGATTAATAAAGGAGAAAAATACGTGTCCATGTAATTAGACTGATTATCTGGAGGGAAATGAAGCCCAGGCCATCGTGAGACTTCTCAGAGAAGACAACAAAGTGGCTCATGTCCCATAGGAAGAAAATGAGAGGGAGGTTTGTCACCACGTGTGGAGGTGGCTCCGGGGTGCAGGGCGGACCGCTGAGCCCGCGCCGCACAGCTCCGTTACCCTTGCGGCGATATCCCGAGGAACGGAAGCTCTGGACCTGGCGGGGGTTGGTGCGAGCATTCAGCACACATTTCCCTTTATGGCTGGGACTTGTGGTCGTAAGGGATAGAAGGTGGCAGGTGGCGCTCACGACTCAGAGTGCTGACACTGTTGACACAGCACGGGCGTCAAACACGCGGGGACAGAGGAGCCAGCACGTGGGTGCTCTCACCAACACCAACGGGAATAAAACAATCTGGGCTGAAGCCAGACCCTGGTGCAGAAGGTGGGATCCAACCTCCACCCAATGGGAAGATACCCACACGACAGACAGCTCCCTCGGGAGTGACACTCGCATACCGGAATTTTCCTAACATCTCGTTCTGTGACTTTTATTTGCTTTGCTTTGCTATTTGCTTTGTTCACTTGCTCTCTTCTCTTTTCCTGTCTTCCTCTACTTTGAGCTTTATGGATCCACTTTTTCCTTATACCTATATGAAGACTAAATATATTTTTCTATTTTAGAGTTTTATCTGTTTTCTATTTTAAAGATTTATCTTCTGTTTTAAAGATTTATTTTTAAAATTGGAAAGCGTATTTAGTTTAGCAAAGTCTGAAATTAAATACTTATTTCTATTCTCATCTCAGATCATATAAAGATCTTAGACTATTTTATTTTTTAGCAAATTCCTCCATCTAACACAGCATTGTCAGCCAATGTTTCCTTTTCTCTCTTGTTATCACCTTCTAGTAAGGTAGTAAAGGGCAATCAGGACGTACTTTCTGGCACAGGACACAGAACATACTGGGAACAGCACTAACATGCAGGCAGTGTGCCGCAAACCTGAGTTCTGGTCCTAACTCAAAATAACCCTGACGGGGGAGGCCCACAGTCTCCAAAGTCTGCAGCGGGGAAATGACCCACCTAGACGGCCACTGTGATTGGTGTTTGAATCCTTATCACTTCCTATGTCACACTTGGGTATACAGTAAATTTTATACATTTTTTCCTATTATGTGAAAGTTTATCCAAATATAGTAAGTATGTTATGAACACACATGGAATTGGAAATAAAGAGAATGTGATGGGGCTAAACAAAATCTTTTAACTGTCTTGATAATTATGTTTGTAATGTCATAATGGGATTTCTCGGTACAATATGCTCATGGGATGGACAAGAACCATACCTGGTACAGGACAAGCGCCACATCTGATTCAGGACAAGCATCACATCTGATACAGGACAAGTGCCACATCTGATTCAGGACAAGTACTACATCTCATACAGGACAAAGACCACATCTGATACAGGACAAGTGCCATATCTCATAAAGTACAAGTACCACATCTGATTCAGGACAAGTACCACATCTGATTCAGGACAAGCACCACATTTGATTCAGGACAAGCATCACATCTGATTCAGGACAAGTACCACATCTGATACAGGACAAGTATCACATCTGATACAGGACAAGTACCACATCTGATTCAGGACAAGTACTACATCTGATTCAGGACAAGTACCACATCTGATACAGGATTAGTTACCACATCTGATTCAGGACAAGGACCACATTTGACACAGTACAAGTACAGCATCTGATTCAGGACAAGTACCACATCTGATTCAGGACAAGTACCACATCTGATACAGGATTAGTTACCACATCTGATTCAGGACAAGGACCACATTTGACACAGTACAAGTACAGCATCTGATTCAGGACAAATACCACATCTGATTCAGGACAAGGACCACATCTCATCCTGGACAAGGACCACATCTGATACAGGACATAGATTGCAGAAGGGTGACACTGACTGTTGGTCTCTATAAAAGGCATATGTTGCCTTAGAATCAGCATGAGTGAGTGCTATAATCTTTTTCAAGTTTATTCATTTATTTTGAGACAGAGCCCACGTGTGCAAGCAGGGGAGGCACAGGGAAAGGGAGAGAGTCCCAAGCACACTCCACGCTGTCAGTGTGGAGCCTGACATGGGGCTCGATCCCACAAACCATGAAACTGTGACCTGAGCTGAGATCAAGAGTCGGACACTCAACCAACTGAGCCACCCAGACACCCCAAAAGTTGTTATTTTTAATTCCTGCACCCAAAGGGCCACCTTGCACACTGCCACACTGTCACCTCCCCCGTCCACACATCTGTCCTTCGGAGACATTTACCTTAGAAAACCATCGCCATAGCAACACGAGTCACTGCAAAAGCTTTCAATCCTTTTCTACAACCAGAAAAGCTAGTCTTAAATCATTTCAACTTGAAGATTGCTTGGACATTCTATTAGCGTATTTCTGTTTTGTTTTAATCACCGTGCCCTCAGGGAAGGCTAGACTCATAACTACTCCTAGTGGTTAGTTGAAAATTATAAAACTGCTTATTTAATCTCGCTTTTCAAATTGGCTAACCAATGTAGCTGACCAGTCAGTGTCGCTGACCCTCGAGGTCTTGGGCTCCAGGGCAAGGCTGAAGGGTGCAGATTTTCAAGGGCCTCACTGTGGTGTCCCTCCTCTCTGTTCGGGTTCCCTTGATACAATCACTTTTGAAATATAGGTGCTTATACACTTCCTGTAAAATTTGCCTTACTCTGGAAATCATAATTCTCTGGGTCTGAAAATAGCCTTTGGCAAAAATCAATGCAGCCTGACCAGGCCGGACCAGTCCTAACAACCATTAAAACCCTGAATCTTTAATCAACTCCCCTGGCTCAGTGTAAGAGAGAGCGCATTTTCCGTTTAATCTCGTCTCCAGGCCGCTCCTGGGGCCTTGCCCTTTCCTGCTGCGCCTGGAATGATTCACACTCGGCACCCCCGAAACCGACTCCCTTGGATCACAAAGTCCGGGAGGCAGACACCTTGTCTGGCAAACGATTCTGTACGGTGACCCCGCAGGGCTCATTAGAGCCAGTGTGCCCGCCTTGCAGACAGTGACACCAGGCCCTCCGCGACTTCACAGGCATTGGCCCTCAGGAGGAAGTGGGGGGGGTGCTGGTGCACTGGCCACCAGTCCTGTCTAATGCTGGCCTGAGTTTGCCCACAAAGACAGTCTCTGCCTGGGACGCCCTGATGGGAGGACGTGTCCTCACCCAGAGCAGCATGAGGGGTGACGCCGTGCTTCACGCAGGTGCCCCCGCGGCTCCCACCCGACCCCACTGTGCCTTGGGGCTGCTCCCCCAGCCAGATCCAAGCAGCCCCTCCAGGAACACAGTGCTTAGCCTGCGTCTTCACATGGGCGGTGCACGCCTGTGAGTGCACTCCTGTGAGCACGCGCCTGTGAGCACGTGACTGTGAACATACACCTGTGAGTGGACTCCTATGAGCA